>HG983400.1:0-27265 GCA_900006255.1 Xeromyces bisporus
ATTCCACTTGGATGCCGGTACATAGTAGTATGATGTAAAATAGAAAATAGCATTTAGTATCCTTATTTTTGAGTCTTTGACATAATCAACCAGACCTGAGATAGATTGGAGTAAATACTGCTACAAGTCAATGATTGAAGAGAGTATGCATAAAGTCCGCGTAAATGGTCCGTGCGTTTCAGGCAAGCATACTTCGTAAATGTAGGGCTTACGGAGTACATAGGGCTGATAAGCGTTACGTATATGATCGTGCTTTCAACTTATAAATAAAGTATAAGGAATTGAAGTCTAAGAGTCATTGCCGTAGATTTAGCGAGGCAGAGGCAGGCGTCAAAGTTGACTGGCCTTTTCCGAATACATAGAGATGGTGTATGGCTGCCTGGTCCGTGCATACGTCAAGTCCATTTTCAGTAACGTGTGGGTCTTCAGTGGAGCTTCGGGCCCCACACGTCATGCCCTACATAGATTGCCAGGCTTTTCTAGAGCAAAATGAACAGAAGACACTGACATTTACGACATTGACACATTGCAAGGAGCTCTATAGAATTCAGAGGATATGCGAATATAATTATATATAACACTCATCAATCATGCAACGTAAAGGATAGATTTGATTACTGTAATACCTCATACGGTTCCCATGGGCCATCATCCTGCCTCGTAAGGCTGGAGCGTAACCATGGTTGAGAGCATGCATAGCCTTAAGGGAAGTTGTTCTGTTTGAACTTTGCACTGCCCTGCAATCTGCATGGGCCAAGTTCACTATATGAGGATGTATTAGACTTTATGACAGAACTTTTACAGTTCAACTTTAAGGTGGGAGCAGACAATAAGTCATCGACTCGACTCAGAGATCTTGTCAAAGTCCATGACATCAATTGTCTTCTAAGGCAAGAAATAGATAGGGTCGAGTCTCAATTGTCAATGTCGGCTTGCCTTTTCGATATAGAGAAGATTTCTCTGATAGTGTGCGGCAGTTGTATCCGATTCCGATGCCTGGTCAATGCATACGCCAATTCCATATTCGGTATCTTGTGGGTCTGCCACGGAGATTTGGGTTCCACGAACCATGCCCTAGACTTACTACACCGGCGAAATGAAGGCAGGGCACCTACAGCATTGTAAGGAGGTTCATAGAGTCAGAAGGGACCAAAGGCATTCTGATCATGAGAATATATTTCGTATATTACTATATTCATAAGACACATCGATCATACAACGACGTAACGACGTAAAGGGAAGATTTTAACAACACAACCAACCACCTAGTCCCTAGTAACCCCCCTCCGACTCTTAACGAGATCAATGAACCCCTCCCTAGCCTTCTTTCTTATCCAGCCCACCCACGTAAGAAATCGCTCCTCCTCCTCACTGGGCCCATCCTCCCTGGCCCACACTCTCTCAAGCCTCGCCCCAAACTCATCAGGCTCCGAGTCGTCAGAGCCAGATAGCGCACAGTCCCAACCAGCCCCTAGCCCGGTCGGCTCGTCAATGGGGATAACCCCATTTTCGCGAAGCATACTGTCCAGTGCGCCGGTACTGTTGAGATCCTCACTTTCGTTATCCTCCTCGCCCCCATTGGCAGCGGCACTCGCACCCCTGACGAAACGCTGCGATTGCTCCCAGTTATGAATTTGTTGTCGGATGAGAGCGCGTTGTGCAGATATTAGTTCCTTGCCAGCGTCCGGCAAATTCCCATACCTGCACCCAACCGGGTTGGGCGGGAAATGGCCATCCTCGGGGGATGGCGGGAGGTCTGGGAGGGCCTCGATCGGGTCTGGTCTGGGATCGTAGAAGCGCCGACGTACTGAGAGCTTAGCTGCGCCGGCGCCATTGCTCTCGGCCTGTTTCCTGCCCATCAATAATCGGTGTTGCATATGAGGGTGCAGGTTGGAGAAAGGCTCCCTTGTGGTTGAAGTTGAGCCGAGAGCGGCTGGAGTCGGGGACAGATACGGATCTGTCATTAGGTTTGTGGACCTTGGGTTGATGGTCCAGAAAACGGCCTTGCTTGAGGTATTGAGTGGCCTGGTTATTTGTTAGCTTTTAAATGGCACATTTACTGATCGAAGTGGGTTGATGTATGTAGGGCTGAAGGTCAAGGGGACGATTTACATGTATATAGCACGGCATGCTTAGAGCTGGTAATAAAAGAAAAATACTTACATTTCATTAGGGCTTGGACTCGAGCCTCTGATTGTATCGAAGAACGCGAAAGGACATGGTGTTTGGTATGTAGTAGCCGGTTAGAGGAAATATAGCAATAGCAAGTATAGAGAAATTGATAGCAAGACAGCTGGTAAGAAGGAAGAAAATAGCAGCAGGAATGGCAGAACAACCCTCTCTTAAGTAGCCAAATCCCAGGCAGCATAGGCAGCGTAGGCAGCAAGCACTGCTCCCCCAGGAACTCAATCAGCCTTACAAGTCCATCCTCATCCACGGTTCCATTATGCCTGCCTCGTAAGGCTGTAGCGTAACCATGACTGTTAATATGCATAGCCTCCAGGAGATGGATGTTTGCCTGCAGTCTGGATTCTGGTCATGATGATTGTCAGGTTGATGTATTTGACTTTTTGAACGACAGAACTCACTGACCAGAAGACGCAGATCATGTCAAAGCCGGAAGTTACCTGTCAAAAGAGCATCCTGGACGCCGGTACGTAGTATGGTAGTCTTTCCTTTTTGAGACAATGGAGCAGACCTGAGGTATAGACCGGAGTAAGTACTGCATAAGGATACAACTACCCAACGAAGTGAACAGGGTATGCATAAATTTGCATAAGTGGTCAGTGCGTTTCATAAACTAGCATAAACGTAGGGCTTAGGGCTGATAGATGTCGTATGGTTTGTCCTTCAACGTAAATCGACGATATTCTGAACTTCCAGAGTCTCTCATCGTCCATCCTCACACAATGTCGTCTCGTTCGTCATCAGTCGCATCGCCCCAAGCCCATCAGGTTCCGAACCATTCGACCCCAACCATCGCCCAGTTCAATCGGCTAATCAGCGGATCAATAAAAATAGCCCATATATTTTCGCGAAGCATACAAGTATTTGTTCAATGGGCCGGTTCTGACAAAGTTGAAAGGCGGGCCTGTTGCCCTCCCTCATCATATTCCCCTCTTCCAGCAGCGGATCCTCCAGCATCTCGAAAGTTGCGCCATGTCTGGCGTCATCATGCCTTGATATTCGGATCTAGTGTCCTTTTTATAGCCGGAATAGTAGAATCAACGTTGTATGTTGGTCGGCAGGTTGTGTGAAAGGTCCCTCAATGAACCCACGTATCCACTGGTATCGCGCTCGTGGCATCGCCGCATCACGTCTTGGTAGGTATTCATAGTTGACTGCCAGTTCAGTCTGCGGGTATTAATGAAGCCATGTAGTTGATAGTTCCAGTAGTATACCAAGCTCTGAGAGAATCCAGGCATGGCGATTTTTCCAACACCGCCGGCCATGACCATTGAGAAGTCATTTTTTTTAACCTTCCTGAGTCGTATCCGGGTCATTGCTGTCATTTCCTCCTTTTCTAATAGTCACTGTGGCTCAAGTTTCGGCCGGGCTGCGGCATCTGAGCATTTCGACTTTTAATATAACGTTTCTGATGAGGTACTGAACAATTTGTTAGTCTATAATTATTCATCGATCAAATTCATTGTCGAGTTGTATGACAGCTGAGTGTGATGTATGAAGGGCAGTAACGACAAGAGAAAGGGTCCGTTGCACTTACTATCCATCAAGGTGAGGAACTGTGCCTCGTTCATTGCAAAACCGCTCGCGGAAAGCCGTAAAGTCCAAAACTAGTTAAACAATAATAATAGAGGCAGCAAGATACCAGCCTGCGGTTTGAGATAGGATGAGTCTTTTTATATAGCCGCAGCCCGAACCAAGGCAGCATAGGCAATATAGGCAACAGTGACCACGTCTTCAAACTCAGTCGGCGCTCATAACATAACCGCACCCACGGTCCCATCAGTATATACTTGGACTGGACTTCTAGCGATCCACTTATCCAGGTTTATAAGTTGTTGTCCTGGTTAGTACTTAGCAGTACACAAGTATCATAGTTCCAGGGAACAACAGGATAGACAAGGCAATGTAATCAAATGGATGGATTGAAGGTCAAGCTTGAGATCTGAGGTTGTTTGCTCGAAGGACAGTCTTGGTGGTAGGCTTTAGTCGTGCACATGGTGTACTACCGGTGTAGGAGTCAGTATATAGTGGTCGCATATATTGGTATATCCGTCAAAAGCAGCCATTACTTGCATCGTATCGGTATGGGAGCGTTGGTTTTTGAAGTTGACGGCTGTCGACGTCGTATATATAATATCACATAGTCAAGGGATCAATTTCCCGACGAGACTGGTAGTAGGTGGATTCCTATCAACAGAGCACTTCTCGCCGCTCGATGTTCACAGTTGACTGCCAGTTCAGTCTGTGGCTATTAATGAAGCCATGTAGTTGATAGTTGTAGTAATACCAAGCTCTGAGAGAATCTAGGCATAGCCTGGCCTTGTGAGACCACATAGGAAGGATTTAGCTCATCAGAACGTGCTGGACGATGGCGTCTCAAAGCCGTCTTTACCCTGTTATAGAGTCTGCGAATTTGAGCGTTGAGCTGTGCTCGCTTGGATTGCTCAGACGACGTCCCATCTATCAGCGCCTTGCTGATGATAGCCACTTTTTGCAACACCGCCGGCCATGAGCCATGACCATTGAGAAGTCATTTTTTACGATTGACGAGTTGATCTTGTGTGGTTGTTCGATTCGTGAAAGTCTTCGCTACCACAATAATATATAGGCTTTTAAGTCATCGTCTATTCCGGATGTCAGTAACTCAGTGTATGGTTCATGTCGACGGTCTCTAACTTACCGATGATCCAGTTGAAGGTCACTAATATATCATAACTAGCATCAATCAAGGCAACTCAGGCAAGGTTGCCAAAGTATATAAGTCAACAAGAGTGCAATCCAGGAATACGGTGGGATATCAGCTTAAATACCCGGAGAGGAGCATTCACAGCCACCAAAGACTTCTTTGATCTTTCACCAAAGGAGATGCATGATTAGTGATAGCTGCATGAAATCACGCATAAACGGATTGTCCATTCATTTTCTTGATATTTCCAAGAATGCGGAGAGCATAAATACCCCAATAATCCTCATCTTCACTCTTCATCCAAGTCTACCGATTCACCCACCATGACATCGCCCACCAGAGAAGAAACTCCCCAAGAGGAACCCCAGCAGCAGCAGCAACCCGCTGCGGCAGAGCAGGAACCTCTGCTTGGACGGCCGGGAGATGCCAGTCAGATCGAGGGGAAGAGCATCTACCGGAATCTGTATACTGGTGAGTGTTCATTCATCCATACTTAGGGCATTGATTGATAGACCTAACAATATACATAGGCACTGCAATAATCGCCCAAGTCGGCATAATACTCGTGAGTGAGAGCCAAGGAGCATGCATTAAGAGCTTCCAACTGACTCCCTACAGCTCACCACTCTCATCTGGTCCGGAATCCTCTCGCACCCGTGGCTATTCTTCTCTCCCCATCCTGTGAGTAGTAGAAGAATACACCGGTAGGTATGACAGTGATGCTGACGATAAGTACCTACAGCTCCTCAACACCGCCGCCCTCCTCCTCCAAACCCAAGCCACCCTAATCCTCCAACCCACCACGACACCCCCCCAAAAGCACCAGGGCACAAAAATCCACTACACCCTCCAGATCCTCAGCATCATCTCCTTCCTCTCCGCCCTAATCATCATCGAGATCAACAAAGGCCCGCACCCCCCGCCCGACCACCCCCGCTTCTCCTCCCCGCACGCCATCGCCGGCTTGGTCGTCTACATCGGCGTCGTGCTGCAGGCTGCGCTGGGCGTGGTGCAGTATTTCCTCCCCGAGCGCGTGCTGGGGAGTGTCGAGCGGGGGAAGCGGGTGTACAAGTTTCATCGGTGGTTCGGGTATGCGTTGATGGGGGTTGAGGTGGTGGCTGTTTCGGCGGCGACGCGGACGACGTATAACGTGAATGTTGGCGGGATTTCGCTCGGGTGGGTTGTTGCGGCGGCGGTTTTGGTGGTTTTGGGGGTTTTGGGGAGGGTTAAGAAGCAGAAGTTGGGGTTGTAGACTTGTAGTGTAGTAGAGTATGTAGATTATCACCAAGATACTTAGCCAACTGGTCAACTGGTTACCCAAAAAGGAAATAAATTTCAACTTCACCACCGAAACCACCACCACCACCACCACCACTACACCCACACAATGCCCCGAAAACCCCCCTACATCTGCCTAAACTGCAAGCTCTTCCCTCCGCGACACCATCGCACCTTCACCTCAACCCCTCGCCGCCCAGGCCCAGGCCCAGGGCCAGCAACAGAAACCCTCCGACCCGCAACAGCCCCCAAACAAACCCCCGACATCAAACACATCCGGCAGAACGCCGACCTATATGCCAAAAACTGCATTGAGCGCAACTACGCCTCGCACGCAGAGTACCCCGCTAGAATCCAGAGCCTGTCCGACGAGGCCCGACGATTGGACCATGAGCTGAAAGCGCCGCGAAGTCGGATGAAGCAGCTGCAGAAGTCGATTTCGAGATTGGTTTCTTCTTCTTCTTCTGAGCCCGATGATGGCGGAACAGCAGGAGAATCGGAATTAGAAACACTACGAACAGAGGCACAGCGCATAAAAGATGAATCGCAGACCAAGAACGCCAGGATAAATGTCTGCACCGACGAAATCCACCGACTTGCTCTTTCGCTGCCCAATCTCTCATCCCGGGAAACGCCCGTCGGCGATGACCCGCGCCTAATCGGGTATATCAATTTCGATCCCAATAACCCTCCAGCCTGGGCTACAACAGACGCAAAAAACCAACACCAACGAAACCACGTAACCCTCGGCACCAACCTCGGCCTCCTCGACTTCCCCTCCGCCTCCACAACCTCCGGCTGGGGCTGGTACTACCTAACCAACGACGGCGCCATGCTCGAACAAGCACTAATCCACTACGCCCTCCGCCTCGCCCGGAACCGCGGGTGGAAAGTCATCTCCCCACCATCCATCGTCTACTCCTACATCGCCGAGGCCTGCGGCTTCCAACCGCGCGACCAGCACAACGAGCAGCAGATCTGGGCGCTGGAGCGCGGGAGTAGCGAGCGGGAGAAGGAGAGGCTAAAGCCGCAACGGTCGCTGGCGGGGACGGCGGAGATTCCGCTCGCGGGGATGCTGGCCGGGCGCGAGGTTGAGGGGGGTGAGTTGCCGATTCGGGTTGTTGCGGCGAGTCGGTGTTATCGGGCTGAGGCTGGGGCGAGAGGGGTGGGGACTAAGGGGCTTTATCGGGTGCATGAGTTTACCAAGGTTGAGTTGTTTGGGTGGGCGGATGCAGATGCAGATACAAACGTCAACGAAGGTGGTGGTGGTGGAAAGTCCACGTCAGACATCCTCTTCTCCGAACTAATAGACCTCCAACGCGAAATCCTCACTTCCCTTAACCTCCCCTGTCGGATTCTGGAAATGCCCACCGCCGACCTCGGCGCGTCCGCGACGAGGAAATGCGATATCGAGACCCTCTTCCCCTCGCGTCTTACTGGTGGTAATCTCGACTCCGCCTGGGGCGAGATTACCTCCGCGTCCATCTGCACCGACTACCAGAGTCGTCGTCTTGGGACGCGGGTTCGTGGTGGTGGTCCTGGGAGGAAGGAGTCTAGGTTCCCGCACACGGTTAACGGGACGGCGATTGCGATTCCGAGGGTTTTGGCGGCTATTATTGAGAATGGGTGGGATGAGGGTGTTGGGGGTATCGTTGTGCCTGAGGTATTGAGGATGTGGATGGGGAAGGATGTTATCAAAGGTGGTGATTCTTAAGTCAACTGCAGCGATGTTGAGTAAATAGCATTCCCTATATTATCAATTGTACCAATACCAAATAAACCAATAACGACATCATTCATGCATACATAATTCGTGGTACACATAAGCAAGGCCATATCATATCAGATCATATCATATCATATCCATAGCAGAAACATTGAAACACCGATCACCAAGGCAAATCCCCCTCCTCAACCCTCGTACAAGTAAGATACGGCAACCGACCAACCCGCGCATCCCCCGCGCGATCCAGCTCCAAAAAGTTCCGCATAAGCGGCTTGACAATCTCCCTCGCCAGCCGCTTGATTTCGTCCATCCGCCGCTCGAACCGCTTCAGCACGTCCCGGGTATAGAGACAGTCCGACGACGACGTCGGGTGTAGTTTGAGGAATTTCTTCAACTCGTCGTGCGGGAGGTAGGCTTGTGTTGAGTAGGAGCCGATTAGGCGGTAGACCTGCGCGGGGGAGGATGGTGTGGAGGGAGAAGAATTAGACGAAGAAGAAGTGGCGGTGGTGGTGGTGGTCTGAAGATCGACGGTTGAGGGCAGGAGGTCCTGGGGGCGACTCACGGTTCTACCATGGGATATCACCGTGTTGGGGGGAGGGATAGGAGGGATAGAAGGAGAATTAGGGGAATTCTTGAGAATCGGAGGAGGCGGGGGAGTAGTGCTATCGATCAACCACTGCCGAAACAACGAAACAGCAAGCCACTCGAGGTAAGCGTTATTCGGATTAACGCGCTCCCCGCGGGACGTGGTGAGCGACAACCGAAACAGCTTCGACTCAACACGCGCCTTGAGATCCTCGAGATCCTCAAACTTATCCTCAACCAGATCGAGGACCGAGTTCGGGATAGGCGGGTACGACCCATTGCGCAGGTTCGGGAGTGCAGCGGGCCATTGCCCGACGACGTGGATGAGGGCTTCGGTGAAAATGACCCGGCTTCGAGCCAAGTAGCCCAGTTTCAGGTAGCTAGGGGGGTATTTTGAGATTTGCTTGAATAGGCGCGATCCGAAGCCAAGGAGGTGGTGGTCGACTCGCGGGGCTGTGACTGATAGTGCGTCGTACATGTCGGCTAGGGCGAGGAGGGATTTGCATTCTGTGTAAGCGGAGGCTATGTTGACGCTGTTTAGGGTGGGTGGGTAGTTGTAGAAGAGGCGGAAGAGGTTGTCGTAGTCGCGGATCAACGGGTCTACGTTGGCATTCGCGGCATCCGCAGTAGTAGGCCTACCGGTATGAGAGAGACTTGACGCCGACTGCATACCCCCGTCCAGATGCGCCATTGAACGGAGGAAGCCTGCCATTGGAACGGACGGTTTCGTCGTGGTCGTCGTGGTCGTCGAGGCCATACCGCTACCGCCGAGCATGGGAGAATGGCTTGGTTGCTTGTAAGGGTCAGTTCAATTCAGTTCTCCGATATCAATCAATCGCATCCAGACAAACCTTCTGAACCAGAATCGGATCTTCATCCTCAGCCTTATTCTCCCAGTCCAATTCATACCGCCATCTCCTCTTGTTAGACGGATTATTAAATCCACTCCCATTCTCCGACTGCACCAGCGTAGAACCAACAGAGAACGAATCATCTTCGCTAATCCTAAACAGCGAACCATCCGCACCTGCAGATGCAGACCCTTGTTGCGGACATGAAGGAGGACCACCACCACCACCACCAACGGTAGTAGTAGTACCCCGCGACCATTCCTCGCTCATACTCGCCTCGAAAAACCCCGAACACTGCGCCAGAATCAAGCGATGCAGTAAATAGCGCCTCTCGTGCCCATTCGCGCAGATCACAATCTCCACATCCCCGGATTGCGAAAATATGGGGAAGTCATTCTGCGCCGAGCGCGAGGAACCTCCGTGATGCGATCGGTGAGAACGATGATGTCGGCGACTGGCATGAGAATGGCGCGACGAGGTCGTCGTCGAGAGAGGGACGCTTGCGCTTGCGCTTGGAGCTGGAGCTGGAGCTGAGGATTCGAGGATCTGGGTGTGGGAGACCATCTCCGTACTCCGTGCTTCAATTCAATAATACCGTAGCCTACCGTAGGCCTACTCCGGTGGGATTGCCGTGATTGTTAGGAGTCGGACTCAGTAATCCTCCTCGAGTCGTGCGTCGTGACAGAGTACAGACATCGGCCAGACCAGACTACTGTGCGCTTTTCTAGCTTCTCACATAATAACCATTTGAAGCATTGATTCGCGCGACGGAGGCAAAAACAGCTCGGAGGATGCCGTGAAACTCGCCAATGATAGCTGAACTGGACTGACCTCGCAAGAACGCGATGGCAAACCTCCAAGATTCGCGTGCGGAGCTTAACACCGTCCAGCCAATCAAGACCCAAGTAGACAAGTTTGATGCCGGGGTTCTGCCCGGGAATTGGCCATAAACCTGGAACTGGATGGTTATGCTTAGGTGTCTGGGTGTCTGGGTGTCTGTTAAGGTGTCTACGGAGGGTGTGTGAAGATCCGAAGTTGCCAGTTGGCTCCGAGGTACCTCACGTGACTCACTGACTCAGCAATTCTCGACTTCTTCGACTTTCCTATTTGAGGCCATTTTTTTCCTATTCCCTGTCTGCTATGTAGGGTCTTGTTGCAATCTTGCGATATCAGAGTCATTAGAGTCTTAGACAGCTCTGCGATCGTTCACGGCTTCAATTAAAGCGATGAACGATCCATCTGGTCAATCCATCCGCATATCCATCTCTTCCTGACCCTCGTCAACGATGCGGAGTCGGCTGTTGTACTCCATTTATGACTTGAAATTGTGTCGAACATATCTCGAATATATCTGGGACTGCGACTCGGATTCGCCGTCTTGACCAGACAGATCAGTCATGCCCGAGAAAGGCTGCTATACTTGTCGCCGCCGGCGCATCAATTGCGACAACGGCCGCCCAACCTGTCGCAAATGTCAAAATGCGGGGAAGGAATGCTTGGGGTATCGGAAACCGTTGATCTGGGTCAATGGGGTTAGCAGGCGCGGGCGCATGATGGGCCGGAGTATTGGCGATGTCATGAATGCAAAGGGTCCCTGTTCCTCGGACACCAAGGGCGATCTGAGCAAGGCCCGCGATGGCGCCGAAATACCATGTACCAGTACCGGTATGGCCGACGAGGTTATCCAGAAGAACCATGCCAATTCCGAGAGTTTTGCGCCCGATGCTGAGGGATCTATGCAGATTGCGCCTGGCTCTGTTGAGAGTCACGGCGCTGACTTGGTCTATGTTCCTTCGCCTCGGGGTCTGGTCGATCCTCTGTTCAAGGACTTTAGTCAACTTACACGGTCTTATATGGCTCATTGTAAGCCGCTATTTCCCTCCGCATACTCATGCTCATGCGACTCTAACCCATACCGCTTCATTCAGTCAGCCATCATATGGCCGGTATCCTTGCACTGTATCCCAATGTCAAGAATCCGTATCGCGAACTGACTCTATTGGTCGGCGTATCTCCCGTTCTCGCCCACGCCCTTTCGGCTATAGGAGCCTTGCACTATGCGCTCCTTGCAAATGGAGATTTCGCCTTTGTTCCTTGCGCCGCCGATGATACCGGGATCATCGATACGCTGCACTCTTTAACCGATATGGAAGGATCCATGACAAGACTCGTGTCCCAGGGACCAGCGCCGAAGACGTACGAGCATTACCTGCTTTTCAAGCAACACGCACTCCGCCAACTATCGCTGGACATCGGCGACCCCGTAATGCGAAACGACGACAGAACTCTCGCGGCTATCATAGCGCTTGCGCTCCTGGATGCAGTTGAGTCGGGAAGCGGAGCATGGAAATACCATTTGGAAGGCGCAAAGAACCTGCTGAAGGGCCGACAACAGATCGCTGGATATGGCGGTTGCGGCAATACGCGGGGTATGGTCATCGAGGGATTGGATAGGTTTGTCCTAGAGGGTTGCCTCCTGTTCGAAATCATGGGATCTACTCTCGCTCGACCCGGCACCCTCTCTAAGCCGTTCGACATCTCAACCATGGGATCTGCCATCCTGACGGGCCTCGAGCGTACATCCTTCGTAGGATGTCCCGCCTACCTACTCGGGGTGATTTTCTTCGTCCACGCCCAATGGTACTCGGAATCCGAACATACCCACTCCACCACCACCCTATCAACCCCCTCCTATCTCCCCGGAAGCTCAAAACTCATCACCACCCCATCCGCCCTAATCCACCACATCCAATCCTTCAACCCCACCACCTGGGCCCAGGAAATGCAAACCTTCCACTCCCTCCCCGACCTAACCGCCCGCATCGCCCTCGCCGCCTCCTACAAAGCCGCCGTCTACCTCTACGCCGTCCGAGTCCTATCCCGACCCCGCTTATCACCATCATCAAACGCTACCACCGCCGCCATCACCAACGAACTCATCCACCAACTCTCCTCCATCCCCCGCACAGATCCGCACTTCAAGTGCCTCATCTGGCCCACCTTTATCGCCGGCGCGGAGTCGTGGAACAGAGCCCAACGCGCCACGATCCTCGACTTGCTCAATGCTATCTACCATGTTATTATGAGCGTTAATGTTCGGAATGCGGCTTGGGTTTTGTCGGTTATGTGGCGGAAGCAGGCGCGGAGGAGGTGGGAGAGGGGGAAGGTGAAGGTTTGTCGGCGTTCGGGGGGTGTAAATGTGGATGGGGGGTTGTTTGGGTTTTGTGGCTATGGTGGTGGTGGTGGTGCTGACGATGTATGCGATGATGATGCTCTGCATGATTGTGATGATGATGATGATGATGATGACTTCGATTGGGTTCAGGAACTTGGTAATTCCCGGGTTGATTGGCTTTTCATATAATGGTCTGGAGTACGGACTGTACATACTAATGTCAACGTATATAAAGGCTTCATTCGCGACAACCGTTTTAACGTATCAAATAGTAGTACATGATATAATACACATTGAAACCACCACATTGAACCGAAGCAGCATTGATGGCTATCATTCCTCCAAATCCTCCATGTCCTCCCCATCATCCCCCTTCCCACCACCACCACCACCCTCGTCCCCCTCCTCCTCCCCAAACAACGACTCCAAAAGCCGATAATTAATCTTCTTACTAAACCCCCTCCGCTCCAACATCCTCCTCGTCGCCTCAGCCGGCGTCTCAGCCCGCGACCCCCTCCCCTCCCCATCCCCCTCCWCCCCCTCCCCCTCCAAATACGCCACATCGCCCATCCGCCCCCTCCGGCGCTTCCGCGGCTTGCCCCCGATSCCACCGGGCAGTCCGCTCGCTTCGGCGAGGGCGCGCTTGAGGGCTCGCGCTTGTTGTGTGCGTAGGTAGTCTTTGTTCTCGTGGACCCAGATGCGCTCTTTGATCTCGACTTCGGCGGGGGCGAGGAGGCAGTTGGCGACTTCGGGGTCGGTTTCGAATTCGGCGGCGGTGATTTCGGGGGTTTCGGGGATGGGGTCTCGGGGGGGTTCTTGTTGTTGTTGCTGTTGTTCTTGCGGCTGTTGCGGCTGGTGTTGGGCTTGGCTTGGYCCGGCGGCGGCGCCGCCGCTGCTGCTGCTGCTCATCATGTTGGAGTCTTTGTCAAGCCACGAGCTCATTTCATTTTCTAGGGCTTCTTCCGATGCGACCTGTTCGGCTGTTGGTGTTGGGAGGGGTTTGTTCTTGGCGCCCTTGGGGCGGCCGAGTTTGCGTTTCTTCGGCGTCGTCGTTGTCGTTGTCGTTGATGAAGAGGAGGAGGAGGAGGAGGAGTCTGACCCTTCGGCCTCTTCGGCTATTATCTGGTTCAATTCGCTCGAGAGAGGTGGCTGTTGGCCCTTTGCGTTGTTATCCCCTGCCGTTAACATCGGATCGATAGGGATGTCCGGAATAGCGAATCCATCGGCATCGACCCGTTTTGGCTGCGGAGGTGCAGGTGCAGGTGCAGGTGCAGGCGCAGGTGCAGGTGGAGGCGGCGTGTGCTCTGCGTCAGAGTCATTTTCAATCTCGGCAGCCGTCTCAGGCGCCTTCCTCCTGACGACACTCCGAGATGGCCTATTCCCCTCCCTAGCCCGAGTGAACGCAGGCGGATCGTGCGCATTTTCCAACTGCACGGTCCGGAACTGGTCGACCGTGAGGTCTCCGCTCTCCGTCATGCTGAACTCGTTCAACCGCTGGCTGATTGTGATTTCCGTGACCTTGACGACGTACACGACCTCGCGGACGGTTCGGCGGAAATTGTTCATGCGCGCGGCGAGAATCAATGCTGCGCCGCATATACCCGCTGGACGGCGGCCTGTGGTCATCCAGTCGCGGTTCATCCGTTGGACGATGCGGACTGCCTCGCTTGCTACGTGCATGGTCAGGTTTCCGAATTCGAGCTGCTTGGAGAATCTGTAGATTAAGCTCTCGGGGTCAATCGGGTTCATTAGGAAGACGTTTCCGCCTATACGTAACTCATCCAGTAGGGCTTTGTAGGTGCGTCCTAGTTTGAAGACGTTCACCTGAAAGAGGAAGTACAATTAGCATTCAATCGTCAGAATGGTGGCCTTCTGTATGGCAAAGAAAGCTTACCGTCAACACATCGGCAAAATCTATAAGCATGACAGTATTTCCATCCTGTCGTCTACAAGCAATGTAAAGACACACAGCTGCCACCGTTTTCGTCCGGCGACCCTGGATGAAGTTCAGACCAACAGCAAGCTTAAAAACCTGACCAGCAGCCTTATTGACACTCTCGGGAATGATAAGTGCACGAGAAAGCTGATTGATATACCGATTTCCTATGATTATCAGATCAATACATGACTTTTTACACCAACAACAAGCAACACAACACAACACAAACTCACCATTCTGCTCCGTCATCTCCCGACTCTCCGCCCCCCTCTGAAACCCCGGCCCATAGCTACGAACATGCGACTGCCCCTCCCCCACAAAAGTCCCCTGAACAACCGCAGCACCAGCCGACGTCTCCCCAAAGCTAACCTCGGACACTATGTTTGCCTCACTAATCACAGTCCCGCACCCGGAGCACACCCGCTGCCCGTCATCCTCGACGATGTGCGGAGCTGGACAGCCGGGGTTCGGGCAGGTTGCTGATTTGGGATGCGTGGTGGGCTTTGCCAGTTGGGGGGGTTTGGGTTGCTGTTGGGGGCGTCTGATTGGGGTGGCGGCGGTGGGTTTGAGGCTGGCTAGTCGGCCTCTAGGCGGGATTCTGGGATTGGTTCGGGGGGCCATGGATGGTCGCATGCCGGGCTTGGAGGTTGACATGATGGTTGTAGTAGGTAGTATTTAAGGCAACACTTGCATGCAATGCCAGCAGTAGGTATATGCTGACGCGACGGGATTCAAGTTCGGTTCATTCACCCCGAACGGCTTAACTCGTTCCTTTGGTTCTTCTTCCTTTCTGTCCGTATCCCAGAATCATATAAATGCCCTAGAAATATAGCCAGCCTATACGATGTAGTTGGCCGACAAAGACAGTAGTATGAGGCATAGATCTGATGGATGCGACAGGAAAGCCGCGTCGTCGGCGGCATAAGAATTTTCGCGGAAAGTCGCTATGGCGCAGTGGGACTTCTCCTGGGTTTGGTCACGTGGAGAACCTTGTTGCTTCGTCATCGGCCGTTCGAATCCTCCAAAGATCTCTCCATTATTTTTCATTTTCCTTGCTACATATACCACTTCATCACATTCGTTATCGTCTTCTTTGTTGTTACTTTTAAGTTTCAACAAGGCCATCCCATTCCCCAGGATAGGATATTTCGTATATGTACATGTACAACATAAGCAACAGCATACACATGGTCAACATTGAAGTCAAGGTCATAGTCATGGGAAGACATCCTCGTTTACCCTCAGTCACAATCATCACCCCTCTGGTAACCCTAGTAACCCCCAACCTTAGCAGGACAAGGACCCTGCACAGTACCCATAGAGCTATGCATATAGATACCCTGATGGTCATCAAACGTAAGCGTAGCGGTCCCGTTCCTAAAATACTGCGGCGAGTGGTTAAGCGGCCCGTTGGTATTCTCCTGACCGGGATAAGTCGACCAGCTCGTTGAGTTGGCAGGGTTAATCCAGACCAGCGTCGAAGGCTGCTGGTAGCCGATAGTCGCCGGCGGGACGGTGGGCACCCAGTCCTTTCCATTGACGACACCGACGTACTTACCGCCGTAGGTTTCGTCGACGAAGTCGGCGTAGGCCTTGTTGCCGACTCGCGGGGGGCCGTAGACGATGACCTTGTCGACGGAGGTGTTGCCGAAAGCTTTGTTGACGGCTACGGCGCCCAGGGAGGCCTGCGCGGCGCCCTGGCTGTGGCCGGTGACGATTATGGAGTCGTTGGGGTAGTTGTTTTTGGCTTCGTGGAGGGCGTTCTTCACGTCGTTCCAGGTGCCGGCCCAGGCTTGTTGGAAGCCCGAGTCGACCTTGGCGTCGCTGGGGAGTCCCAGTTCGTCGCTGGGGTCGACTTGGATGAAGCCGGCGTTGCGGAGGCTGGAGTACAGGCTGGAGCCGTTGGTGCCTTCGTAGGCGAGGATTAGGCCGAGGCTTTCTGAGTGGTAGATGTTGGCACGCTGTTTCTCGGTGCCGTTGCCGAAGGAGTAAAGGAGAGTTTGGTCATCGATTTTGGCGCCGGGTTTGTTCTCATCCGGCTGGCAGTAGGTGTTCTGGACCGAGGCGACAGTTTTGGTGAAGTAGGACTCCGGGAATGGCAGGCCCGGAACCGGGGGTTGCGTGCTGGGGTTGGTCTGGGCCGTCGCCAGCGACGCCGAAGCAAGAATGAGAGGAAGAAACAACATGATGGTCGTGAAGCAGCTGTAAACGAACGAAGCCTGAAGGCCTCTGAAAGGTTCAATGTTGATAATGAACGAATGGAATGGAACGAGGTATTCAGCTAGGAGCTCTAGGCTTTACAGACAAGTCTCGAAAGACAGATGATACTCTCTTTTATCTCGTTGCTGTCCTGAGATCGACATTTTCACAAGCATCCTCTTGAGGCTCCATCGAGTCATCTGAAGTCGTTTGAACGACTGTTCGGCCTTATCCTGTCTTCACAGAACGATTGTGGCACGAAGCTTTCTCAACATCTTTGGCCGGAGATTACAACAAACTCAAGCAGTGCGCCGGCAGGGCATGGGCGATTCCCATCACGGGTAGATCATTAGATATTCGATGTCGCAAAGCCAGTATCAGACGGCAGATGGACATCCTTAATATATTTGATATGAGCAATTAACTTCAAACCAACTTAATAACCCAGTCACTCCAATGGCCCCATTTCCCCGGACTCCTTGGAGCTTGTTGTGACTGTAGACAACCAAACGGAGACTTTCTGGTCGTCACGGACTCACGATATTCACCATGGTGTCGGCTAGCAAGTAGCAGTTCCCCAAGCAATTGGTAAAATCAGGCTTTTACGTTGGGCCTGATCGGTCGACACAGTGCGACACCGCAGAGACCGCACCGCCACCTCCAGACGGAGGTTGCGGAGGCTCGAGAGTTTAACCCACGGTAGCAAATGTGTGGACGTAAGCAATTATGGAGCCTGTCAGGTTCGAGTGTTGTCGTATACCGACTGGAGTACAGTACAACCCTGTACTCCGTATGCTATGATACCGTGCTATTGGCGGCAGTGAAAGGTATAAAAAGTACCAGTAAGATGGTGATGGTGAGGTAGAGACTCCAAACGTCCAATTGAGCATCAAGTATTCATTTTAACATGGCCGTTGACATCGTAATTCAAATTCCATTTAAGGAGCAATATATATCAAGAATTAGAAAAGCGAGGAAGCAAAATGGTCAAAAAGAAGGAAGCGAAAGACAAACAAAACGGACCGTACTTCCAAATCTAAATGCTATCATTCCAAAAAAAAAAAAAAAAAAAAAAAAARATTAAACAAACCGAGCAAGGAACACGCTCATTCTTAAGATGCAAAGCAGAACAGAAGAACCAAACCACATCGTGAAGGCCTGCTTGAAGAACAGAAAAGGGAAAAATGGAGAAAACAGAAAGCAGATACAAATCACCAAAGGATTCACGAGTGGAACGACACTGATATCAACCGCAACCAAAATAGAACAGGAGGTATCTTTAGAACCGGTGGCATCCTTAAAGACGCAAGCAAAACGTAGCATGAGGGGTCGAAACTCAGCGCGAGTGAGTGTGTGGAAGGATCTGCAACTTTTTTCTTTTTATTCTTTTTTCGCAGAAAGGTGGAAAACGCGCAGGAAGGGTTAAGGAGGTGAGAGGATTAAGGAAGAGCAAAGGAAAAGAGTGTAAACGGGATAAAGGAAAAATTCTCAACATAGCCTCAGCCTCGTAGGCAGTGAGTACTAAAACACCGCAGAAAGGCCATTTTTCGAATGGCGCCTGCTGAACCTCTTCCTTCCTCTAACAGAATCCGAATCCGACGGCTGCTGTTTGACGAGAGTAGCTCCCCCTCGGTGTGGGGTTTCGGACCTTGCGTCTTTCGCCTCGGAGAATTGATTCGAGGTACTGTTATGTCTTGAAGTTGAAGGCATATCACGAAGTCCACTATCGGAAGAGACATCGCTGGGATGATGATGCTGTGACAGTGCGATTTCCCGTGCCAAATCAAGCGAGTCTAGCCACTCTCGAGCAGTTAGAGCGGTGGCTCCCGGGATAGCAGACGACGGCTTTGGGTCTTCAAAGACAAAATGCTTCTCTTTCTATACGTAGAGTGAAGATAAAGAGTCAGCCATGGTAACGTAGAGCTAATCACTCAACGGAACGAAAACATACCGTTTCGACCACCCAGGACGTAAAGCCTTTCAAGTCCGTTGCGGTATGGTACTGTATTCCTGGCGCAAGGAGAGAGATCTCGAATTTGGCCTTCTTCTCATCACCATTGGCGGCGGTCACAATAATACGAGCCGACGATGTAACCATCGCTAAGCGCTGTCGTCTTTTAGTCGTTCCGACAAAGAAACGTGAGAACTTCCTTGATGTCTCAGACTCGCCGCCTCCATTCTTGGAAGGATTATGAGACGGCGACGAAGCAATCACTGCTACATTCCCCAACTTTAGGATTCTCTCATTCGACTTGGTCAAGACGGGTGACCACTCAACATCGAGTTGACTCGGAGGGGGAAGCTCAGTGATAATTCTGGGGAGCACTCTCGAATTCGAACTGTTAGTAGTCAAAGCTGCAGTCGAAGCATTTGGGGCATAATTAACATCGCTGCCGCCGTTGAGTTTAATAGGCTCACGGGGCGGTGGAACATAAGCCTTCAACCGCGGAGCTTTTCGTTTCCACATGTCAGGACCCCATGCCACACCTCGAAAGAACTCATGGTTCTTAATATGCTCGATTGGAAGGCGCATAGCTGGGTCGAGAACGAGTAGGCGCTCCACGAGATCACGAGCAACCGCGGGGAACCCTAAGGGAAATTCATAGTTGAGTGCGACAATCTTTTGGAAGGTTTGGTACTCGTTTCCAGCTTTGAAAGGAGGGCGACCAGCAAGGAGCTGGTAGATGATACAACCAAATGCCCACAGATCACTCGCCTTGCAGGCATTTTTCTCCGTGAGCAGCTCAGGACTGACATATTCCGCAGTTCCAACAAACGAACTTGCTCGTTCCTGCTCGGCATCATCCATGGGTGGCATCCCCGTAGTGCCTTCGTCTAACCGTTTCTTAGCATTAAGGATCTTGGCAGTGCCAAAATCGGTGATCTTAACGTGCATCTGGGAATCGAGCAGGACATTTTCCGGCTTCAGATCGCGGTGAATAACGCCGCGCTTGTGCATGTAGTCCACAGTGTCGAGAATCTGGGCAGCATAGAACTTCGTGCATTCCTCGTCAAAGGTGGTCATTCGCTTCAAAACACTTAATAGTTCGCCTCCTTTGCAAAAATCGAGCACAAAATACAGTGACCGTTCATCCTGGAACGTATAATATAGACGGACAATGCCCGGGTGCTCTGTAAGCCGATTCAAGGTATCCTTTTCGATGTTCACATATTTCACCTTTTTCTCCTTGATAATATGGCGCTTGTCCAGTACCTTGATAGCATATTCCTTCAAAGTCTGTCGGTCCGTCGCGAAGATGACGGTGCTGTAGGAGCCCTCTCCGAGAGTCTGACCAAAGGAAAAATCACGGACCCCCTTTTTAATGTACCGTGTGACAGGCTTCCCGTTTGTGTCGTATTCCTGTCGAACGGTGACAGCGGCGCCGCGCTCCTGCCAATTGTCACTGCTCGCAGGCGGACCATTTTCCAGCGCGTAGGGTGACCCATGCTGGGATGGTGCTTCACCGCTGCGGGCGCGAGGACGAGTTCTCGAGTGTTGACGCAATATCGGCGGTGGATGTGCCGGTGGATGTGCCGCTGCGTACGATCGATCGCTATGGCTGTCGTCTCGTGCCTGAACGCCGGCCTGTAATGCGGATGAGCCACTTCGAATCTCTGCACGAGCAGCTTGACTTTCGTTGGAGGTGGTGGAGCCGGTTCGAATACGATACGGCTGTTCACGAGTATGAGGAGGATTGAGGGAACCGTTCAAGGCAAGGGGACGGGCAGGATTCGGATACGGAAGGTATTGTAGGGAGGGATTGGGAGGAAATTGAGGAGCCTGTTGTTGTGGAGATAGCGGAGGTGGTGACTGGGGTTGCTGCGGAGGTAGATCCTGATGAGGGTGGACGGCAGGAGGAGGTCTCGAATCAACGGAGGGGTTGTAGTCAGGGGTTTTGTATACGGGTGTATTGTGGGGATCCTCCGCGAACGGGGGTATCGAGGAAGTCAGAGATAGGGTAGAGGTCGAAGGATTAGGCCGTCCCGATGGAGCCAGCTCATTTCTCGAATGGGACGCAGCAACATCCTCAGGCAAGTCATCCGGATTGGCAATCCGTAAACCGCCCAAAGATTGAGAGAGACTCAGATCGCCATCCATGGCGGTCAACGGTATAGAGAGAGAGAGAGAAGCCGGAATCGCACAGTGTGGAAGAGTGGTGTGCTGAGATGGAGTTGGCGTAGGGAGGGAGAGAGAGTGTGTGTGGTGGAAGGGGGGGAAGAGGGGGGGTGTGGGAGAGGGGGGTGTTGGTGTTTGATAGATTAGTCGGTCAATACCGTCGACGCCCGCAACAACAACGATTACCGGGAGCCAGCGAAGACAGGAAGGCCGACAACGAAGTTATGGCGGCGAACGGAGGGACCATTGATGCATTGTATGTACGCAGCAGAAAACCAGCAGTTCGAATTAAAGAAAGGAGGATTATTCGGAGAGTTGAAGTTGAAGTTGAAGAGAAGAAGAAGAGGTTTAGACAACTCCCGTGACCATATCGTATTCCTTCCTTTTTTYYTTTTTTTTTTTTTTTTTTTTTTTTTTTTCTCTTCCCTTTCAGTAGTGTATTATTTTTTATTCCTGGATAGTTTAAGTAAACGAAGCGAAAAAGAAGTTCCAAAATAAACGACGAGAAAAAAAAAAAGAAAAAAAGAGAAAAAAACGAAAGAAACGAGGTTGGAAGTGCCTAGGACTGGAGGACTGGAGGAGGACGAGGTCGAAAAGGAAAGACACGACGACGCTTTCTTATTTTTATTACCGCCTGAAACTTTGGCTAGTTGGCGTTGGTTAGTCTATGGGGATGTATGGTATTGTACGGTATAATACATTACGCTACGTTACATTACGGTTCTTTTCTTACACTTCAAGTCTGCCTAGGGACCAATACTATGCATAGGATAGCCCTATTTCCATGGGCATTATCTCTAAGAGCTTCCGGGAATGGTTATGGGGCATCGAGGCCTACGGCTGGGCTCCCTCAGCGGCGGCGGCCCTCGGCCCTCAGCAAGCCAGCCGCCAGCCTCCCTGCTCCTTCCCCCAGAATCATGAACTGCAAATGGTCACCAGTAACACCACCTCTTTCTCCTCTGGGCTAACTGCAGTAGACTGTCTGTCTTTCTCCTCTTGAAGAAACATGCAAGTCTCACGGTCTCTCACCGTCACCTATCTGTAGACCAGAAAGGAAGAAAACCATGTTTCGACTACCGCAGACGGCTATCTACCTGAACGAAGAGGACATTCAACAGCATCTCCAACGGATTCTGCTCCGCCATACTCTCGCTTCCTCTTTCGGCAAGCTAAGCTTACAAGACGACAAGAACGGTTCCCGGGAGAATGAAGCTGTCAACAGTTCTTTTAGCGCTTCACGGAGCCCTTCCTCGTCTGCGGACCTATCAAGGACCAACACCAGCTTCAAATCCGACAATTCTCACACCAAAAGACGACCGCATATAGGTCGTGGCTTCGAACATGACAACGACTCCAGTCGCTCGGGTCACTCTACGGGCTTGGAAGTGAGCAGTCGTAGTCCCTTCGTCTCGTTAGCAGAAGAAGTAATGGAGCTCTCCGTGCCAGAGAATGTGCTTGGCCATTCTGTTCCCTTCAATCACTACGAAACGACAAGTGGAACGGTGAATTATCTTGCTAGGCAACAACATTCACCGAATGGGCTGGTTCAATTGGCTGGTGAAGTGGCAATACCAAGCCATTTTTCACCACAGTCGGATGTGAAGTCAAACCGCCTGGTTTTATGGAGGGATGGTGTCCAGCGTCCAGCAAGAACTCCAAGAAGGCAAAACCTCTTGCTGCAGGCAAATTCTCGACTGAGCGCACCGTTGGCTCATTGTCTTGGGCCCGTTCCTGTCAACCGTGGCGGTCCTCCACTCCATCAGATGGGAGAGAATTCGAGAACTGGTATTCTACCGTCTATTTTCCTCTCCCGTCATGTTTCTATTTTAAGCTAACCCCATGTGTCATGGTTTTGTAGGCATCAAGAAAACACATCCAGAGCCCGCATCTAATTGGAAACTCTGCCACACCAAAGATAGAGACTTTGCAATAGACAGCAAGCCTCCCACACCACCTACGCGTTCAACCGTGGTTCAGAACCATATCCAATTGGCCCAGCTTTATCAAAACTCTGAATCCCCGTCTCGAGTCCGTTCAACGGCGCCTGGCCCTCCGGCAGCGCATAATAGTACGGGCGTTGAGTGTGGCTCTCCCGTCGCAAGTGAATCTCACGACAATCCGCAAGAGTCCACTGGACCTACCTTGAATGCTGTCAGTCCGTTCAACGAACCGAGGTTGGAGACAACGTCAATTCCAGGCCAAACGCCTTGTGTGGACAACAGTGAGTCTCTGGACTCAAACGGTACGGAAGATCACGGGACCACGATGGCAAACTTGGTTGCACAGCCTCAAGATAAAAACAGCTGCACGGGACAAGGTAACCACGTGTCTTTTGGAGGCGACGGGACGGTGGATGGTAGAGTCAGATCCAGTACAGCTTCGCCTAGTCCATCTGATGCGAAAGTGAGTGATGGCAGCTCCATGACAATGGCCATTGGTGTGGGTAGCCAAGAGGCTACATCTCACCGTCAAGAAAGATCAAGCGAGCATACCGCAGATTCAGTGAACAGCGTCCCGGTAGGCAATTATATCTATTCTGAGGACAGCATTCCGTAACTTGATATTGAGAGGCAACTGACCCAGATTTCCGCAACCGTGCAGCGTGAACATGCAAGAGGACGTCAAGACGACCCTACACGGACCAATCAGAATCAGGCCAGAAATCCAACTGACACTAGTCGCAACGACGGCACAGAGAGCATGTCGGACAGTGACGAAACGCAGCCTGACGGGCAACATGGACGGCAGAACCCGACACCACAGAGAATGCGCGAAGTCGCCGAAGCGTCAATTGTATTTCGCGAACACTGCAACCGCATGATTGCCGAACTGGACAAAGCCGGATGAGATGAGATCCCTTGAAGTTAGCTGAAAGCTAAAAGCTGTTAAGAAGACCCTGGCGTGCATGGCTGCATACATACAGCGCGACATGCTACCTATTTTTATCACAACAGTAGTAATAAAGTTGTAAGCTTCAATATATCATTTCCTGAAGTGAAACAAGGGCATTCAATGCTGAATATAAAATAATGACGAGGTTTTGTTCCGGGTCTGGCCAGCCAAGTATGTACTCCGTTGCGTACGTACGTGTTTCCATAAATAGGCCTGGACTTGCTGTCTTTGCAGAATTTTAGGTATGCCGGTGGATGCCGTGGAGTTGTCTCGGATTCTCCGTAGTCTTGAATATTTATTATAGAGCATCTCGCCCATTTTCTTTTGGAGACGTTGGATTGGTTTTGATACAACGTATGTATGATTGATACTTACACTGTAATACATATTACATACATACATAACACGTTTTCTGTCTGTATGCTGCCTCATATATTATACACAAGAAAGAGCCTCTCGTGAGACTCGAGGAACACACCAAAATAATCCCAATCAAATGCAAGTAGACAAAACGTCCAGTATATATATATAATATAGACCTCTTTCCCAGACCAAAAAACAATGCAAAGCGAAATGCAAGCAACACCAAAAAAAAGGGGATCTATACAAAGGAAATAGGAAAATGAAATAGGAAAAGGAAAAAGGCGACTCAACCAACTCAAAAAACAGAAACCAACAACACAGAAACAACAAGACTCAGAACCGACCCGGCCAACAACCGACCGGGCACGTCAGGCGAGAGCGGCGCAGCAGCAGCGCTCTTATGCGACGACGACGACGAGGACCCCGACTTCCCAGTACCGGAAGCAGTGGGGATCTTATCACCAAAGCTCTTGAAGGGGACCACATGCGCAGAGGCCGGGTTAAAGCTCGCCTGCGCGAGCGCGACCTGGTTATTCTGGAGGTCGAAGACGGCGTACGTCGAGCGGAGGAAGGTATCACCGAGGACGTACGAGTTGCCGCTGTTGGCCTGGAAGCCGAAGGCGCAGCGGTCCGAGGTGCCGCTCATGGGGATGACGAATTCGGAGAGGTTGACTTTGATGTCGACCTGGTCGAAGGAGAAGGTGAAGTGGTGGTCTTTTTTCTTCTCGGAGCAGGCGAGGGTGCCGAGTTGGGTGTCGGCGTTGAATTTGGATGCGATGGTGTTGAAGACGTCTTGCGGGACGATGGTGTCTGTGGTGCCGGAGTCGACGAGCGCGACGCTGCTCGTGGACCCCATGGTGTCTTTGTCGTCGAGGCTGATGGATTTGATTGGTATCGAGATTGAATTCGAGTTCTCTTCCATGTCGATTGCGTGGAGGTTGCCCGTGTATTTGGACGTGTCGACGCCGCCGAATAGGATAGAGCCGGTGTTTGTATCTGGACAAGTTCATTAGTCGTCGAAGTTAGCACAGAAGTAGAGGGGAGGGGAGGGAGACTGCATACTCAGATCATCCAACCACAGACTATACGCCGGGGATTTGATAACTCCCTCGTCGACCAACGCTTGCGGTAAGTTGGCATAAGGCTTGCCATCAACGGCTTCGTTCGACGGATACCCAATCCCAAACACCCCCTGAATCGGTCTCTGCTTCTGAACATCCGTCCCAAGAGCCATGGTGAAATTCTTCAGAGTCGCGTCCCCGAGTTTCAAGTCATCGGTGAAGAGATCACCCGTCGTTGCCGAGTTGTCGGCGTAGGTGATATTAAAGTCACCCTTCCCGGTTACAGTGTAGGACGAAGAATCGGAGGGATTAACTTTAAACCAAAAGACGTTACGTTAGTTATCAATCGATGATCAGATAACGAGAAAAGACAAAAGAAAACATACATGAACCACTCGGACACTTGTCACCAGAACAAGCCGAATTGGAAGGGAGCCACAGATCGCTACTCCCCGTGTCCAATATCACTTCCAGCTTCTGTGCGGGACTGCCAACCGAGACGGTGGCCATGTACGAGTTTATTTCATTTTTCAAACTAACGTTTAACGCGTTGTCGGAGCTTCGTCGGGCGAGGAGGGCTTCGCCGGGAGAGCCGGTTCGCCTGGTGGACAGATGTAGGACCCCATCTTGCGCAAAAGCAGCCGTTATGGGCAGTAGCAAGGCAAGTAATTGGCTTGCATATAGTTTCATTTTTGGTTATTATATATGGTCGCGCCTTGCTTGGGGGATGACCGGAGGCGGTTGGTAATATAAGGAGGAGGAAGAAGAAGAAGAGGAAGAAAAAAAGAGCCCGACAAGGGAGAAAGGAGAAAGAAAGAAACGGGACCCAAGTGGAAGCGATCAAAGATTCAGCAAGAAGACGACAATCAACATGACATGACGTACCAGCATAAGGGAAGAAGGGGGATCAGCCTTGAGATATTTATATATTAACGAAGGGGAGTTATGTATAAGCGGTTAGGGAGCAACGGGGGGTGACGGGGGTCTCACAGGCTACTAATATATAAGACCCGTTCGCTTGATCCAGGTCGCTCGCTTTCTTTGGCATTCAAAAATGGATTGACAAATCACCCTTCAATCATGGTAGAAGCTCACAGTTTCGCCCCGGCGCGAGCGTTTAACACAGCTGTTCGGAGTTCCTACCAGATATCCCCTGTAGATGTACCTACATATGTTTCTTCCATCTCTCTCTTTGGCTGCCCCAAACCACACACAGCTCGTACCTGGGTTAAGGCTGAAAATCCCTCCAGATTCACGACTTATTCAGAGCGCTGGAATGATCCTGTTTCGATGCCGAATCCACGGATCCGGCAGGAGAACCGTGGAACTTGCTACATAATAACTCGCAGCCACGGGTCACGGGTAGCTCGGTGGCTTCGGTCTGAATTGAGGCTAAAATGGCCAATCACCGTTGTTAGTGTCTTATACAGCCCACGGATTTTTTCGCCCTTTTTCCCGTTTCCCGTTGGTCAATATCGGTCTCCTGGAGCCTAAGGGGATTGAGGGACCTGGAGGGGACCCCGAAGGAAGAGGTTCAAAACATTGAGAATCCATCAATCTTCACTTGGCCTGCCTGGTTGGGTTTGGTGTCTCTCGCTTAATGGTCTTCTTTAGTTTCGTCCCAATGATTCTGACGTTTCTGTTTCAACGTCGCGCGAGTCAACCCGGTCCCTTGATCTGATACTAATAGATTAGCGGCGATTTTGACATCTGTATGTAGACGCGCTGTCGGTATCATCTCCAAGCGCCTTGCTTTTAGGAAGTTCCGAATCTGTCGGTTGATAGCAGTATGGTCCTCCTCTCTGGGACGAAGTAACTTCGCACTCTGGCACAAACCGGGCACGGTACAGAGTAAAGGCAGCAGTGATCGCACATATGTCTCGTACATGCGCCCAGAATCCCTCAATCCAGTTGCATTCGCAATCAAACTTGTTTGAATAAACCTTGTCCGAGCTTTCTGGTGGTGCTTGCCGCTACACCTGCATGACGGCTCCAGAATCAAGTGTCAATCGCGGGGACTAAAGATTCACGTATATTGACAACTGTTAACCAAGTCCAATGCATTTTGTATCAATTATTAGAAGCAAAGTGACATCAAACAACCAAAAATATTTCTATTATTAGAGACCCAAGACAAATACATAACACCAAAAACAGATGGAAAATAGCTCGTCCAAATAAGCGGAGCTATAAACCCCTTTCCAAT
>HG983400.1:27771-46006 GCA_900006255.1 Xeromyces bisporus
CTCATGTTTTCCGGGTCTTCGTAACTTCCAATGATGATTATAAGTCTAATAAATTATGCAATAAATAAATATCTGCCGATACCCCTTTATTGTGCCGCCTTCTTAGCAAAAATCTGAGCACCATCGACCAGTCGTCGCTCCGTGTTACGTCGTCCGTTGACAAAGTCGGGGTAGTTGAGGGTCAGCTCAACTCCGCCGTTGACGATGCTGTCCACAGCCTCCACACCTAACATGAACGAGTGGTCCTGGTTACCGACCTCGTAGCGCCAGCTACCGAAGCGGCCACGCGACCAGATGCTCTTGTCCTGCAGCTTGGGCAGAATCTTGGTGAGGGCGGACTCACGCTCCAGGGTTGGTGTCGGGTAACCGTGATCGAAGCGGCGGTGATACGTCGAGACAATCTCGTCGGTGGGTTGGAGCATCTCGGTGTTGACCAGACCCTGGATGCAGTCGGCCAGAAGGGTCTCGTTGTTGACGGGTTTCATCGACGACTCCGACACTTCAAGCATGATCGACCAGTACGGGCCGTTCTGCGGCTCCGTGTTTTCAGGCTTGGAGCCATCAGCCAGTTGGATGGTTGGCAGCTTCTTCGAGATATCAGGCTGGTTGTTGGGAGAATAGTTGGAGAAGATGGTGGCACGGTAGAAGGGGCTGTCATCTTCGGGGAAATAGAGCTGTTCAGTTAAAAAAAGCAGCGCGGTCAGTCTACCATGCCAAATCGAATCCTACCGACCGCGAGTCACTTACCCAGCACTTGTCACCGATTCTGTTGGGGCGTGCGCCACGGAGACCCACACCGACGACATGGGTCGTAGAGTAGAAGAGTCCCTTGGTGTCGTCGATCAGCTCCTTGTCGCCAATCTTCTCAGCCAGGAAGTCGACGGCCATCGTCGAGATGAGTCTCTCATAGCCAACAGTGGTGCCGTCTTGCAGCTCGACAGTTCGGTTGTTGGGGTTGACCTTGACAACGGTACCCTTTTCACCGTAACGGGTCTTCTCCTTGGGGATAGTGTCGGCGACGGCGGTCCAGATACCACCGGTACCACCGCGGGCGGGGAAACGGAAGGTGGCGTTGGGACCCCAGTTTCCAGCAGATCTCTGAAGGATGGCGTTGGTCGTGACGGCCTTCACGTTGGGGGCCGCGACACGCTCACCTAGCCAGGCGCATTGCATCTGACGATTTGAGAATTGCGTCAGCAAAATTTGCAAAAAAAAAAAAAAAAAAAAAAAAAAAAAGAAAACCCGGACGAAGGATATAGATGGCAACTCACCTTGGTTGTGGGCACAGCCCAGACCTTATAGTTGTATGGTCTCATGAAAATGTCTGCCACACCAGAACCCATCTGACGGAGAATCCACTGGTCGAAGTTGACCGGCTTCGTGGTAGCGGTGCGAGCCTCGAGAGCCGCATCGATCATACCATCAATGCACTTGACCTGATCCTCCTTGGGAAGCATGGAGATGTTGTTTTGGAAAGGGTAGGGAACCCATTGGTTCTTGCAACGGACGTAGGAGATACGTTGGTGGTGGAACCAGTCGCTCTCGTTGGGGAGAGCCTGGTCAAGGCAGTCATCGAAGTACTTGTAGTGGGAGAAGATAACGTGACCGCCAACATCGAAGAGCTGGAATTGCGCGAGTCAGTCAGTCAGTCAGTTATGAATGCGCAAACCGGCAGAGAAGGGAAACAGGGCCATCGTCGCCAACATACGAAGCCTTCGGGAGTTATGTCGGTGGAAGCAAGACCACCAGGAGTCTCATTGGAATCCACAAGCAACCACGAGGGGCCATTCTAAGCAGCATAAGTCAATTCGAAAAGTTCCGGACTGGATGGAATTGAGACGAATTGCGGTTTGGAAAAGCGTACAATCTGGTTCAATCGTTTGGCAGCACCCAAGCCAGTTGGGCCAGCACCAATGACGAGAACATCGACAGAACTGGTGAAAAGAGAGAGGGGGGCGATTGTCAGTTTGATCATCGAAAGCCACTTAAAGATCAAGAGGTTCCTTACATATCGGGATGGGTCATCCTGCCTTGTAGGATATCCTGAAAACTTGGGACACGGTTCAGAGTTTTACGAGCGACGTTCAACATAAGAAAACCAGGAACAGCCTGTGGATGCAAGCAAGCAAGCAAAAAAGAGGAAGAGAAGGGGAAAAAAGGACAGGACAGGACAGGACCAGGACGGGAACAGGAAGAAGAAGCAAAGATAATAAACACTACTAAAAATAAGGATACAACAAGTGTCCACTACAGCACGTCGTCGACCATGGGAAAAGGGGAGGAGCAGAGATGGAAAAATAGGGGGTCGGTCCAAGTGTAGGTGTCCAGTCGGTGTCGGTAACGGAGTCCAGCAAAAGTGGGCTAAGAAGAGCCGCTAGACAAATCTCAGTCTTGGGGAAGAATTGAAGGGTCAATTGGTCTGTTTCAGCAGCGGAAATTTAATCTGCAGGCATAAAAGGGGCAGTAGCGCTTTTTTTTTTTTTTTTTTTTTTTTTTTTGCTGACTTCGACACTTCAAGGCTGCACTCTGCAGGCTGCAATTCTTCTTCTGTGGTGTCTGTACGGAGTATGTACGAATGATACACCGCCTATGCAGCGAACGGAATCCCCAAGGTGAAATATTACCAGGTTGTAGCTGTAGCTGTAGCCATACAGTATTGTAATGATCAGTCCTCGGTGGACTGACAAACATGACGCGTTTTCATCATTATTAGCAGGCTGCCAGGCACTAATAAATTACAATGCCCTGTATCTTATCTGTATGTATCTGTATCCGTATCTGTAATATAATAAGGTGTATCTATAATTAAATATAATTTAATTCCTAGCAGGGTCCACTGATTAGGCGTCCTTCAAGATGATCACTTGTTGATCAGAACTCCAACCAAACGCGTCGTGTCAGTAGTAGATTGTACTGTAATTCCATTCATCCTCCCTTATGCAGTCGGTCATGGGAGGTTCGTATCATCAAACTTGAAACACATAAAAAAAGGCTTGATTATTCCGATTATTTATCTGTTCAGGGCTGGAATTCCGTACGGAGAACTCCGTGATTCTGATTCTTCGGGGTAAGATAGAGCTTTGCATATACAACGGGGAATGTACACTCATCAGCACTGTGCAATGAATGTACAGCAGACCGTGCGCCCTTACGCCTACATCTTTATATGTACTAAGTGTATCGGATCGGCCGCACTGCCCCACTGCTTAAGCATAGTGGGTGCTCTTGGCAATGCGACAGCTTGCGTAATGCTCAGGAGGGCCCTTTTCCTGTGAAGACACCAGGCCCAGCATACCTTACCCTGTAACATACGGAGCAGTCCGAAGGAAGGGCCTTACGAGCCATGATCCCTAAAAATACCTGATTTTTCTTTTTTTATTCTGTCAATTCGCTCATATATACGAAGTCTGCTTTCAGCTTCATATAGGTGTTTGCATGTAGCACGGAGAAATAATCATAGACAAAACGAATTCATGGATCTGGGATTGAGATGCCGCATCTGGTTGGATGGAGACCAAAGACAGAAGTACGTGTTCTTTACAACGACATACTTGCCACGAGTTACCTCTTAATTACTCGTCGTCGGTAATAATAATAATAATGCAAAATAACAATGCACTTCTGATTTCGTTTCAAGACTGTGGGTAGATCCAGTACAGAAGAAGATAGATATCCCCTTTTTTTATTTTTCTCTTCTGCTTCTCAGCGATTGTTTGAAAGTTCGTTTCGGGGCGTGACTCTGGATAACACATTCCATTTGCTGTCCCTGTCGCTTTTTTCTTACAAGAAATAATCCGGAAGCGCGTACAGAAGAGTACGTACCACTCTACGGCTCTGCCGCTAAACCTCTTTGGGTCAAGTACAACAATCTACAACTACCGGCGTCGTCGTCCTCTTTTTTTTCCTCCTCCTCTTCTTCTGTCTGCCTAGAAATTTTCCAAACCACTCGTTTTTTTCTTTTTTTCCCTCCTCGTCTCTTTCTCTTTCTTTCGCCTTTTTTTCTTCTTCTGCTTTTGTCAGAGCCTTTTTTTTTTGTTCTGGTTTACATTCTTTCGTTGAATCTATAGTATTGCTGTATCGATTATTCATGCTTCTTTAGTTTCGACTCTAATATCACCCAAAACAACAAGACCAACACCGACACCGACAACAACAACAACACCACCTCTACTACTCCGTTCGTTGATTGCTCGCTCAACCTTCTCCAAGACTCCTCGATTATCCACCTTCTCTCGTGGCCTCCGCTTCATTTGGTCCGGGTCGCCTTCTCAGAGCGCGACCGTTCGATTTCCAAGCCTTATTAGCTGAGCAACGTTCTCACATAGTCACCATGAGCGGCGATGAAAAGGCAAGATCATCGGGCGAGGTCTCTCGTCCCGAGCAGCAGAGTCTGCCCACCGTCAGCCCGGCTGCTGAAAAGCCGGCTCCTCCCAAATCCACCTTGCACCCTGCCTTCTACGTCGTGTAAGTCCTGTCAATGCAGCCCTCCGTTCGTTTCACCTCGACTCGGCCGCGCGAGGCTAATACTCGTTTATTCAGTACCTGGATTACTATGAGTTCCGCTGTCATCTTGTTCCAGAAGTACCTGCTTGATCCTAACCGTTTCCGTAAGTATTGCGCCAGAACTCTTCTGAACCTCAAATGCCAATTGTGAGACTAACGAGTTTATCTAATGTAGCTTACCGTATGCTATTTCCCTTTTTCCCTTGAGTTCGTGAGATTCTCATTCTAATATTGTCGTAGCGATTTGCCTCACGACATGGCACTTGTCTTTCGCAACCTTCATGACCCAATTGCTGGCTCGCACAACCTCCCTTCTCGATGGTCGAAAGTCCGTCAAAATGACCGGCCGCGTATACCTCCGCGCTATCGTCCCTATTGGCCTGTTCTTCAGTTTGAGCTTGATTTGCGGTAATGTGGCATACTTGTATCTGAGTGTGGCTTTCATTCAGATGCTCAAGGTGCGTGGTCATTCGCGTTTCTGACGGTTTCAGACTCAAACGATATTAACGGTTGACATTAGGCTACTACACCCGTTGCTGTCCTTTTCGCTACCTGGGGTATGGGAATGGCTCCCGTCAACTTCAAGGTTCTCTTCAACGTGATCGTCATCGTGATTGGTGTTATTATCGCCTCGTTCGGTGAGATCAGGTTCGTCACTATTGGTGTCATCTACCAGGTCGCTGGCCTTATCTTTGAAGCCACCCGACTGGTCATGGTGCAGCGTCTACTTAGCTCCCCCGAGTACAAGATGGACCCTCTCGTCTCGCTTTACTACTATGCCCCCGTTTGCGCTGTCATGAACGGTGTCACCGCTCTGTTCCTTGAGGTCCCTCATGTGTCTTTGGACCAGATCTATGCCACCGGTATCTGGGTGCTGATTGCTAACGCTGGTACTGCCTTCTTGCTGAATGTGTCGGTTGTGTTCTTGGTAAGCATTGCGGACTTGAGTTAATGCTGTTTGTTGCTGCGAGATTTCTAACATAGACTACAGATCGGTAAAACTTCGTCTCTAGTCATGACTCTTTGCGGTGTCTTGAAGGATATCCTTCTGATTATCGCGTCCATGGTTATCTGGAAGACGACTGTCACCAAGCTCCAGTTCTTCGGATACTCCCTTGCTCTTCTTGGACTTGTCTACTACAAGCTCGGCGGAGATACGATCCGGGAATACATCAACCAGGGCAGCCGCTCGTGGGCTGAGTACGGTGCTAACCGCCCCATTCAGCGTAAGCTGGTCGTCATTGGTGGTCTTATCCTCTCTTGCGTCTTGTTCATGGGCTCCTTGGCGCCGGGCTATTCTCAAGAAACTATGAGGGGCTACCTCGGCGGTGTGACCGGTGGACATGCGTAGACGCAGTCCGTTCTCGAAGATTGTGAACACGATACCTGGTACCGGCACTGACCGGATAGTCTTTTTTTACGGCAACAGAAATTGGCGTGTTGGACGCCTTCCTTTTCAATTCTTTCCCCAGGATCTGTCTCCAGGTTATGAGATCCTGGGTCCCCTTTCATGTTTTATTATTGTGAACCCAAGGTCGTTGAGCCTGTTGCATATGTTTTTATACCGATAATGATGATCAGGAAAGTTAAATTAGGGCGAATTTTGTTTTTGGTCTCGTTTAATAAGCTCGCTGGGCAGCCATCGGCTTAGGAGTAATGCAAGTATGGTTGTTTTCTTGCTGGCTCCAAATCATTGTCTTCTTCTTTTTCCTTTTCATTTTGTAATGTCTTGATTCTCCCGGCAAGTACAGTGGGATTTTGCTGCTTTTTATCATTCTGAACATGTCTGAGATATATTAGACTACTACATCATGGGTTTTTGGGTGCAATGCTTTCCGTTATGTCTCTGTCATATATCAATACAGAACACCACGAGTTCACTTCCTATGATATCTGTCAACGATACTCCGTAATGATGAGCGTATTGAAAGGGACAAGGCCCTAGCAACTTGTTGCGAGTCGCGAACGCTCTGATGCGACAAGGAACAGCGGACCCAAAACACGGGCCAATCAAACGGCAACACAGCCTGAGGCTTTTCCGGCGATTAAATTACGAGCCATCGACCAATCAGATCAGAGCTACAAACCGGAAGACCCTCTGAAATCGGCACAACCTTTAGTCCGGCTGCCGTGGCCATGGCGGCCCATGAATAAGGTTTTGTTAGTGTTGTGTCATGTAATAATGTCACGTATGGTAAACCAGGACGGAATTGTGCCGCTGAGGCGGGCATTGTGTTTGCGTATTGTTGTAATGGCCCGTAATGGAGCTATTTTTTTCTGACGGCTCTCCGCAATAATATGTATTATGTCATCCTTAGCTTGGACCAATGATTGGTTCCTGGTCACGTTTCGCCCCCGGTAATCCCGTGTTCCCTGTTTGTCCTATTTGTCTTACCTTTTTCTTTTGTTAGTTAGGGTTTCTTTGCGTTCTCGCCCTCTCTTCTCTTCTTCTTCTCTTCCTCTTCCTCTTCTTCTCTCTCTTTTCTTTCTTCTTTTCTTTTGACTTCACCTCCCGGCCCTTCTCCCATTAGCCCTCTTCTCTTCTATATACTTCCCCAGGGCTACAATCTTTCCGTTGTCCCTAATCTATCCTCCTTCGTCCTTTATCCTGTCTGCGGACGCGTCTCATCACGTCACTTCTCTCGTCTCGCGGCTTCATCCTCCTCGAGCTAGTCCCTACCTCCTCCGCGTCTTTATCCCTTCATCGTCGATAGGGATTGGGATTGGATTCTGCCAGCAGGTCCAGAAGTTGCTGCCCGTGCAATAACAATCGAAATCTGACTTTCAATTCATCTTCTTTTCTTCCCCCTCCCTCTTCCTAGCTCACCTGACAAACAGATTCGATATCGCTTCTTTCTCTAAAGCCATCCTTTTTCTTCTCCTCCAAACCTCCACCTTTCAACGACATCATCTGATATTACCGTCAGCTCGCAACGATGTGTCCAATGCTCCTTAGCAGACTTGCCGACGGCCCTTCCTTGGTCCTCTCCCCTCCCCAGGACCATGTTCTCCTTCCGTTCCCGTCCTTTCCTAGCCTCGACGTTGCTCCGGGGGATATGCACGGCGGTGGCAACTCTTTCGTCAATGGCCTCCCTCCATCTTCCTCTTCTTCCGCGTCTAAGGCAAATCTCGCAGTCTCTGCTCCAATTGCCGCAAATCCTTCGAGGAAAAGGTCTTGTCGTGAGGCTGGGTTTGAAAGTGACAATGCGTCTGCCATGCCAATGCCCGCATCTGCGTCTTCCATGGAAACGCCTTTCCATGAAGCATACAGTGGGTCATCGTACGGAGGAGCAGTCACAGATACCGCACATCCTACCACCGTACCTGATGCGCCTACTCGTAAATCACAACGACTCGATACCTTAGGAGATGACGACATGCAATTCTCGGATCGCCAGGCGTCCCAATCCTTCACCCGCACCCACGATTGTCACATTGACACGGGCAGACGCCCGAGCTCATCCTCATGTCGAGGGCCCCTGGTCGACGATGCTACCTGTCTTCTCGGCATAAGCTGGCAACGGATTGAAGATGACGGTGACAAAGCCGCTGCGTTGTGCGGCTGGAAGAAGTATATAGACATCCAGTTCAAAGCGCACTTGCATTCCTCCCAATTTCTGATGAAGAACCGTGCGTTCAACGTATATCTCGTCGCTGCGATCCCGACGGCATCTGCGTCGCCCTCTTCCTCGTTCTACCTGTTCAGCGATGACCTCACACAAGCTCAATTAGTTGGATCGTCCTGGGAGGCGACAGTGCACAACCTCAGGTCAGTCCCCATTGCGTTCGAGGGGACTCATGTGCTTAGGGCCGCAGACAAGTTGATTGACCAGTATGGGTCAACGAACGGAAGCATGATGCATCTTCACCCAGTCAAAAGTGCCATGCCGTTGCTGCAGACTCCTCCGGTGCAACCTGTCACTTGTGGTGGGCATGTGGGATTGAACGGAGGCATGGGAATGGGGACAGGGATGGACATCGACTTGTAACATTATTTTTTTTTTTTTTTTTTTTTTTTTTTYTTTTTTCCAATCTCCGACCAATATTCTCGCCCGCGATTGCGATTTCGAGCTGTTGTCTTTGCCGTTAACGAAAAGTCGACAATCTGCCAATTTGTAGTTTATTCATCATTAGTATATATTTCTTATTTTGTTCGTGTTGTTGATTGCTGTTTTTCGCTTGTCACGTCTTCGTTTGTTGAATTTTTTTTTTCTCGCACTGGCATCTGGCGGTTTGGCATTCGTCTACCAATTTCTCGCCTTCTCAAATTTCCTGAACAGTAAGTGAGAAAAGTCAAAATCACCAAAGAAAAGATTATCGGCGAATATAATCGAGGATAAAGAATAATTCAAACAGATAATGTTATGGTTGATTTCAAGAAACAAAGTGGAAGTTGAGAGAGACGTAGAGATTGAGGGGAGGTGATTGAATCGGATTATCAGACACCAATTGATGATGCACGGTACTCTTGATGCCTAAAGGATGCCCATCGACTCCATCAAACATCATCTCCAGGAGTCATCGTATTTAGCAGCAATCACCGAGGGATTAATTATGTATGGTAACTAGTCTAGTACTCCATACAGTAACCTAAGATCAACGATAGTCCTTGAACTGAAGCAGCATGGTTAAGTGTCACTCCTAACAAGAACTCCAAAACCCGATTTACTACGGGAGTTATTAACCCTCCAGGCTCCAGCATCCTTCTCGTCGCCTTATGAATTGTACTGTACACAAACGCACAGGCGACACACGACTACCATTCTGCTCAGTCAACTCCCAACCCTCACTCCCTCAGCTCTCCTCTGAACACCGGGTCCGGAGTCCATAGCTACGGAGTCCGGACATGCGACTGACCCTCTCCAATCCAACAAAACAAAAGTCCCCCGAGCAAACTTGGCAGCATTTGCCAGTATTGGCCAGCCGAAGTCTCACCAGAGAAAGCTATACAGAGTACTCCGTACATTGATAACATAACCTAACCTCCGAGACAAATGTTGCTTCACTGACGACAGTATTCATACCGGACCCGGAGAGGACTCTGGCCAGCATTGATCATTCATCCCCGACAATGCGCAAGAGCTCCGGGCAGGGGCAGGAGTCCAGGACAGCCGGGACATCAATGATTCGGACAAGTTGCTGTTTTGGGATGTGAGGGGTTTGTGTTGTGTTGTGTTGCTGTCGAGGACGTCTGATCGGGAGATCGGGAGCCCCCCCGATCTGATTCTGGTGGCGGTTTGTTCAAGATTGGCTATATATCATATCATATCAATTGATACTCCGTACGGTATTTGGCCTTTGAAAGGGGATGCCCCCTGGACCAGAGCGAGGAGCTATCATCTATGATATGTGGAAGGTCATGGATGGAGGAAATTACTGGCATAAAGAGCTTTCGCGGCGGGATGGGAATGGGATCTCGGATTTGGTCACGTGGATGTTCGTTTCAATCCCCCAAAGATCTCCCCATGGTTCATTTTCCCTTGTCATTCACTACGGTATCTTTGTCAACCTCAGCCTTGCCAGGTTTGCTGTTAATTGTTTTGCTCCTTTTCATTTCGCTTATGATGTTCATAATTGGCATTGAGACTGGACATTAGCAACAAATGATACGAACATACGTATTGGGTGCTATTGCAATTTATCGTCACACACACCGACCGAGTTGACGCAGCGCAGCCTGCCAGTAGTCTTGAGAGAATGCTGACGGGACAGGCATTATGGCAGCCGACATCAAGGAGCCAGATCGGAAAAGCCTCTTGGGCAACCTTAAATTGGCCGCTGAATTCCCATTGGCACAGTTGTCAGTCAGGTACCGTACCGAAAGATGCACGAGCGCCACCGACATCGCTTACAGAGATTTGAATGGGAAATAATGGAATGCCAGTGGTACATACATACGTATGTACATGAATGGAAATGGAGTGCAGTTTCCTGCAGAGTCTGGAACTATGTGTTTCACTCCAGTCTCCTTTGTCGCAGGAAATCGGGATTGATCAGAGTTCGCTGGTGTGGACAGGTGCAGCTCAGCTTCAGACATGCGGCATTTGTGCGTATGGTTGTTTAGGCGGCTTTAAGCCCACCACTTCATCCGTGGACAGCGCCTAATAATTACTTCACTTCACGCACAAAAGACGCATTCTTTTCTTTTCTTCTTACAACATATTTCTGATTTTTGATGATGATTTTTTTGCCTCTTCGTTTCTCTCTTTAATTCCTTCCTTCCTTTATTTATGTTGACGCTGGATCGTTTGTTTTATTCTTGGCGGCCCTCATTTATGCCTTATCACCATTCACTACTGGACTAGTGGCTATCAATCAAGTCATACTGCAGAGACAGTCGTCTGATTCTATATTCATTCTTTTTCCCTTGAGTCGACTTTGATCATCCGGACTGCTCGTCTTACCACTATGTCTTCGTCGATGCGCCACAGTTCCTACATCCCCAGCGTGAGGATCTCAGGAGCTGACATGACCTATCACCGAAGCATCTTCTTGGTCAACAACATTCATTGCGCATCATGCGTCGATACTATTAGAGAAGTCCTCTCGCAAGTACCTAATGTCGGGGACGTGGAAGTCTCCATTCTTACGCACGAAGTACGCGTCTATCATGGCGAAGAAGCTGGACCTTCGATTTTAGCCAGGTCGCTCATTCGGGCTGCTTTTGAGGTTGAACATGTTACGACTTATGACAGTTCGGGGAGGATCATTTCGGACATCGATACGGCGCCGTTGATGTCTCGGAGTTCCATCTTCCTTCCCAGTCCGCGGATGTCTTACTCCAACATGTCCGAGATGCTGGCCAGACCAGCGAGTAAAAGGTTTTCACACATTACAAACTGTAACGCTTGCAGGGAGGAATTGATTGAAGGTGCCGCTTCGTCATCATGTCGGCCGGAGGAAGACGTTGCGTCGCAGGTGAAGGAGCGAGATTTCTCTGGTGCCCAGGATTTCGACCAAATACAACCCGACATGAAAAAATCCGTTCATTCGTTGAAGGTAATGGAGGTTGAGGATGGTCGACCAAGTTCTGATTCTGCAACGATCACTGAACCTACGAAACAACGTATGTCTCGCCTTCCAGCAGCACCGAAGCAACCTGAAGAATACAGCGCGCGCTTGAGTATTGGGGGAATGAGCTGTGCTTCTTGCTCCAACACTATAACCGGCCAAATCAAACAGCTCGATTTTGTCCGGGATATCACTGTCACCCTCCTTACCAATAGCGCGGCAGTGACTTACACTGGCTCGAAGTCGAACATTGACAAAATCGTTGAAGAGATTGAGGACATGGGCTTCGAAGCGTCTACTGACGAGGTCACTGTCGTTTCGCCACCTAGTCCGGTCGAAACAGTCTGTGTGGCCGACATCTCTATTGGCGGCATGACTTGCGGGTCCTGTGTTGGAGCTGTCACTCGGGGCCTTGAGGAGTTACCATATGTTGTGAACGTATCTGTTAACCTTTTGTCTCACAGTGGGCAGGTCATATTCGAGGGTCAAAAGAATTTGGATCACATCGTTCAGACAATCGAAGACTTGGGCTATGACGCTTCTGTATCAAGCTTGCATCTCCCGAATGCGGGTGCGGGCGATGATTCTTATGGAAAAGCAACATCGAGAACGGTTTGCATCCGCGTTGATGGAATGTTTTGCCATCATTGTCCCGAGAGTGTGCTTGCCTGTTTGGACAACTTTTCCGATGTGTCGCTCAATGTCGAAGAACCCCTGTCCATCAAAGACCCCATTCTCAAGATCACATACACCCCCCGTCCTCCTGCGTTTACTATCCGAGACATTCTCTCTGCAATTGAGGCCACCAACGATTCCTTCAAGGCAACTATCCATCATCCACCTAGCATAGAGGATCGCTCGCGCGCAATGCAACACCGTGAAAGGGGCCGGTTACTATCCCGCTTACTCTTTGTTCTTGCCGTGGCTATTCCAACTTTTATTATCGGCATCGTGTACATGTCCCTAGTGCCGTCCAGCAACAAGACTCGCAAGTACTTGGAACAGCCAATCTGGGCAGGCAGTGTCAACCGCATCGAATGGTCGCTTTTCATCATGGCAACGCCGGTCATGTTTTATGGTACCGACGCCTTTCACGTCCGCGCAATGAAGGAGGTCTATGCCTTGTGGCGCCCGGGAAGTCGTGCTCCGATTTTGCGAAGGTTCTACCGGTTTGGTAGTATGAACCTCCTGATTTCCGCTGGGACCACGGTGGCGTATTTCGCATCGTTGGCTATCCTTATCATGGATGCTGTCACGACCAACCCGACTGGCAATCACACCTCGACATACTTCGATTCGGTAGTGTTTCTGACCCTTTTCATTCTTGCCGGGCGGTATATGGAAGCCTACAGCAAAGCAAAAACGGGCGATGCGGTTACGTCTTTGGGTAAACTGAGACCATCAGAGGCGTTGCTAGTCGAAAGTCCAGCTTCCGTGAACGAAGAAAATGAAGCGGGTGGGGTCCGAAAGACGGCTATCGACCACCTAGAAGTAGGTGATATTGTCAATGTTCCTCATGGTACATCGCCTCCAATGGACGGTATTATCATCGGTGATAACGCCTATCAGTTCGATGAGAGTTCCTTGACGGGAGAATCTCGTCCTGTCAAGAAGACGGCTGGCGACCAAGTCTTCACTGGCTCCGTCAATATCGCCAGGCCGGTGCAAATCGAAGTCACTGAAATCACGGGCTCGTCGATGTTGGACAGGATCATCGCGGTGGTGCGTGAGGGTCAAACTAAGCGCGCACCCTTGGAAAGAATTGCGGACTTGATGACTGCTCATTTTGTCCCCGCCATTACACTCATCGCCATCCTGACGTTTATCATTTGGCTGTCGCTCGGTCAGTCAGGGGTGCTACCCGCCGACTATCTTGATGTTATCCACGGTGGCTGGGCCTTTTGGAGTTTGGAATTTGCCATCGCAGTGTTCGTGGTTGCTTGTCCCTGTGGTCTCGCTCTCGCTGCTCCGACGGCGTTATTCGTAGGATCGGGATTGGCTGCCAAGCATGGTATTTTGGTAAAAGGTGGCGGGGAAGCTTTCCAAGAGGCCAGCCGTCTGAACGCCATAGTCTTTGACAAAACCGGGACACTCACTGAAGGTGGCAGTCTGAAGGTGTCGGATCACGAGGTCTTAGCAACAGAGCCAGAAGAAGTCGACGTTGCATGGGCTCTTGCGCGAAAACTTGAGGAGAACAGCAATCACCCACTTGCTGAAGCGATTGTGAAGTTTTGCAATGGAGAGAAGAGCTCATCTGTGACAGCGGACTGCGACGATATCCATGAAATCTCTGGACATGGCATGAAAGGCGTGTTTACCGTGTCGAATGCGAACCGACCTGCCGTCAAGTACGAAGCCGCCATTGGGAATGAACGTCTCCTTCACAGCCTCGAATCTTCTGACGTGGACACGTACTACCTTTCTACCTTGCTTTCCAGATACCAGACTGCAGGAAAGTCTACTGCGATTCTGTCATTGCGAAGAATTGACGATGACGGTAAACACAGTTTCCATCCTGCGATTGTCTTTGCGACGTCGGACTTGATCCGTCCGGAGTCTGCGCCTGTCATCTCCGAACTTCAAGACCGCGGAGTGGATGTCTATATGTGCACCGGGGATAACCAGACTACAGCTTACGCGGTCGCGGACATGTTAGGAATCTCTCGATCCAGGGTACTAGCCAACGTCCTACCGACCGAAAAGGCCAACTTCATCCGTCGTGTCCAGGGAGACAACAGCACCATCGATAACGATAATACATCCCCACCGTCCAGCCAATCGAATGAACAGGACGACAAGAAGAACAAGGAATCACGTCCGATTGTAGCCTTTGTGGGCGACGGCGTCAACGACTCCCCCGCCCTTGCAGTGGCAGACGTCAGCATCGCCATGGCCTCGGGCTCAGACGTTGCCATCAACTCAGCCAGCTTCATCCTCCTAAACTCGGATGTCAGCACTATTCTCCAACTCGTCGTTCTCAGTCGCCGCGTATTCAACCGCGTCCGTCTGAATTTCTGCTGGGCAGTCGTGTACAATATCTGCCTCGTGCCGATTTCGGCGGGTGTGCTTTATCCGATTGTCAATGGGCAGAAGCACGAGACCATGACTCATGAAGATGGTTCTACTACGACGATAACTGTTAACAAGCACTGGAGGTTGGGCCCTGTGTGGGCTGCGCTTGCGATGGCGCTGAGTAGCGTTTCTGTTGTCAGCAGCAGTTTGGCTTTGAGGGTTGAGATCAGGAGTGGTTTGAAGAGGATGCTTGGTTTTGGGAGGCGTCGGACAACGAACTGATATGGACATGGGATATGAGCATGATGCTATGTATGATAAGCGTCAATTATTATTACCTAGGTACTTTGTACTGTAAGTAGAACTTCATCTTTATTGGAACCAAATCCACGCTGTTTATGATTGGTATCATACGTGCATTCCGTACCGTAACCCAGCCACTTATCATGAACGACGGCGCAAGCCTCCGGCGAAGCTTCATGTTTATGGTCCCGCGTATGATAAGCTGCATGAACTTGACTCATCTCGGTTCCACAATCGCCACGGTCCTCCTCGACTGGAAGCCCACGTTGATATGCGAATCTTCACTATTTGTTCTTTGCATTCTTTCACATACACGAGCGCAGGCGGAGGCAAACACGTTTGCTACCACTTTCAATCACTCGTTTGTCGTCGTCCGGGGTTTGGACCGAACGTCTGGAGTCTGGACTCACAATGCGCGCGATGCGTCTTTCGTCAATAATGACTGGTGTGTGTTTGAAGTGATCATTTCGCTCTTATGCAGGAAGCTTCGGCCCTAGACAATCGGCTCTTACAGACTTACACACGCCCGGTACCTATGATATGCTCTAGGCAGTCAGCCAGCCCTGAGAGGCTATGATAAGCGGTTCTATGTTTAACTCTCAGTTTGCAATAAAACTCTACTCGTGCCTTACACGGTTACACCCAGTTGCTTACCAGAGTCCAGAGGATAGGGAGACAGTTAGATATGCTAAGCTTTTCCGTCGGAGACAAGCTTTTCTTTCCAACCAAGGTTCATTTACCGGAAATGGAGCCAAATAAACAACCGTGGGGTCTGACTACTGTACCGGAGTGGGAGGGCGAAGGATACATACCGGCTTACGGAGTACCCGCGTCCGCTATCTATCCTACTACTAGTTAGTGCAATGACCGAGTCTTTGTGCTACAACGACACTCACCGGTATCATTGGAGAGATTTACTTAGTCCGATGACTCAAAGGGTTGATCCCAATCTCGGAGTCGCTTCCGTTCCACCACCGCCACATCGTTGGCGTCTCATTGTCAATCCGTCAGCTTTTAGATCGTTCACTAATGCGTTCTATTTGGTGCTAAGCTAGGTGCGCCAGCAGCGCAAAAATAGGCACACTACTGCGCGGAAGGTGACAAGTATAAAAACTCCTTGTTATGTCCAGGTCCTATGAACATGTACGTTTTCCTTCTTTCCACACCACCAATAATTAATCAATCATCCTGTCGCGGTGCAATTCCAACAAGATGCGGTTGACCTCCAGTCTCCGCGTCCTGGCCGCGACCATCTCCCTGGTGCAGGCAGCCGGCGCCGCAGCACCAGGCAAAGGCAAGATCAACTGGACTGGTCTCTGCGACCAGTCCATGATTATGATCTGTGGCACCCTTGAAGTGCCACTGGATTACACGGACCCCAGCTCTAACGAGACTCTGACGCTTGAGCTAGCCAAGTTCCCGGCGATCAAGAAGCCGCAGAAGGAATCGGTTTTGGTGAATTTTGGGGGTCCGGGGATTCCTGGGTTGGATATATTTTCTAGTTCGGGTTTACCCATGTTTGCGTACGTCCTTGACTGTCATGTGTACTGGGACCGTGGGTTCTAATCCTAAAACGATCATTGCTTATAGCTACCTTGAAGGCCAACATGATTTGATCACTTTTAATCCTCGGTATGTCTTCCTGCGGGATGCCTCGTCGAGTCGAGTCAAATCAGCTTTTTGGGCATCTCATCAGGCTAACGGAAATACTCACTATAGGGGTACCGGCAAAAACCAATTCTCATGCGGCGAAGGGGCCGAATCGTTGCTGTCGCCGAGCATTGGCACATCACCCGACGTCTTGGACCAGGTATGGGCAAAACGTGCTTCACTTGCGGAATCTTGTTATTCGGCCAGCAACCAAACTGGTGGTCTCGTTGGCACCGCGTTCACTGCGAGAGACATGATGCAAATTGTCGATGCGCTTGGTGAAGACGGTTTGCTCAATTATTGGGGTGAGGGATAATTGGCTTATGCGATTTTGCTCTCACCCATTTGAGGCTAATGAGCTCGATAGGCCAGTCGTATGGATCTGCACTGGGTCTCGTTGCTGCGGGTTTGTTTCCGGACCGGATGGGCAAGGTAGTCCTAGATGGGGTATTGAATCCGTATGAATATTTGCATGGATAGTAAGTTGTCCTTGACATTGCTTCTTTGACACGTTTTGATTTGGCTGCTGACGATTGTTTTACCCTGGCTTAGCGACACTCATCAATTTCGAGATGCCGACAAGGTGCTTTCGGGCTTTTGCTCGAGCTGTCTGCAAACGCCCCTCCTATGTCCATTAGCCAAAAACTACACGTCCGCCGCCGACCTTGAAGATGCCATTTACAAGGAGCTGGACTCACTCAAGGATAACCCGATTAATGCCTCGGGAACAAACTTCACCTACGATTACTTCAAAGGAGATGTCCTCCAATCCGTTCTAATCGAGACCAAATATTGGACGGTACTGGCTTACATACTAAACAGTCTATTTACCAAGGACATTCCCAGTCTCGCCAAATTGTCGCATATGGTTACATCGTCCAGCTCAAACCCTTTAACCACGAACCAGCAGCTCTCCCAGCTAGGTATCCAATGTTCAGACAAGACGGTGCGGGCGTCCGAACTAAATCAAGTTACGCCATACATGTCAACCTCGCGGTCGCTCAGCAAGATATTCGGAGATATGAATGATGGATCCATTGCGACGTGTGCACAGTGGAAGATGCCAGCCAAGGAGCAGTACAACGGAAGCTTCCACATCAAAACGCCTACCCCGTTTTTGCTTATCGGTAACAGCTTCGATCCGCTGACTCCTCTGTCCTCGGCGCATAATGTCAGCGCGGGCTTGGAGGGGAGTGTGGTGCTTCAGCAAAATGGGTATGGGGTGAGTACTAACAGTCATCCTATTCCTAGCGACATCTCTCCTGTATGCGTGTGTGTTGGAACAACCTGGCTAATTTATTTTGTTTTCGTGACAATAGCACACATCGTCTGGACAGCCTTCGTTGTGCACGGGGAAGTATGTCCAGGCGTATTTTGCAAACGGCAGCCTCCCTTCCAACGGGACCGTTTGTCAACCAGATGCGTCTCCCTTTTACGACTTGGTATGAGCAAAATTAAGATTTTGAGGCTAGCAGATTCTATTGCCATGCTCATGAGCGGAAGTTGGATAATATCACTATTGCTGAGATCTGAAAGCAATGAACATATTGATACATTCATGATAATCTGTAACATAACATCAATAGGTTATTAGGTTATATAGGTAGCGTACCGAGTTCTATATCATAGAAAATTATTCAATACCAAGCTATCTTGTGCGCTTGCATTTGTAGTTTCGATTTGTCCAAAAAAAAAAAAAAAAAAAAAAAAAAAAAAAAAAAAAAACGGTAGGGCTCCAGAGGGGAGTAACAGTCGT
>HG983400.1:52665-64095 GCA_900006255.1 Xeromyces bisporus
GCCATTGGACTCTGGAGTAGTGTTAATGTTGCACGCTCAATTTTTGCCTCCATGGATTGCTGCTCAATCCCGAGACCTGGATATATTGTTTTTTTCTTGCTTGCCATTCGGACACCGGAACCCCATTTTCCATTGGCCTATCGGATTTCTTTTTTTTTTTTTTTTTTTTTTTTTTTTTTTTTTTTTTTTTTTTTTTTTTTTTTTTTTTGTTCGCTGGTCTACACCATTTTCTTGCAACCAATGCGGATATTCTTCCATGCCCACGGACTGGATGCTCTGCTGATGCATGAAATCTCCTGGATTCTTCCTTATGTGTGACCTGGATCCTGGCAGCTTTCTTTATTATGACTAAGTGATCGTGCGTCTTCTTTTCCTTTTTTCCTCCGGACCTAACTTTTGCTTCTGTTCCCATGAACTCGACCTTCTTGCGTGGCAGATACCTTCGGGTCACTGTCTCCAAGAGACTGGACTAGTCACTAGTGATGTTTATCCTGTACTTAGTTCACAAATTCGAATCAAATGTTCTGGGTCCTGTCACTTGTTTACGGATTTTCTGCTTGTGCTTCTGGGTTGCCGCTATGTTCGCATGGTGTTATGCTGGTCCTGGAACTAACGTCCCTTATGAAAGCCTGGTCGCATTCAGTTAACCCACAGCCTCTGGAGGAAGACCGTCAGTCAGTTCTTTCCAAGCTCGTGCTTCTCGGATCTCCTCTCCTAGTGTCCTTATAGGCAATGCCTGTCAGCGACACAGTCCTTGGCTGCTCACTGCTGACTGAAGCGCTTAGCCATATATATGGATGAACTCTTAATAGCTCTTTCTCTTCTTCTTTTGGGATAAAACAGGGAATCAACAAAAAGGGAATCAAAATGTGATCGCTGACTTTGTTTTTCGCTTGCTTAGGGTTTCTTTTCTTTTCCGAGTCATTACAGCTGTCATGTCCATGTCCCCTAGGATGAAAGTAGAGTCGGATAAGCCATCACCGCAGTCACAAACCATGGATCAGATCAATGTTTCCTTTGTCCCAAGTGCTTCGGATTCTTCGTCAATATCATTCCAGGATGATGAGCTCTCCAACCGGGATAGTTTTTCTTTGCATTCAAGCGACCACACTGTTGACGAGGCTTCTAATGCCTTGAACCACTACTGGACGCTTAGCGATCCAGAAGCGCTTAATGGCGAGCTTGTGCCCTGTTCCGAGGAACAATCCCATGGAGTCCAAATGCCCTTCCCAGTGTCCCAACATCTCTTGCCTTCTGCACTCAACCAGAATGATTTGCCATTTCACAACGTTTCTGACTCCTCTGCCGTTCGGAATGTGGCTGCCCACAATGACTTAGAACTCTTTCAAGCTCACCAGGATTTTCAAACGTGCTCGCTTCTTGAGGGTCTTGTTTATGACAATGATGCTTGTTCCCAAAATGGGCTTCAGAATTACCATGATGATTTTCTTTCCCTTGGACATGATGCTCTGACCGATGACAAGCGTCTAGCCGGTGCTAATGATGCATGGAGTTCCCTGCAAGCTTCAGCCCTGGGCCAGATATCCCCAGATTTTCTTCCTCCTGTTCCTGTGTCCCCTCCCTTGACGGAAGCTAGTAATGATATCTCTGTCACATCGTCCTGCTCTAACACTGGATACACGTTGCCGGTCCATGACGATGTGCTGTTTGCGGAAGTTGCGACGCCAATTGGTGGTCAAGGCATTAACCTTAGGGATCCTCTTTTTCCAGTTACACCTCCTCTCACTGCGCATGACCCTAACAGGTTAGACCCTACTAACCCGTTCCTTGACTTATCCGAAGCTAACCCTCCCTACTTCTTATACAACAGAACAATCAGGCCTTCCAAGCAGAAACAACAAAGGCCATCCTTGTCAACGACTACCAGTCAATCCAAGTACGACAACGATGGAGTAAAACTTCAGTCCTTACCAGCTCGGGAAACCTCTCGGCAACAATATAAGGATAATGCAGAAACTAGAAATCCTCGGGAACATCCTTATTACTCCTTGCCCATCCGTAATGACGGGAAGTATCATTGCCCATTTGCTACTGGAGACAAACCTTGCAGCCATACCCCGACCACACAGAAATGCGCCTACCAGTAATACCCCGCTTTCCCCTGCATATGTACAATTGTGTGTTTGTGTATGCCGTTGCTAATTTTTGCGCAGCAAATATCTGGATTCCCACTTGAAGCCATACCGGTGCAAGGTGCCTGCCTGCTCTAACGCGCAGTTGCAGTTTTCCTCCAACGCATGCTTATTTCGTCACGAGCGGGAAGCTCACGGACTCCATGGGCACGGAGACAATCCCCATCTCTGCCTTTTTGACAACTGTGAAAGGTCCATTTCAGGAAACGGGTTTCCTCGTAGGTGGAATCTCTATGATCACATGAGAAGAGTTCATGAATATGGCTCAGATCAGTCCATTTCCCCAGAGGTTTCCCCTATGTCTGGCCAAGCCTCCAAGAAAAAGGAAAATTCCGGACGCAAGAGAAAAGCCAGTGGTGTGGCAGGGACTTACACAATGAAGCAGACGCGCTCCAACTCTTCACAGAAGAACCACAGAAAATCAAGTTGCTCATCTGGACGTAATGAACAGAAGCTTCTGAACGCGGAGCGAGACTACTATGGTTGTCGGGCTCGATTGCTTGACGAGCTTAATCACATCACCCCCCAGGATTCTGCTATGCACGAAAAGGTCAATGCCAGTCTTCAGGAGTTGATTACGCTCGGATTGAACTATCGCCATGTCGAAGCCGGTCAGGTGGCATCCAAGTAGATCATCCCGGGAAAGCCTTTGGCTAACCTACTTGACCCTTGAGTGCACGACACGTTTCTTTCTCTTCTTCCTTTTTCTGATTTTTCTTTTTGTTTGAAGCATCTTGCCAAGGATTTTCCTGAACGACAAAAACCCGAACCCTTTTACTTCTCCTCATTCTTACTTTCATTTATATATCGATTCTGCTTCACTCTGCCCATGATATCAGACATGGGCAAAATACGGAAACAGCCCGTGCATGCACAATAGCCCCCGAGGACAGCCCGTCGGATACATGCCTACCTTTTTTTGCCCATGGATAAAAAAGGATCATCCAGCACTCCCGTGGAAGCTTGACTTGAAAATGCCAATTATGCGGGGAAAAGAAGACCAAGTCATTTCGTTTCTTTTTTTTTTTTTTCTTCTTCTTCTTCTGACGCCAACGGTCTTCTGGATAACAAGAAAGCATCTCAGCCCCGATTCCTTCAGCCCGAACTTGGATTGCTCATTCTTTTTTTTGACCCTGGAGATGCTTTTGCAACGTGTCTTATGACGAGGTGACGATGATGATGATGATGATGATGATTATGATTATGATTATGATGGTTATGGATTACGATTATGATGCCTTTTATTTGATGTTTTACGCGACTCCGAGTTGACGATATACGATCTATGATTTTGTTTTCCTTTCTTTTGCATTGGCATATCGGACGGAAGGACGGTGGGATAACCAAAAACACTAACGAAAAAAGGAAAAATGGGAAAATAGAGGGTACTGGGATTAAAAACGGACCGTCAGTGTTGGACTGATTTGGAACTGGGAATAAAAATGGAAATCGGGGAAAGGGTTGGTTTTGAAAAGGACCAGTCTGGAAATCTGGGGAGGAAAAAAAAAAAAAAAAAAAAAAGAAAAGAAAATTTATATACGGTACTAACGTCTTCTACTTACTGTCTCTATAGATATTGGAATTCTGGGTTGGGGTTCTGTGTATATACGGCGGTTCGATGGCGGGTCTGGTCTGGTAGATAGGGCTATGTTACGTTGGGTTGGTTTTGTGTACTCGCGATTGTTTCTTCCTCAAGCTGGCTTTGGTTGGACGTTTGCTTTTGGTATATACATGTATATGTCTGCGCCTCTGGTTCTAGCAGAGTTATGGTTCTTTCATGTCAATTGTTGTCGACGACTACATAGTTGACGGTATGATGTTATGGTTGATGATTGAAACGAAATGTTATTATCCGCTTTTATCAATAATGTCCTTTTTTGTTCAATAGCATTGACCGTCCCGGAATTACTCTCATCATGATACATATGTCTGCTTCATCTTAGCCAATATCCTCGATTAACGCTCAAATGCATCGCCGGCTCCTCCCGAAAGCACGAGAAAGTCTGATCCGTACGAGCTCTCTTCAACTGTTTTTCTGTAGCCGAAGCCCCCTGCCCAAGACCACAGGGTTGATCAACCTGCTGTAACAGCATACCCAAGTCCTCGCCAGTAGTACTGTCATTACCACTATCACCACAGCCAAGTCGTCTCAGCCCACTAAAACGAATCCCAGGGTCGAAGTTAACAAGAACAATATCCTGCTCGTGACTTCCAACCGCAGTTGTAGCAGTAGCGGAACCATCCCGATCGACAGAATACACCAAAGACCGTTCGTCAGCAACAGCCCGAACAGATCCGGTCCGGTTCGAAGGACAAAGCAGCTTGATCAACTCCCACGGTGCGTCGTCAGAGGGCCACATCCGGATGCCCCGCGAAACGAAGCGCTCATCGCTCCAATCGACTGGTTCGCCGGTGGGATCTAGGAATTCGGGAGGATACAGGAAGCCCGGTTGCACTTCTTCGCCGGCGTAGTCGATGGGGGATTTGCGTTTTCGGGAGACAACCCGGAGACGGAGGCGGTCGGTGGTCGTTTGGGTACGTTGCTTGGCATTGCTTGGTGTGAAGGAAAAGGGGTCGTTGACGAGGTCGATGAAGGCTGATGCAGAGAGGTGGTAGGTGCGGTGTTTCGTTCTGGCTAGGATGAAGTGGCGGGGATATTCCCTGCTCGTGATGTCGTCTTGTTCGTACTCCGGGTGAAAATGACGACGGAGTCGCTTTCGGGGCGGCGCGTAGCTTGGTTTGTCCGTTGGGTCGATGGTTCCTGCTAACGGCTCAGCCGGCAGCTGGGACATGCCTGCGGAAACTTGGTGGTAGCAGTCTTGGATGTATGAATACGATAGGGACTTGCTGAAATCCTCGGATGCTTCATCGGGTGCTGGAAGCGGTTGCATGTAGTATGTCCGATGATTCTCACTACCACCACCAATCCACTCACGACGACACTCAAGAATCACTGGTCGACCTGACTCCTCGTCCCTGCGAAGAGAGATGTCATTCCAGAGATCACACAGCGGACCTTCTCGATGCTGGCGACGCCAGATTTGGTAATACTCCACATCCTCCACATCTGTTCCGTTGTCGTTCGGTGATATGCAGGTCCAGGTGTAAAACGAAGTCCAGTCGGCTTCTTCCTGGCCGAAGAGAGGGGCGTTGGACACAGCGTACAGACTGCCTTGACGATGATGATGCATTTCAAAGCAGACTGTTTGGCCGATGTCATGACCGGCTAATGCATCCAGGATCACGGGTTGCTTTGTGACATGGTGCGTTGACCTCAGATCCACGCAGAAGATGCACCATCGGTTCCTTGGAAACACATGACAGCCAATCATGCAGTGTAAGCCGTAGTAAAGATAGGACCTGTTGTGGCGGACGAAAAGGCTCTGGGCTGGCTCGAGCTGTGTTACTAGGCGCAGTCTTTTCGTTCTTGCTTCGCCGGGTCTCTGCTGTCGTAGATCCATCGCAATGAGCCAATGTTCGAATACTTCTTCCGGCTCGTCTGCATCTTCTCCCTGGTAGTAATTGCCTCCTATGTCTACCAGGAAGGCTAGAATATCCTCGTTGTAATGCATGAGACGCACATGCGTCGAAGCTTGTTGTTCCTGGGTATACCACCAATAGACGCGAGAAATGAAGCTATCGATGTTTATCACTCGCTCTACCGAACCCGCATTATGTACGTCCAAGACGCGAATCTCCCTCCCATGGACATAGCACAAGCAACCATCATTGTACAGGAACTCAGATGCTTGAGCCAACACGGACACAGAGTAGGGCTGTGCGGTGGCAACGGCCTCCTTGATGCCAAACAGGCGTGCAATTGCCATTCGGTGACCGGAATTGGCCTTGTTTGCTTTCTGGCCCTCTTTGGTGTGCAGCTTATACGTCTGGAGAAGAACGTGTTAGCTGCTTTTGGCTTTGTCTTTGTTTGGGGACCTTGTTTTGGTGGTTATACATTAATTAGATTCTTTGCTATTGACTCGTCACGCAACACGGCATTCAGCGCCTTGTTAGTACGACTGAGGTTCACATAGTCGTCGCAATCGAGACTGCAAACGACTTGGTAGAGCATGTCATATGGTATGGAGTCGAGGTTATGGCTTCCAGCAGGAGTCGACATGGCAGATGGCTATAATATTGAATAGTGAGGACTGTGACGTTGAGCGACATAGACGCTTGCAAGTGACAATAATGATGATAAATCATTGGTATTAAGATTATGGTAACATGGTTAGTAGGTATAGAGTACTAAGTGTCAAAGTCGGCCATTATAAGAGAAACTTGAGGCTGATTATTTATCCCGTAGCAGAGGTTGAGGCTCCTTCGCTCTTGCCATCGTGGACGGCAAATGTCTCGGAGACAGCCAGGTTGGCATGCAAGTTGTATGTATGGCTGACATTGGCTGTGTACATGGAAGTTACTCCGTAGTACATAGTATCTGCTGTCGGTGACTTCCGTTAAGTTCCTGCGAATGTGAGGAAAGAGCCGCAGTATTGATGGATGGAAGAGTGAAGCTTGAAAGGATGAAGTGAGGTTAAAAGAACCCACTGTAGTCTCTGTACTGTCTGATTGGCTGCTAAATTAAATCTCATAATTATTAATATTTCTCAGACGGGAATGGATATCATTGGGCGACATATGGAATTTTTCGTCAAAATCTCTTGATTATTATTATTGGTCCAGGTACAGTACGTCGGAGCTGCGCCTTTTGAATATCACTCTCAGCCACGCCACCAATTACAGTGGCGTAGCATAAGTTTTCGGACACCCAGAGTTACCGCTTTCTTAAAGTAGCTAAAAGTGATTATTCTGCCGCTTAAGCTATTGCTTGGTTTAGAAGGCGGTATCACTAGCGTTTCTTAGGTGTCCGAAAACTTTTGCTATGGCAGTGTAACTATTGCAAGTCATCGACGGTCAATCCGCACGGTGCAGCTCAGCCCAAAAAGCTGACAAGGCACGCGCTCGATGCGTTCACCGTTTGCCATGAGCTCGTTACCATCTTTCGCAAGCGGCAACGGTCAACACTCAACAGGCAACAGGAAAACTGATACATACGAGCGGATAAGGTCCCCTGGACCTCAACCTTTCCGAATCCTGGTCGACAAAAGATAGGTATATGCTGTGCAGGCACAGCCTCTATGACCACGTGACGATGTCCAGCGCTGAGGCTTTCATTCGATGCTTCACTTTCACGCAACTTCTGACTCCTCTCCCCGCTTCTCTTGTGCATGCTCTTTGATGATCACGCTTGCGGCTATGCCTTCTTGAGATATTGCCTCAGTCGCAACCGCTTCGGTGGTTCTGTCAAACCCTGATTCTTGGTTTGCTTTAGTTGATTAAATGCAAGTCTGGCTTGACGTAACATATGCATTGCCGTTCGATTATTGTATACACATGACGGAGAGAATGTAGCAAGTTTGTCAACTACTTGTACTATGATATTCTGTAGACAGTACGGAATATCAATACTTCGAACAATTGTACAGTACTCTGTTAGTCTGAAATCCTTATTCCACCTGGCAGCCTGCAAGGAACAGTTCCAGGATAATGAATCTGGAGAAGTTCTAGAATAATTCTGGTATTCTGGAATAAATCTAGAAAGATTCTTAGTAGATAATGTACCTTCCGCAACCGAATCATCCATATGCACAACTCGGAGAGCTGGTCAGGGACTGATGGAATGCATTATAATCCATCCAAGCTCAGACTCGTTGATCCCACGCGTTACGCGTCTCACTTCATTCAGCGGACCTGTCCACATTGTGAACCTTCCCTTTGAGGCGGAGACGTGTCGAGTAACAGTCGAATGAACTATGATGTCCGGGTAGTAGGTAGATGTACGCAGTACCATGTGTCCCGGGCACCATTTTCAAATCAGCGGCTCGTTGACAAGAATATAGACGTTTCATACTAGCAGTAGTGCCAGTAGATCATTAAACGCGGCGTCCCCTGTGCAAACGTGGCAAACACCGGGCAAGCGGGCAGAGGCACCAGGAACAAAAAATTATTACACCAATGGCAATGAGAGGGGCGAGATCATGGGAGGATGAATGTTAGAACTGGGCACCCGGGCGAGGTCGTCGGTCGGATTTTATAAGACAGGACTTTGAACTTTGAAGGCGAAGGCTACTGACTATGGAGGTGGCGATTATCCCCATGTCGACGTAAGTAAATTCAATCTACTGTACAGACTGCATCGCAGGGCTATGGCTGACGGAACCAGGGCGCAAAGAGTCGGCTTTTACCGAGCTCCATCCATGGCCGAGTCTTCAGTCTTACTGGCTGATCTCGAGCCCTGGATGCAGAATGGCATCCCGTCGGCCAAGGTGGCTGCTGTCTTTGTTGATCGGCAGTGACTATTCGTGGACGGTAACGAACGGGTATATAAAGCATCATTTTCCTTGCTCCGTCCAACCAGTTCAGATTGCTTCGGGCTCTCTCTCTCTGGATACGACTGAGACGTTTTGATATTGAGGCATCATGTTTAACTATTACGCCCCGTCGGGTCCTCAGCCTCCCGCCGGAGGCTACTATCCTCCGCCGCAGTGGTATCCTCAGCCTTCTCCTCCACCGCAACCATATCAGTAAGCATTGTGCCAATGCCACCGGATTATTGTGTGCTTGCAATTGTTCTTGCGATTGTCCTAACCGCTTCTTTTCTAGGTATCCGCAGTATCCGCCGCAAGGACCCCCTCCCCCACAATACCCTCAGTACCCCCCGTACCCTCATCATCACCATCGCCCGCATCACGAACAACACCATCATCACCACCACCAGCAACACCATCGTCGACATCATCAGCATCATCAGCATCACCCGCATCACCCGCATCACCCGAATCATCATCATCAGCCTTCTCTGGGGTACCCTCCGCCAGCTCCAACGCCGCAAAATTCAAGTGCCTTACAACCTCCACCCCAACCGCTTCGTCCGCATCACAGTAAGCACCGGCCAGATTTATTTGCCAATTTTCCTCAAATTTGTCGTCTCCGTCCATTTTAACCATTCCGCAGGATCGTGGAGTGGGTCTCCTAGACTCCCCCCGGCGGAGTCGCAGAGCTTCGGCCGTGGTGCCCCTTCCAATTACCAGTTCAAGTATTCCGCCTGCACGGGTCGTCGCAAAGCTCTCCTTATTGGTATCAACTATCTCGGCCAACCAAATCAACTAAAAGGATGCATCAACGATGTCCAGGAGATGTCCATCTTCCTACACAGAGAGTACAATTACCGAAGGGAGGACATGGTCATTCTCACAGACGATCAAGTCAATCCTATGAGTATACCCACTAAGGCAAATATGCTGAGAGCCATGCATTGGCTTGTCAATGGCGCGCAACCTCACGACTCATTGTTCTTGCATTTCTCTGGTATGTCGCGTTCTGGTTGATGGAACCTTGTGTCCCGCTATCAGCAAGTCACTGAGTTACCGATCTTCAAAGGACACGGGGGTCGGACACCTGACCTCGACGGTGATGAGGACGATGGTAAGTTGTTTTCCGGCGCCTGGGTTTGTCACCTTTTGAAGTGCTTTACGATTAACTTTGATTAACATAGGCATGGACGATGTAATTTATCCAGTTGACTTTCGAAATACTGGCCACATTGTGGACGATGAAATGCATGATATAATGTTCGTCAGTTCTCAAGACTACATATTTGGTTCTACGATATTGACGGCGCTGCTTTTCTCTCATTCAGGGTCAGACCACTACTAGCTGGTGTTCGGTTGACGGCCATTTTTGACTCGTGCCACTCCGGGACCGCTTTAGATCTTCCATATATATATTCGACTCAAGTAAGTTCTCTGCCAAGCGGATTCTAGAAGGGGGTTCTGTTTTTTTCTTTTCCTCACACCAATCTCAACTATACAGGGAATTCTGAAGGAACCGAATTTGGCGAAGGACACTGCGCAAGGCCTATTCAGTGCGCTGATCTCTTACGAGAAAGGGGATATTTCCGAAGTAGCGTCAACGGCCATGGGGCTGTTCAAGAAAGTCACGATTGGCAATACAGCACGGGAAAAGACCGTGCGGACCAAGACATCTCCGGCGGATGTTATTATGTTTTCAGGGTCCAAGGACACACAGACATCGTCAGTTGGCAACTTAAAATCTATTTTTAGCTTGGCCGAGTTGCAATGTACACGAGTCACAGGGATTAACGTTTTTCTCTTTCTCTTTTAGGGCCGATACGTTTCAAGATGGCGAGTCAAGAGGCGCATTGAGTTGGTCGTTTATCAAGTCGTTGAGGCAACAACGAGAGCAGAGCTATTTGCAGTTGCTGAACAACATTCGAGCTGAGCTCGAGGGGAGGTACTCGCAGAAGCCGCAGCTGAGCAGCAGTCATCCGCTCGGTGAGTTCTTTTTCTTGTTCTTCCTCAAGACATGTCCTGTCCATGGTGACAAATAGACTAACGGAGCGATTGCCGAATGCAGACGTCCATTTGCTCTTTGTGATGTGAGAAATGTACAGTCTACTACGCGTCTTATGATTACAGGTCACTTATGATAAAATGAGGCATTGCACTACAACTAATTTTTTTTCCGCTTGTACAGTACATACAACTTGTACCTGTATAAATTTATATATAGAATTGAACCTTCACTAGTGCATACAGGTAAATGCGGAGGCTGTCAGACAGTGCAGGATTAGTCATCAATATATGCATGCAGGTCGGTCCAAGTACATAACTCGTCAAGAAGGAACATCCAACTATTTATGGTTCTCTCTCTCTCTCTCTCTCGTAATTCATCACTGGCCGCATTATTATTATTATGCGCCCTGAAACGTCACTCTGCATGGGTACCCTTCCGACTTGGACGAGTACATTGCAGGCGTTTCCTTTGCCGGATCATCCGATCTGTCCTGAACAGTTGAGGCGCCAACGAAGATCAGGAAGCCAGAAGGATATCGAAACGATACTAACGAGTTATTGAACCAAGGAACAGGGAGATCAGGATCGACGAGGAATTGAAATATGCATTTATTATTGCACCATGAACAACGTTGGCCAAGTCCTCTCTACATATCCGGGGCGTGAACCTGTAACACTAACCGCGAAGAACTAGTCAGCCTTAATGAAACCGTCTCGGAGAAGAAGCCTGGCTCTCTTTAACTACTGAGTCGGGTAAGTATAAAAATTACACGGGGGGTACTGGGGTGCTCCCGTATGAACGTGCAAATTAACCACGATGCGCTTCTTGTTCAGCTGCTTACGGCCTCTCAATTGTGGTTGTCGTCTTTCTCCCGTTTCCGACTTCAGCTCAAGGTTATCTC
>HG983401.1:0-23428 GCA_900006255.1 Xeromyces bisporus
TTAGGTGAGGAGTGTTAGCCGAACGAATAGAGGTCCGTTGTATGTACTGTACAACGTGCACCACTGGTATTGTGCTGCAGTGGGTGTCCGATTCCGAACGACCGAGCCCCTGGAGTTTGCTGTATGTAGGTACATTGCTTCTACCATAGCATAAAATAATAATGCGATACGACATGAGTAGTAGTATTGAATTTGAGGGGGAGCTCGTAGACAAAAAAAAAAAAAAAAAAAAAAAAAATTACTAAGTGACTGCGAATATATAGAGCGCTCACCAGCTCAAAAGAAGAGACCTTAAAAGACGCCGTGAGTGATGAAACCGGTTTGGAAAGATGCCATAAACAAGCCACCTCCACTCGTGGCTGTGTAATTACCGTTTGCGGCTGAGCGATGAGATCTTGTCACGGACCACAACTTCACTTCACTTCAGCTGGGAGTCTGGGACGCAAATAATAATCCGATCCAGCTTAAGAGTTCCAGACTCTGCAATAATAATATGATGCGTCAAATAACTCAAATTCATTGACAAGATCGATCATCGATCATTGATGGTTGCATATTATTTTTGATAAGTCGATCCGGTTCACAGATTTAGTCGCACGGTTTATGAAGACGAGTCTATTTCTAAATTTCGGTGCTTATCAAGTCAGCCTCAAACATCAATTATATCATGAACCAGAAAATACGAATGGAGTCACTGGCCAGGACTAGATGGAGTGCTAACTCGGAGTCTTCAATATGTACCAAGCATAAAGCATCCTTCGACATCGTGAGAGGGTACCATACTCCACTTTGAGGGATCAGAACCATCTCAATCTCGGCCTTTCTGTCCGCGGGACAGACAAAAATAGAGTTCCATGAAGTCATCAGCACTCCTACCAGTTTCCCAAGCTCACCATGGATCTAAGTTATCAATGCAGATCCGTCAACTACTAAACAGTACCGGGAAGTACTCGAATCTGGATGCACCATGGCTTTTGCGTGACGAATTAATTCCAATTGGATGGCATCGAAATTCATGAAACAAGAAGCAACACGCAATCTGTGATCTGCTCTCTATCTCGTCCCTGTGGCTTGAAATGGCGCGAGCTGAGTACTACAGGCTGGTGATCTCCGACGAGCCCGATCCCTCGAGTGGCACAGCTTGGCAACTACTCGCCTCATTCAATCGACTCGCACAGCTACGCCAGGATATCACTCATCGGTGGTGTCCCTGGTGTGATGCACCCACTTTTATTGGCAGTACCTTGTATCGATCATCAGTCAGGTGGTTGCTTGTGTGCATATTTCGCTCATTGCGTCAGAGGATGGAGGTGTTGATGACTCCCCGCTCCCTGGTATAAGTACGGAGTACCCTGCCTGGATTTTCCGCTGTTTGCGTTGCCCTTTATCGTTTTATCGCCTTCTTTTTCAGAAAAATAGGAGAACTCTTCTACTATTGACCTGTTTATAAAATAACAACAACTTACGCGGAACACCATTCACATCTTTCAGAATGACTTTCGGTTTCGGTAACAGTGACAAAGGTGGTTATGGTGGGGGTTCTGACTCCTACGGAAGCAAGAACGACTCCTACGGTGGAGGTGACTCCTATGGCGGTGGTGGTGACTCTTTCGGAAGCAAGAACGACTCCTACGGCGGTGGTGGTGACTCCTACGGCAGCGGTGGCTCCTACGGCGGTGGTGGTGACTCYTWCGGAAGCAAGAACGACTCCTACGGCGGTGGTGGTGACTCCTATGGAAGCAGGAAMGACTCCTACGGMGGTGGYGACTCCTACGGAAGYAARAAWGACTCCTACGGCGGKGGTGACTCCTACGGAAGCAAGAACGATTCCTACGGCAGTGGCTCTCGCGGTAACAAGAATGACTCCTACGGTGGTGGAAGCTCCTACGGAAGTAAAGATGACTCCTACGGCAGCGGTGGCTCCTACGGCGGTGGTGGTGACTCTTTCGGAAGCAAGAACGACTCCTACGGCGGTGGTGACTCCTATGGAAGCAGGAAAGACTCCTAYGGMGGTGGYGACTCCTAYGGAAGCARGAAWGACTCCTATGGAGGTGGCGACTCCTACGGAAGCAAAAATGACTCCTACGGCGGTGGTGACTCCTATGGAAGCAAGAATGACTCCTACCGTAGCAGCGGCGGCTACGGTGGTGACTCCTATGGTACTGGTGATTCTGGAAGCCATGGTTCTCATGAGGGTGGAGAGAGCAAGCACGGTGGCCACGGTATTAAAGACAAATTACTGAACAAGGCCGAGGGTAAGTTTGTTTGTCCCAAATCCATTGTCCTTTGCAATCTCCCGGGGCCATGTTGACAATGTATCTTGAATGCAGGCTACTTCAAGCATAATTAAGCTCCAACGACTATTGGGATAGTTAAATGGTGGACGAATCGATGAATGCATTGACGGCCCTTGAGAATGATCCTATGTTGATATGTTGGTTATGATAGGGTTTCATGACGAGTGGATAAATAATGAATTATTTGATGACACTCATCTCGTTGCTACACCTCGACGTAGATTTCTATCCTCGACCAACATGAAGCTTGGAGAGTTATATGAGCGTGCCCAGTAACCATACCCTGGTGTCCTAACACGTATTCCGGGTTAAACCTTCCATTGCCTTGGGTGTAGGCGGCGCCTTGGATTCTTCCAAGAGCTCGATATAGGCCTATTGAATATTCAACGGTTCGGTTATGGCAACGCGATGATATTGAGACAACGCGAGGACTCGATGCAGTGATGGCGATTTTGACTTATGGAAAAGCCATGAAGTGAGAAGAATCATGACAGAAAGCTAAACTACATATAGTAAGCGGAGCACCTCCTCTGCTAGCTCATTTCATTGGCCCAAACAGCCAGATTACGCGAGCCCGTCCCCTAGCGTCGCACGGACCAGCAACCCAAGGTATAAATAACGTCCATCGCCCGCCGCCATTTTGGTTTCTTTTCTTTCTTTTCTTCTCCAGCTCTCTTTGCCTTTTGGCTTAGATCAAGTGTAGTATCTGTTCTTTTCAGTTTAATCTCTGAAAGTGTTCTAAGGAACACAACATTGATTAATCTTATTTTTGGTCCTCGTGGCGGAGCCTCTGCGCTTGCGCATACTCTGCCGCACAGTGTCATTGGGCTTACACTATCCCCAATAGACGCGAACAACTTTTTCATCGATTCGGTCGGCTTGTCCGGCTGGTTGGAGAGGAAGTTTTCGTAGTTTTGTAAGTGTAAATCTGGCAACTGGTGAATTTGGCAACCGGTGAGTCATGTGGGTGCATGCTGTCGTTCATTTTTGCCCCTGCGGAAGATCGTTTCTCCGTCAGTACGAAGTCCGACAACTTCACTGCAGAAGAAGAATACTTTTCTGAGAAAAAAGGGCAACAAACATGAAAAAATTAAAGTAGAAAAATATGAAAATAAACTAAGGAAAAAATTTCCCAAAAAGAGAAAGAAAAGAAAGAAAGAAAAACCTCGGCAGAAATCTCCCTCCCTGATCACTGCTTTGTTCTCGATCCAGTCTTTCTTGGCTTCTTTTTTCTTCCCCATTTTTTTTCCGCTTCAAACTCTTCTTTCTCTTCTCCCCTTCTTTCTCTCCATATAAAATAGGATAAACAACCCGTTACATATTATAGTTCAACTCCCCGGATCGGACAGCTTTCTCCCTCCAGCTCCTCCCACTGTGTTAACAGTCCGCAGAGCTGCCACGACCCGTGCGCAGCTCACCGCCACGACGTCTTCCACAAAGCGCCGAAAGGTTGTAGAGCCTCGTCGACCAGGGACAACCTTGCCCGGTTCATCTTTTGCCTCGCAGCAAACCAGACACGCCGGACAACGTCACGGCCACAACCGCCCTAACCACTCGCAAAACCACAGCGATCCCCGTCTATCTGAGTCCTCCTCGTCCTCTTCCGTGCCTTCGAAATCGGCCCCGTCCACCGTCTCGGATACTTCCTGGAGCAGAAGCCCTTCTGCCTCGCAGTCGCCTCGCTATATACCCGCCCATCTTCAGGACGAAGTTCTCGGAACGAAAGCAAAATTATCTGGCCCTCTTCGTTCGCCTTCCCTGCAATCCGCCTCTACCACCCCTGAATTTTCCTTAGGCCCAGAAATGACCGCTGCTGAGAACGAACATCCTACCTCACCGACCGTCAAACAGACGGGTCCGCAAGTGACCGAGTCGGAACGCGACGCGGAAATGGATCTAGATTCGACCACCGAGAAGGATCCTCAGTCTCATTCCGACCGTCGCCAGGATGCTTCGACGGACATGGCCAAAGACGAAAATGGTGTTGGTCAGAATGGTGACGCCGGCTCGGACAACCGTGACAATGCCTATCCCGCTCCGTCAAGCATGCAGACATATTCCGCCTCTTCAGACTCGCAAAACAGCGCTCAAGTCTACAGTTCGTCCGATTCCCATGACCTTCCCTCTATCGACGACCAGGTCGCCCACGTCACACGTTACATGATGTTGCCATTGCAGGAGAAACAAAAGGGCTACCTGCTATCGTCATCCTGGCTAAGAAGAGTACTTTCTCGGAGTTCTACGCATGCAGATAAAGCGGATAAGGCGGCTTCTGAGGGCGAAATCGGTCCCGTCGACAACTCGGATATTGTTCTCGACATCGATCCTGCCACCGCCTTCAAGGACGAGACCGGCCAACCATTCGTTCCTCTGCGACCGGGTCTACAGCTTGGAGAGGACTATGAAATTGTACCGGAGGAAGGGTGGAATCTGATAATGAAGTGGTACGGCCTAGCGAAACAGTCGCCGGCTGTCGTGCGTTATGCACACAACACCAACGCGGCAGGTGGGGCAGAGAACATACAATACGAGATCAATCCGCCCGTGTTTACCATCCTCAAACTTTCCAATCCTACTGCCGGGATGACGCCCCAGACGCTGAAGGACAAGAACGCGACACCGGTCAGACTACTGGCCAGCAGGCATACCAATTTCCAGAAATGGTTGAAGGAAGCCAAGGAATTAGCCCATGTCGACATGTCCACCAAGGTCCGAGTTTGGAGGATCCTAGGCGGCTTAGGTAGCGGTACCACATCTGCCGCGATGACACCTGCCGCGTCGCGAAGTGCCTCGCCCGCTCCCAACACGTCTCAGGCAGTCAACGCTGGAAACAACCTGGTGCTGGATCTCAACAACTTTCTCTCTCTTTCCGAGGGTGCGCAGCGGGAACTCCTCGAGGATGCAAAGGACCAAACGGCCAATCCTAATTACAACGGTCGGTCTACTTTGGACATGGCCGGACTGGGTGGAAGCGAGGTTGTTGTCCTGGAGGAACGATCCAGCAACGGTGAATGGGTTTCGGAAGCCTCCAAACAAACACTAAGTCGTCTCGGCGTCCCAACCGGTAAATTGAAGAATGGGTTTGCGACCAAGCTCAAAAACAAGAGCCCCACTGCTAGCGGCCGTTCGTCTCCTGTCAATGAGCCGGTAAGAGGCAGACGCAAGGACGGTAAACCGAGAGGCTGCACGGGTTTAAGCAACCTTGGAAACACCTGCTACATGAACTCTGCTTTGCAATGTGTCCGAAGTGTGGAGGAGTTGACTTACTATTTCCTTAGTCCGTTTCCTTCCCCCCTTTGCTATGTACGTGCTTGCGCTGACTTGGTACTTTCCAGACAATGTATACAAGGGTGATCTGAACCCTAGCAACCCTCTTTCGCACAATGGTGATGTGGCTAAGGCGTATGCAAATTTACTTAATATAATTTATGACGAAGCGGGTCATACATCGTTTTCGCCGCGTCAAATCAAGCAGACCGTTGGTCGGTACGGTTCTGCTTTCTCGGGGTACGGACAGCAGGATTCGCAGGAATTCTTACTGTTCCTTCTTGATGGATTACAAGAGGACCTGAATAGAATTCTGAAGAAGCCGTATATCGAGAAGCCAGATTCCACAGACGAAATGGTCCATGACAAAGGTGCCTTGACGGAATTTGCGAATAAATGCTGGGACATCTACAAGGCGCGTAACGATTCCGTGATTACCGATTTGTTCGCCGGCATGTACAAGTCGACCTTACATTGTCCAGACTGTGACAAAGTCAGCATCATTTTCGATCCTTTCAACAACCTAACCCTCCAGATCCCAATTGAGAGCGTCTGGAGCAAGGAGATCTTCTACTTCCCTCTCCGCCAGAAGCCTGTTCTTGTCCCGGTCGAAATCGACAAGAATGCTAGTATCAAGTCACTGAAGGAGATGGTAGCAAAGAAAATGGGCTCCGACGCTCAGAGACTTATTATGTCCGAGATTTACAAGTGCAAGTTCTACAAGATGTTTGAGAACAGTACCTCAATTGCGGATCACCAGATTAACGTGAACGATGACATTGCCATTTTCGAAGTCGAGTCTGTGCCTACGAACTATGACCCCGATAAGCCTAGACGGCATGTGTCCTCTCTCACCTTCAGCTCCGCGGATGAGGAAATTCCTAGCTTCGAATCTCCCAAGGCGGATCAGATGCTTATGCCGGTATTCCACCGTGTCTCTCGTCCCAAGAGCGCAAACCGATACAACCAGAAGCCAATTTTCGGTGCGCCGTCGTACACCATTATCACTCGAGAAGAGGCACAGGACTATGACAAGATTCTTTCCAAGGTATTGCTGGAGGTTAACAGGATGACCACTCGCGACATCCTCAACGAGGGAGGCCTGACGCGCAAATCCGCCGCTACTGCTGAGGATTCAGACGCCGTTATTATGAATGATGACGATGCGCGATCTGCCGATTCAAAGGTCAAGACTGAGTCCGTCGAGGGTGACGAGGGTCTTGTAGACGTCTCTATGCGTGATGCGCCTGACGATGTCGATGGTGACGCCGACGGTCGCTCAGGAAGCATTCCTCCTGGTCTTCGTAACCTCTTTGAGATGAAGGTCGTAAAGTCCAACGAAGCTGTACCTACGGGCTGGTCGAGCATTGATGAGAACAAGAATTACCCGTCCATTTCTGCCAGACTAAGGCAGAAGCAGAAGCAGGCCGCCGAGAACAAGAAGAACAAGTCAAAGAAGAGCAAACTTTCCAATGACAAAGCGAGTCCTGCCAGTAGCGACGACGAGCTTCAGGATGCTCCGGAGCAGACGAAAGGCGGCGACGACTCAGACGATGATAAGCGTCAGGGTACGCGTGGGAGCAGATCAAACAGTGACTCTGACCAGTCTTTCGGCGATCGAACTCAATCCGACAAAACCCACGCGATGCCTGAAGTGCCTCTGGTTCGCCCTGGCGAGGGTATCCTGCTTGACTGGAATGAGGAGTCCCATGATGCTCTGTTCACTGGATCCGCCAAAGACAATGATTCGCTCCGAGGGGCACCTACCTGGATTGCAGTGGAACGTATCCCGGATCCTGAATTGAGCCAACGACGCGCCCTCCGAATGAACCGTAAGAAGAAGGGTGTCAGTTTGTACGAGTGTCTTGACGAATTCAACAAAGAGGAAGTTCTGTCGGAGAATGATGCATGGTTCTGTCCTCGTTGCAGGAAACATCGCCGGGCGAGCAAGAAGTTTGAGCTGTGGTCGACGCCCGATATCCTTGTTATGCATTTCAAGAGATTCAGCGCCAGCCGTGGATTCCGGGACAAGGTTGACGCTTTGGTCGACTTCCCCGTTGAAGGCTTGGATATGACTGGCAGAGTAGAAGCTCCTGAGGAAGGAAAGAGTTTGATCTACGATTTGTTTGCGGTGGATAACCATTATGGTGGATTGGGAGGAGGTCACTACACGGCGTTTGCAAAGAATTTCATCAGCGGCGAGTGGCATGAGTATAACGGTACGTTTGTTGTTTTCTCCAGTCTCTATGCAAAAGCTAGCAAAACTAACTCAACCGTAGACTCCCACGTCTCCAAGGTTTCCGATCCCCAGAAGGTAGTGACACCGGCAGCTTACCTCTTGTTCTACCGTCGGCGTTCGGATCGACCACTGGGTGGAAAGGTCCTTCAAGAGATTACTGAGTCATCTACGAGGGCAATGTCAGATTCAGACGAATCCGAACAGGCTTCTTCGGGGGAAGGTCGGCGGCTTGGCGGTTCCTCCCGCAATGGGTCGTCGAGCGCATCAGCCGGAGTCGGAGCAGCTCACCAAGCGGGAGATGGTGGTGGTTCGCGAACGAAAACAGCAAAGGATGACGAGGAAGAAGACGGAGACGGAGACTCGCCTCCGGGCTACTCGAACAACCCCTCATCCGGCGAACGAAGCCTAGCAAGAACAAACGGACAGGAAGGTATGGACATAGAGCAAAACGAGTTGGGGACCGAGATCAACTCGAACTCGAATCCGCTCCGTTTGACCAGTGGTCCCTCGTGGTCGTTCGACCGAGTTTCAAATACTCATGGCCCTTCGCAGATGTCCACAGTGCCTTCGGGGTCCTACTTTGAAGACGACGACGACGACGACGGCGGCGGCGGCGGCGGCGGCAACGAGGGTCTTTTTGATGATGATGACGAGGCAGATAGCACCAAGGCGGTTGGCGGAGATGACCTGAGTGATTCGGACATGCAGCTGACCGGGCTCCTCGACGATGGACCGGGAAAGGGGCAGGACCAGAAGGGCGGAACAACAGTGGGAAATACGCCGATTCAAGATATCCCTCCGCCACTTAACGATGATGATGATGAAGACCTTCCGGTTGTGGAGTTACGAGTGAACGACGAGGATAAGATCGTCTCTGATTGATTGATTGACTGATTTGAATTGGTTGTCTTCTTTTTTTCTTTCCTGTCGCTTTTTGTCTTTGTTTGTTGTCTGTCTTTTGGGATTAGGAAAAAAAGAAATGGAAACGGAGGAAAAGCGTTTGCTTCTTTTACTCTTTTTTTGTTATAACTTCATGTCTTATCATAGTCATTAGCCATTAGCCTACTCATTATCGTACAGCGAGCTGTGCAGTGTGCGCAGCCTTGGCCTATAGGCTATCATACATACCTACAGAATTCAGGTCTGGTATTCCATTCGGAGCATTCCACCGAGATAACCCGTGTTGTTCAATGTTGCTGTTGTAAATTGAGCAATTGATGATAGCAACTGAACAATGTATTGGACAATTGATTGCTCGAGCATAAGCCTACATCAATCACCTTGCCTTCGATGCCTTGCGTCAATAACTCAACACTGTGGTTGGAGTAACTTATCAATTAGGCCTACTACTAGCCTAGACCTACTGTACTGTCAGTACAACCAACGATAAGGTTGGACGGCATCGACGTCTGGTCGTACATATTGACATTCATGTATGTATTTGACGCATCGCATCGCATCGCATCTAAATTCCAGCCAGTCAGGTTAATACATAAGTTACATGTAATAGGTAGTTTAAGTTATTTGATCAAAGAAGCAGAGATTGAGACCTAACATTGAAGGACATACATGTATGTGCCGGTAGTTTCTCCGCACGTAGACGTACCGGTAGTGTATGGATGGAGGTCAGGTGGGTGGTAGCACGAAAGGCTTGGTTGTGTTATCATAGGCCTATGGTTAGGGCTTGGGCTTGGGCTTCATCGGAAACATTCGCCGTCTACAGTACCTACCAGGCTACCAGCGTCAACCGTTTAAGTCTGGTAAATTGAATATGTAGTGGCATATACCTTAGGCTCGGCCCGTAGGTACAGACTCACATCTCAGTGTGATAATCCATCCACGGATGATCATAGCGATCATCGACGGATTTTCATATCTTTACTCTGTAGAGCTTGGATGTATGTAGGGACTGTCCGACTGACCATTAGATCTTCAATTTAGAAATGGGGTATACTAGGCATTGTCCCTTAGTCTCCCAGTACCGATCAATTCAATGATGCAACTTGCAAGTGCACTGTGCAACTACCAGCCTATAGGTATCATACTCCGTACTGGATAAGTTACTGGACCCGATGGTAGATGTAGGTAGACACCGAAGCTAACCACCGAAGAGATAGATCGATAGATAAGTTTATGCAAGTGCACTGTGCTTCTCCATGCCGATTTCGTCATGCATCATGCGCCTATCCGAGTGTCTCCTCTTTTGCAATAAGTCTAATCTTCAGTTAGTATGTACATGTAGTGTAGTAGTATATGGATGATATAACCACTGTAGTTAGAGAGAGAGGGCGTACACTGTATAGTACAGTATGACAATGACGCGCATTAGGTTAGCGACATGGGAGGCTGCAGCACACCCACACCACACCACACTACACTAACTACAACTACCTAATCTATCTACTGACATTGTGATTGCAAGTCCAACGGGTTACGGACTGCCGTTGAGAGCTGAGACTGAGAACTGAACTGAGAGCCGAGAGAGCTCTGTGGCTATGAGCCTATCACCCACGGCTAAATAGGTACCTATAAGTATAGGCTACGTCGTACAAACCACCATCCATCAACCCCCCTTGTTCCCGTTTTGGGAATCATGCAGCCTGGCTTGGGGGGTTGTTGTTGTTGGGTTGTTGTCTGTGCTGCTGTGCATCGAGGGCTGCGGGCAGTCTGGTCTGCACTCTGCACTCTGCAGCCTGCACGGAGGGTTTTGTGTTCTTTTTCTTTTTCGTTTGGCCAATTATGTAGACATTCTACATCAATGACTTACCTGGCTTGGTAGGTAGGTAGGTATACAGATTAATTTACATACAGCACAGGCAGCAGTGCAGCTGGTGCTGCTGTCAACGAAGTAGGGGTTAGCTGCAGCTATGAGGACATCTATATATCATTGTTCATTTTCGGATGGTGTCCATGATATTTAGGAGTTCATTCAGTCGTTTCTAATTCTGTTGGGTTGAGTGAGTCATCTCTTCTCTTCTACGGTCCTCATTCTTTTCTTATATCAACCTATAAACAACCGGGTCCTAAGCCTAAGAGCAGCTCGACTTCTGCCTATTAAATCCTGCTTCTTTCTCGTTCCATTGCTCGAGTCTTAGGCATCAGCAGTTCTGAAATCCTACAACAGACTTACAGGACATGGAATTCTTCCCGGATTTCAACCTCACCGCGTCTACATCTGCACCCACGACCAACACAGCCACAAAAGGAATCGGACAACACTCACGAGATCATCTCGGGGCGTTGTGGAATAAATGGCCCTTTGGCTTTACAACCGCAACAACCGTGAATAGTAATACTAGGGCTGGATCCTCGGCTACAACTACAACTACAGACCACTCAAACTCGAGACGAAGAAGTGACGGCCTCGTAAACGGGTGGTGCAATATGTCTCGTCGAGAAGAATCAGATTCAGGACCAACATCGGCGGGTGGCCGGGCAGGACTATCCGCCGAATTAGGGCTTTCTGGTTCCGATGATGAGAGACTGGTTAGCCCTAATACTACTACTACTACTGACGGATACGATGTCGATATTGAAGATGGTGAAGACGACATGACTCTCACTCACCTGTTCTCATTACGTCCGAAGTCGATCTCGACAGAGTCTGGATTTCAATTACCATCTCCCTCTATATCTCCGCCTTTATCCCCGTCCTCGTCGGAAATATCCTCTCCATCATTCCCATCTCCGTCTCCGTCTCCATCTCCGTCTCCATCTCCACCCCCATTCGCATCTACACCATACCAACAAAACAACACCACACTCACACTCACACCCACCCCTTCAAAACCGATAGACATCCGCCGACCAAAACGAGTCCAGATCCTCCTCGAATCAGGCACGATCGTGGCCCCATCTTCGAATTTCAAAGACGACTTCGACGACTACACACCTGACAGTGACGGAGTTTCCCTTGCAGACGATGACGATGATGATGACATCAACGACGACGACGACGACGCTAACGCTGACGCTGACGCTGACGATGACGGGGACGAGGATTTATTCGTTGAATCACCAATCCTGGACCCTGGGTCACCACCGCAGAAAGAGGGTATAAGTACAAGGGCTCGGAATGGGAGTGGGATGATGGCTAATATGTTTCATGGCGGAAGGAGGAGGAAGTCGAAGTCGAAGTCGAGGTCGGGTCAGTTGGGGGGTGCTTATGGTCCTGCTCCTGCATCTGCATCTGCATCTGCATCTGCTACTGGTATACCCTCTCTTCATCGGGGGTTGTTTTGTGATGCGTGCGGTGATAGAGATCAGGAGGGCCAGGGTCGGGATGGTGTTGAGGTCCGGGGGGATGAGGCACCAGTGCAGCCGTCTACAGAAGAAACAGGAGCAGAAACAGAAACAGGAACAGGAACAGGGGCAACCATCAAAATCCTCACGGCCGGCGAAGCTCTCGGTGTCAAGGAGGGTCATTCTCCTACGATCTTGAGTGACGATGGCCATATCACTGCTCTCGATCTCGGTCCGGGGTTGTTGTTGGGGACCCGGTTGAGGGACTTGCAACAACAGCACTAGGCCTGGCTACATACATAAGGCCTACCTAACATTACATTCTGGTAGTGGGACTGTGGGAGATGGATAGGATGGGAGTGGTCAACTGGTCGCTGGTCTAGAGGACTGGACGTAAGGGTTGTTGATGTTGATGTTGATGTTGGCGTTCATTGGTCATTCTAGATTTCTCATTTTATTGATTGATTTGTTCAATGGCTGGGGACTTGGTAGTATGAAGTCTGGGGGCTTTGTATTGACTGTATGGACTATTGATGTATCATGTAGCTATAGTTAGTTTTCAGCGTTGAATGGTGGTATTCTCGTCTATTGATGTTCACTTCTGGTCTGCTTCAAATTAGGGCTCAACTGTACATCGAATGCAGCAAATTCGCATAATCAATACTCCCGCGTACATATGTATGAACCCTAGAACTCGGACGGTATGTAGCCAACTGGGAGTCTGGGACTGCCCGGACTGCAAACTCAGCAGTCAAGCGACATTGGACCTAAATTTACAAAGCAGACAAGACAACCCATAAAATCAGACAAAAGGGCGTGGATACTAACGGATATGGATATGGATATGGATATGAATATGAATATGAAAGCTTTCATGAAACTAAAGCGCCGCAGAACACCCAACTCCAAGAATCAAGCAAGACCACGAGACAAGACAAGGGAATATGCAGAGAGGATATTAGTTCTTCGGAATGACAATCTTGTCCACTTCGTCTTTGGCTTCTGTCCATGTTTCCAGATTCTTCCGGGCCCAGTCTAGATGGCAGCGTGAATATGAAACCTAATAAGCATAATGCGTTAGCATCAGGTGCGTAGAATCTCTGTTTCAGGGTAGCATACTTACCATGCATTGTCGCAAATCCGCTTCCTTATCCTTCTGGAACCGCTTCAGGTCCCGCAGGACCCCCGAGCTGGCATCTCTAACGTCCTTCTCGGACACTTCCAGCGCCTGCTCCAGCTGCGACAGATTCTCCTTGGTCTTCCCGATCTGGTCGCGACGAGTCCGTTCGGGGTCGACGTCAACAAAGCCGTGCACGGCGTGGCTGATTCGGCCGAATATTCTGTTCGTCATGAACGTGCCGCTGGAGGTCTTGCGATGCGCTGGTGTATACGATACATCGCTCTTCCTGCCTGCGGCTTGCGACGTCGGTGAAGTTGATGATACGGTCTCCCCGTGCGTGGGTGGGAAGTCTGAGTCAATCGATGCTGTGTCGTCCTTATTCGGCTGAGTCTCGCTTTCGCCATCGTTGCTGCCACCACTGACTGCCGACGAAGTAGACAGTGAACGTTGTGTTCTGGTTGGTGCCGGGGGCGACGTGCGGTTAAGATATTGCTCGATTCGCTTTGCTTCCAATTCACTCTTCTCGAGAGAGTCGAGTAATGTCCTTTTCTTGGCTAGTTCGTCTCGCGTCATGTCCTCCTGCACGCGCTTCAAGACCCGGAACCGGAGAACGTTGCGTACAACACTGGCAAACTGAGCGCTTTCCCTCATAGGTTCCGCGAAGCTCGCGCTTAGGGAAGATGATAATTCCTCCGTCTCGATGTACGATGTATCCGCAGCCTGACCAACACGCTCGATTGCCGCGGCCACAGTTGGTGATTGTTCCGATAACGAGAAGCCGTTGAAACGCGCTCCTAATTCCATCAAGTCCGCGGACAGCGAAGAATGGTGCGCTAACGTTCGACGGTTCACCTTCTCGATATTCCCCTGCAGTAGTATCTCGAGCTCTCGGGTGGACGCCTCGAAGTTGATAAAATAAGGATCTAATTCCTTTTCACTCAGCTGACGCGACTCTGGGGGAAAACGGCCCAGCACCTGAGGATCGGGAACACCTGTCGATACATTCTCATCACCAGATGGTGCCACGCCGCCAGTGGATTTGAGTTTCGCAGACGACGAAGGAACGGGTAGCCAGTCATGTGCAGGCGAGGGATTCGCAGGGTCAAGCGGGGGTGCTTTTAGGTTATTCTTAGGTACCGACGATGCTGGATGGGAATGAAGAACCTCGCTCTAGCCGCATCAGTCAGCACATGCTATCTCCGTTGCATACCTCACTGCACCTAACGTACCCAGCTAGCGTTCGGGTCCAGGAACCTCCACCAAACACCGTCCTCTCGGACTTCCTTCATGCGACGACATCTGTTTAAGAAGACGGCTAACATCCGCTTCCGGAGCTCAATGATAGCCGTATCCTCCTTTGCCTTTGTCGGCTTGGCCGCATAATCCGCCATCGTATGTTTTTCTGGAATCGGAGGAATGATAAGGGTGGGATGTAGGTTGACCAGTGTTTGTCGAAGGGAGGAGAATTCTGAATAACGCCGTCGGACTTCCAAATCCTATTGATAGAGAAGCATACATCAGTCCTATTTCCATTTCCTAGCAATGCTGCTAGCTTATAGCATACCCCGGTCCGTATCGTATAGACAATAAACCCCCCACCGCTCTCATGGTTCTTCCCAGCGTCTGTTATCAGAACTGGCAAATCCAGGTTTTCGTAGAGAATCTGCTCTACGCGACTGTCGTAGACACTCTTCCGGCGGAAAGCACTCGCCTGCGGTACGCCGTACCCCCCAACATCAACATCATCAACGTCGTCGTCGTCATCATCGTCATAGCTAGCTTCGTTTTCGCGAGTTATGTAGTCGGGAGGCACGTCGTTGAATGCATCGCCGGCGATAGGCGGGCTGGGTTCTCGGTCGAAGAGGGCTGGAAGTACATAGTCGGTCAGAAGCACGAATAAAAGGCGATCCGGCAGATTACTCACGGGGAGAGATAGAAGTGGAATGCAGGGAGTCTGAGAGATGCGATTCGGGATGGTCGAATGCGCCGTATGGGTTGTTGTCTTCGTCGTTCCACATGGTGGTTTATCTAATGGTTATAGAGAGTTGTCGGGTTCATGGAAGGAGTCTAGGAGAGTCTAGGAGAGATGGCAAGCTGGTCAATTGCTCTGGTCAAGCGGATTGGCCTCGAGTGCTCGACTGTCGGAGACAGTCTCGAGGGGTGAAGTTCATTGGAGCTTCCGACTGGATATCGATGTTGCTTGGGGAGATTTCGTTTCGCGGGGGATCTCCAACGTCACTGGATCTGGAACACCTGACTGGCACGTGATTGATGACTTCCATTTTTAGAACAAAGTAATTGACCAGTTGGCGAAAATGACCAGTTGTCCAAGATTAGCCAGTTGGCAGCTTACAAGCCGATAATTCACCAGTTTGCGAACCTAAGAACAAGGGCCAGAAGGCTGAAGCCAACTCCAAAGTAACCAAACAACAAAACAGCAACCGCCAATGAACCATCAAAACTACCAAAGAGCACCAGGTACTGGACCACCAGCATCACTACCACCACCATCGCCAGGCGCGACTCCCCCGTTATCACTAAAGTTGGCAGCACCGTTGGCAGTCCACCCACCGCCAGTATCCCCAGTATCCTCGTTGGCATTGTTCGTCTCGAAGCCCGCCGCATTCTCATGATTCACCCATGTATCATGCACCTCGTCGTTGCCCTGTTGGCTTGGTGGTGGTTTGTTGTTGGAATCGTCGTTCGCGTTCGCATTTCCCCAGTCCTCATTTCCCCAATCGTTGGCGACTGTGTTAGATTGGGGAGCTGCGCGGTTGTTGCTGTTGCTGTTGCTGTTGTGGTTGTGGTTGTGGTTGTTTCTGTCATTGTCGTTGTTATTCTCCTGGACGTGCGAGTTTCTCGAGTTTCTTCCACCACCACCACCTCCTCCTCCTGCCCAGGTTCTCTGACTCCCAGCACGACTAGACTTAGACGGATACCTCTTACTCCGTCTCACCCGTGGATGTCGAGTCACATATTCCACCTCATTACCAGAACGTCTACCGCGTCTCTCCCCGTATCCGTATCCGTATCTGCATCCACTCGGTCGTGGCCGTTCTGTGCTTGGTAGTCGTAGACCGCGATCTCTGGTAACCCCGATTCCGTCATTCCCATTCCTGGTGTTGGCTCGTTTTTCTAGCATGTATTGCATGATTTCTTTTGCCCAGCGGCGGTAGAACCACCAGATTATGAAGAGGATGCCTATGAAGACGATTATGACGACGAATATCACTATGTTTGGGGACATTCTCTGCGAGTAGGGCTGGTTAGTATGGATCAATGGTGGTGCTAACTGGGATATGCTTGTGGACTTACCTTTTCGTTGGATCGTGTCGGATTGGAATATTCTGGTTGCATAGTAGGTCAGTGTAGATTCTCTGTTGTTGTGAATCTGTTGGCGTTGTGCCCTAATCTGCGTTGGCAGTGAATGCAACTCGTGTGAAGAAGACCGTAACATTTCTCTATCTCTATACGACTCCCAAAACACACCAGTCATAGAATCATAAAGTCTCCAAAGCAGCCTGGATCCTCGAGAGCCACTCGACATTCAGAGAGGCAGAAGTCCCGGCTATCAAGACCATTCCTAACTTCTCCTTCAGCGTATGCTGATATGAATCACCCAGAAGACTTCGCGCAGGGAACCTGCTCGATGCCAAAACGGCAGCAAGGCTGATTACTCGAATACCAAGAGTGAACGTTTCTTCTTTCGAAGTCCAGCCCAGAGGTCCATCCTGTCCTGTTTCATCAGCAGAGATCTGGTAGAGATACGTTAAACCCTCAGAAACCCATTCAGCAATATCCCTAAGCAGAGTGACTTCGACAAAAGAAGTCTCCGCTAGCAACGTTAGCGCCTTAGACCAACAATCAATCTCACAAACATCGTCGATGAAGAGATTCTGCTTCTCCTCTACAAACAGCACGGTGCTCTCCTTTCGATATTCCATGATCAAGTCCGCAATCGGGACGAGAGCCGTTTCCGTCGAGTCGCTGATCCTGGGTATTTGGCCTGTGATGTATTGAAGGATCCTGTGACACAGGAGTGGAGATGTCGAGTAACCCCGGGCGATGAATTGTGCGAACAGTTTGCTGCCAATCATAGGGGCGAAGGCAATCGACTTTGACGGGGACACGGATGAGTATGACAGGACCCATGAGGCCGTGTCTGCGGCCATGTCACGAATCTCTTCGTCGTCGTCGTTTAGCATGTCGTACAGGATAAGGTAAATATCAAGAACATCATCGACACGCGGAGGATTGCCATGGGGCCGCAGGACGCGTCCAAAGGTTGTCAAGGATACAACAGCGGCATATCGTGAAGTAAATTCCTGTCATTTGTAAGCTTCAAGTTCTGTACGGCTGCCGAGTTATAGACGTACTGTTTCTTCCTGGAATGCGGACCGCAGTTTGATTGCCCAACGTCGAAGCTCCAGCTCAAATTCTTCCGGGGATTGTAACTGACAAAAGGTTGCCTTAGCAGTAACAAGACACCCCTGAAGACGCAGCATGGCATCGCTCATCTCCCGGTTCCATAACTGAGCAACGGCTTCTGATTCCATTTCCTTCCCTAGTTCCTCCAACGGGAGGTCGACTGCTTCAGCACCTTCGCGACGGAAGTCCAGGGAGGTCTCCAGAATAGTGGCCAGATTCAGAACGGCGGCAACCTTGACATGTTCTGGGGACTTCCCTAGAATAACATGTGTGTAGAGGTTCGATAAAGACCCCTTATTGGCCTTGTCTCCAAAAGTCTGTTGCATTCGTTCCAACAGCCATCGACCGGCATCTGGATCAACCGTTGAAACAGTATGGAAGAAATTTCCCAAGTCCTCCAATTGGCCCGACATGAACATCTTCAATATTGCGGTCCATGACAGCGCCCTGCGAAGTAGAGACGACGCACGGGTCGCGCTTAAAGACTTCCAAGAGGGATGAGACGAATCCAGCACATAGCCCAAGATGCCATTTAGATCGTATCTTTCAAACACATCCACGAGGAGAGGCGTTATTTTTCCTGCTGCATAGGAGTTTAGTGGCATGGTCATATTACGAAAAGGGTTGGCACAATACCTGCTTCGCCCGACCTGATGCTTTTCTCAACGGTGTCGTTTAGGATTTCAACCAGAGCAGTCGCTACAAACGGGGACGTAGCCAACGGGAACAAGACTGCAAGCGAATGTCGTACAGTAGCCATTATTTCCTCAATACACCCTGCAATTTATTAGTCAAAAGAATTTCTACAAACCAGGAAAGAGAAGGGAGACATAAACGAACCGTTCCAATACACATTATGAGCGAAGGCAAAACGCCCCAAGGCAAATCTAATGCAGAGTGCCTTTCCATGAACATAATTCTGAGTCACGACCTCCCTGTCAACGTCAAGCAGCGTCCGAATCTCCGATAAGATATTAGGAACATTCAACAAAGAGGCGTAAACCCGAGCTGAATGTTCTCTAATACCCCAAATAGGACTCTTGAATTGCTCCAATACCAATCTCCGGATTGTGAGATCGTCGTCGACATTGTAAACCGTAACTGGCATCTTTTCGCCGATCAGTTCAAGAGCAGGGAAAACGCGTTCCGTCACCATCGTGCTATCTCCATATTCAGAACCTTGAATAGAGCGTTCCGGCTCCAATAGGCGAGATAGTAGCTGTAAGAGACCTGGATACTTCTCGAAAGAGACCCTTGCCCCGGGCTCGGATCCTGAGTCCCCGCCAAATCCGAGGCCGGCGCCCGGAGTAGCTCGACAGATCCTTATGAGTATGGCCCGGAACAGCATCAATCCTGCGTTGCGGAAAGCCCAGCTTGTTCAAAGTCAGTTCTGAATTTAAGAAGGACAAACAAGACCACCACGCAGAGCTTACATTGACGACCCTATACGCCCAGCCGACAATGTCAGGGCCGGCATGATGAAAGGTTGGGCATGCGGACCAAGCTTAGCATTGGTGAAGATGTCTTTGAGACAGTTCATTGCATGCACCTGAGGCAATTCCGTTACCTGGTTATGCTCATCCTGCTGCGCATCTAAGTACGATATACTGTGGAGCTCTTCCATAACCCGGTGGAATAAGGGGCCTCCGGGGTTGCCGGAGAGGATGCCGGTGATCAAAGCAGGGAGACCAGCGGAGCGTCGTGTGAGTTTAGACGCCGTCTCGAAAATAAGTTTGATTGTTTCCTGAGTTCGATTAGACATCAGTCTTTACTAAAGTCAAGCCTGAGAAACAACCCACCTGATACCATGCTTGGGGCAATGAAGATATGGTCGGATCATTCGACTGGCTACAACGTAGACAGCAGGTAGCGAAGGTTTGAGATACATTCGAGAATGCTCCTCTGTGACGGAGCTCAGCAAGCTGAGTAAAGCTTGAAGAACCAATGCTCTCATAGTCATCTTTTCTCAATCCACTCCCCCCTTGCGGTCCGTAAGTGGAATTGGCGAGTGTGGCATAAAGTAACAGACTATAGCAAAAGTCAGAAAAGTTCACATATAACCAGGTGCCGCACAAACCTCGACTCTCGGAGTGCCCGCCAGGAATAAGAAAGTATATCCTTCGGTCCAACCAACAGGTCCTCGACCGGCTCGTCCGTATGTCCCTCGGGTGAGTCAACACAGAGCACCGGCTTTACTTCAAACCAAATCTTGTTGCATATATACACGATCCTGTTATGTATAGACCTCCAGACGTTGTAATCCGTGGAAGACGATCCACAGACCTCTGAGTAGAAGTGAGGCGTCAACACGATATATCTGAGTGTCTTAGCAAAATATCCATATCCTCTTAGATATTGGGAACAAACCTGAGACCCGAGAGATAACCGTGAAGAGGCGCATCACGCAAAGATGAATTAAAAAGCCCACCATAAAGCGAAAGCTTTTCTTCTATTTTTCTTAGGATTATGTCGATGACACCCGCTTTGCTGGACCACCAAAGCAAATCCAAGTCATCTGAAGTGCCCTGTTTGGCGGAGCAAAAGAGGATATGATACAGGCGCGCAACCGTGTCCGCATGATCGGCCCTGCTCGTATTGCTCGCTATGCGCTCGGCCTTAAGTAGAGCACCGATTAGCTGTGGAAGATTTTCGTGCTGTCCTCCCACGGTTTGTAAGCCATTTAACAACACGTCTCTGGGAAACATGTTCACAATGGACAATGCGGTAGCTCGCACATCATCGAAGGAGTCAGATAGAAGGTCTAGCAACAACCTTAGCAAATCCGGCCGGAGAATATCCATGTGGAACTTCCACTGGAGGCCTCTCCCAATCTTGAGAGAATCACCAGCAGTGACCCGAGAATCAAGACCTGAATCCAGAATCATGATCAATGACTTGAGGGCGGCGATATGGCGCTGGTAAGAAGTAGTTGGTCGCAAATCCGCACAAAGAGATTGTACGAAAGCTTCCAAGCATGCTCGAGTCTGGGCGTCAGAACGCGCAAAATTTGGCTTGGAAACAGCTGTGCTTTGCTGATCCTCATCCATGAGCATTTGGTCGCTTTCAAGATATTGTTGAGTGTCTGATCGATCTTTCAGAACACCACCTCCTTTTAGGCGAACAAGGAGCTTCTGTGTCAGACTCCAAATCTTCCACCGTGAATAAGGATCGGAATCGGCATGCATCAACGGAAGCGCTTTGGTGATCGCTGACATCGCCGACGGCGTCAAAGGCTTCGTCGTGGAAATTGCCATAGTTAGCAGTGAGAGCGCTGCTAATCTAATATTAGACTCTCTATGGAGTAGAAATTTGCCGACGACCTCGCTGTTTAAGACAAGCGATTCATAGGTTTTATTCTTAGAATGAGTTCCTTTTGGCAAATAATCTATCATACAGTAAGCGGGCGAGCCTCACTAGTCGTTGGTAGTTGTGACTTACGGTCTTCATGAACTATGCCAATTTTCTTGCCTATCTGCAATGCTTCAAACAAAACGATGAACTCTTCTAACGGCGCATCCGCCATGTTCCCTGTGAGAAGGTTCTTCAAGGGTAACTGGCTCACGAAGCAACCGAATCCCGTGGGATCAACAGTGAAAAGACGGTGAAGGATGTAGTTCGAGAATGAATCTAGCATTTCGAGATTTTGTAGCATTATCTTCTTGGCTGGATTCGCCCAGATTTGCGAGAAACCTAGTTCATTCGTGTGGAGATACTGAGAATATGGGTCGTTTCTCGCCTTCTCAAAGAGGGCATGGATTACCGACCCTGCTATTGAAGCAGCATCCATGTTCCTTGCCTGGCTTAGTAGTCTCTGTACCAGGAGCTTTACAGTCATGTCACCAGACAACGGCTCAAGATTACCGCTCGCTGAAGCTTGGCCAAGGAATTGAGCAGAGTCAATGCCAAAGGTTTTGCAATCCTCATCGAAGACAGGCGACCACTTCTCATGGTGACTGGAAAGCCAGTCATGTACCATAGAAATAGTTTCAGAAATCGAGATGGCATCCTTTCGGATTAGCGATTCCCAAGCAACAAGCGCCGCTCTCCATCGGGAACGAGGTTCACCGAGAATGAGACAAGGAATAGTAATATCACCGAAGATTGACTGAAGAGAACGAGATCCAGCCACCTGTTTCTCCTTTACCATTATTCTCATCAGAGAATGTAAGATCTGTCTCATAAGCTTCACAGCCGCATACTCAAACCGGTTCAGGTAGACTTCGAAAACGGCCAACCAGGTATGGCATGAGAAAACCAACTGTGCAGTCCTGTTGTTGCTAGAGACCACAGCTGCATCAAGAAATGCGCTCAAGGCATTACATGATGTCGCCAAATGGAGTTTTGAAATGGATTCCGTCGAGGATGTCTTCAGTAGACTTCCAAACACCCGGCTCACCTTCCTTTAGAACGTTAGAACATTGCACTCGCCCATTTATATGCATGAACCGTTAACCATACTGATCATCCTCGCATTTGAGCGTAAATTCTGCCAGAGGCCCTTTGGTAATGTTCTTGAGGGTTTCTTCGGGCACAACATGTACAGCATTCTCGGAGACATGTTCCATTTCTATCCATCTTTTGTCTGCCTGGTGAGCAGAATTTGCCTTAGGTCCCATCCTAACACACAGCCCGCATTCCCCGGCTGTTAAAAAGAAGCAATTTCGTTCAGTTTGTTGGTTCCGGCTGCTTGAAGAGATCTTTTTTTGTCGTCGATTTTCATGGCGACTATCCGGAAATGGATTAGTGCCGGAACAACACTTCTCCGAATTCTCCGAGGAACCTTAAACACAACCCCGTGACTGCGCTTCCCGTGACTTTTGCTTTCCCGTGACTTTCGCCGACACGACGAAGTTTTTCTCAACTCCTGCACCGGCGCCGTTGTGAAGAGATCTTGTCCTCATCTGTCTGCCAGCGAAAGCAAAGCCTAATCCGCCTCGTTCCTGTTCTTCATCTCGCTTATCTCGATTCACAGCACTTTGTCCACAATGGGTATCTGGGACTCGCTTTCTGGGCGCAAGCAGCAGACCCCCGAGCCTTCCGATACATCGTCGCAAGATGCCACTTCATTCCTCTCGGAAGCATCCCTCCCAGATCCTACCCAGCTTCATCCTTTAGCTGGCCTGAATCAGGATACGCTTGACTACCTTGTTCTCGAAGATTCCGCGTTGGATCAAATCCCTGGCGAACGCTCGCTTCTGCCTTCCCGAGGATGGTCGGACGATCTTTGCTACGGTACCGGAACGACTTATCTCACGGCTTTGACGCTTGGAGGGGCATGGGGTCTCGCTGAAGGGTTGCAAAGGACTCCCATGACAGCGCCTCCGAAGATTCGGTTGAACGGAGTTCTGAACGCGGTTACTAGGAGAGGACCTTTCCTTGGAAACTCTGCAGGGGTGGTGGCGATGATTTACAACTGCTTGAACTCTTCTTTGGGATATGCGCGCGGGAGACACGATGCGGCCAACACTATTCTGGCTGGTGGATTGAGTGGTATGCTGTTTAAGAGCACGAAGGGATTGAGACCTATGATGATCTCTGGTGGTATCGTTGCTAGTGTGGCTGGTGCCTGGGCTGTATGTCTATCTGTTAGAATGCAATACAACGATGGTCTCTTGCTGACAATGTTGCAGGTTACGAGAAAAGCTCTGCTCTAGATTTTATTTCGCGATCCCTGAACTTTTCACCTACTCGAATCGGCCTAACTTACTACTATACTAGCCTTGGGTTGTCAAGGTCGTTCCAACTTCATTCATACATAACTTCTCTCTCCTCTTCGACTAAGCGGTGGGCGTTGTGGCCGCTATTATCTATTTTTAACGCTGTATTAGAACTTTG
>HG983401.1:23806-70191 GCA_900006255.1 Xeromyces bisporus
TTAGTAWCTTKTTTTTTTTTTTTTTTTTTTTTTTTTTTTTTTTTTTTTTTTTTTCGTCGCTTCGACTGACGGGTCTCTTCACACCGGCGCTCAAAAGACTTTGTATATCGCATATCCTGTGGGTTGGGGACTTGGTATGATAATAGTCTTCTTGTTATGCTTACTCTTTTTTCTCCGTGTCTTCGTTTCCCTGTAAATATAGAAGTCTCCAGCATTCACGGAACTTGTTGGCGAAGTCTGTTTACAGGTGGCTTTTTTCTACGTCTTACCAGGTAACCTTTTATGTCGCTAGGAGCTTTTTTTCTTGAAGACTTTGAATACAATAATAACTGATATTCTTGACGTTTACGAATTGAGATTCTGACAACGTCCTCTGGATCAGCTTCGGCTTGTGAAGTGATGGTAGGGTTATTCGACTTCCTTTTGCACGAAGGCAGGAGCGCAACAATACCACCGGAACTGGATCAGGGTTCAACATAAACAGTCAATGGCTCTGTTCGCCCTAGCTTGCTCCTCAAGCCTAGGCCTATTCTGACGGTCAAACCAAGCCCTACTCCGCCAGTTGACATTTAGCCCTAGGAAGAGCGATACGTACTACTGAGCGCGAGGGCATGCAGCATAGATAGAGAGGAGATCAAATTAATTCGAATACTATCTATCAGCGAGAGCCCAGACAATAAATATCCCAAGACAGAGAAAACCAACCGACAATAGAGACATTATTAAACCAAGAAACCAAACAAAGAACCTTCAACGGCAACGACACAACCCTAACTAAACACCAGCCCTCACCAACACCGAACAACATACAACAGAACCAACTTGATCACATCAAAACGCCCCAGCTGAAGGAACCCTAATCCAAATTCAAACACTCTTCGAAGCAAAAGTCACCGTCACGAACCCCGACAACCTCTCCGGCGAATTCACCTTACTCTTATTGCTCACCAACACACCCCCAGTCTCAGCAGGCAGAACCGCTCTCGCAGTAACACTCACGGCACCACCCGTGCCATTTTCAATCCCGTCCTCAGTCTCATTCACATCCTCAATCCCAGTCCCAGTACCAGTGCCAGTCTCAGCAGCACCAGCAACAAACCCAACCACACCACTTTCATTCCCTCTCTCATTCACATTCTCATTCTCATTCGCATCCGTAGGCCTACCCATACCCGTAACGACCACAGTAGGCACCACAGAAGTCGAACTAACAACACCACCAACACCACCACCACTATTAGCCGCCTCCCTACTCTCCGCCTCAACCTGCTTCCTCTGATAAGCCTCGTAGTTCCGCTTATTACCCGTGAGTATGTCGACGACCGTGCACACGGGGAAGACGATGAGGACGACGAGGATGAGGAGGATGATCAGCAGGGCCAGGAAGTTGCGGAGGGAGGAGAAAGGGTGGTGGTATTTTAGCCAGAGGAGGAGTTCTTTGGTCTTCTTGGTGCGGCCGTTGGTTATTGTTTTGGGGATTGGGCGGTTTATGGTCATTTTCGGGTTTGGGGGTTGGGGTTTGGTTGGGGTTGGAGTTGGCTTTGGAGTTGCGGTTAGGGTTGGGGTTGGGGCTTGGACGAAGACCACTTGGGGGCGGTTTGGGGGTTGGGGTTGGTAATCGTGCATGGTCAATGGTTGTTAATTGGTATTGCAATGTATGGATGGTCTTGTTTGTTCAGTTTGGATATTTGAGATTTTTGGAAATTCTACAAAAGAGAGAGCTATTTTCTTGAATGTCAAGGGCTTTTATATGTAGGTATTAGGCAGCTAGCTAGGCAACATCCGCACGCAGGCAACAAGAACCAAACTTCGAGTCAACAGCCCTAAAGACCGGTCCGGTAGGCAGCAACACCGCAACAAAACAGAGAAACGAACTTACACGTACAGTCTATGACGCTGCAATAGGTTATTAGGCATCAGTCATCAATCCCAACTAAGTCATACTAGGCATTCCCAAATACTTCGAAAACCCAAACTTCTTCCTCGACGCTCGATCAACCTTAACCACATCATAACGACACTCGCGACACTTCATCCGAGTCCCCATAGGCGGAAGGTCGCTATTAGCATAAGACGGGTCCGCGCAATACACAACCCACGTACACAACGACTGATGATGGCCGCATTCACAAACAGGCCGGACCAGGCTCGACGCCCCCTTACAAGCAGAGCAGACACAGTTTTTGCGAGACCGATTATGTCCCTCGGTGCATGTTAGGCAGATACAACGAGCTGACCCCGGGACGTAGTTGGGGTCACACCAGGCTTCTTTGCCTGGTTTGATGTAGACGCGCTTGATTTTATACTCGTGTGGGAGGCACGGGGACCGGGGTGTAAACGGTGAGTCCTTTGAGCGGTGCGATTGGTCGCATGGCTCTGAAGGGGCGTTTGACGCCACGGGAAAGCCGGGATCGAATTCAAACACTTCATTATTATTTTCGCGAAGCCTGCTAGAGGAAGAATCGCGATTAGGTTTGCTAGAGGATTCTTGACGGGACTTACTACGGCGATTTTCTTGGCGGCGCTTTTTGTATTCGGCGTATAAACGGAATAGGTCGGGGAACTGTCGTTCTCGGCGCTTCCGCGTGCGTGGGCTCCCAGGCAGACAGAAGGCAGGGTCGGGGAGGTTTGGGACGTCAAAGATGCTGGGTGAAGTATGACGGCGGTTCGACCGGTGACGATGATGACGCTCGCCAGATCGGTGAGAAACAGGATCGGTTCTATCATTGCCAACGTTCGAGGAGCTCTTATGGTTACTGCTGCGATGATGCTTGTGGCGATGGTGCCGTCTGGAACTGCTAGGAGCCTCAGCTATATCCGAAGCGCCAGATGTGTGACGCCTGGAATGATGATGCTTTCGATGACGACTGGATCTGTGGTGATCGTCAGTAACAGGGGCACTATGCCGGCGCGACCTGCTGGGCTCGTCACGGACATCGGGTGTATCGGAAGGTCTATATACATAGCGACGAACCCGAACTGTATTGGGCTTACGACGAACGCGGCGCGTCCGGGGCCGGAAGCTCCCCGGTGAATCTGAGGAAGGAGAGTGGTCTCCAGGACGGTTTCCGTCACCAAAGCGCACTCCGGATCCTGTAGAAGATTCCTCAGAACGCCTATACGAGGACCGCGGGGGTAAGTCGTGGCCATCGTCGTCTAAATACTCAAAATCAAGATCTTCCTCCCAGGGGTCGGAGACGTAAGGCCGTGGTGGCTTTTTACCAGACCTACCAAATTTATCTTCCCCAAGATTGTCAGACCCCGGAACCCCAAAAGGCGAGGGTGGCCCATTAGCAGAATCAAAATCGTACCGCGGTGGTGGTGACCGGCTTTGTCCACTTCCAAAGCCATAATCCCTCCTATGAGCTCCGAAGCGCGACGATCCATCATCGAAACCCGGACCCCCTCCGAAAAAGCCAAATCGTGACGACGACGGTCCCCCAAAGCCAAACGCGTCATTCCCAAAAGACGCAAAAGGAGGATCTGGATTAGACCAGAACCTGAAGTAACGCGGCGACTCCCCGCCAGGGCCGAAAGTTCTATCAAAGGGGTCAAATGCATCCCCATGGCCAAAACCTCCAGAACGAAAGCCTGGCTCGGAATGCTTAGAACGGCCGGGGCGAGAACCGGACGATGTGGATTTGTTCGCATAGTCACTTGGAAATTTTCCATTCTCGTCAGGCTCCTCGATCTCGTCAGGGAGACGGACCTTTCGGCCTTCGCTATCGTAGTAGTGGGGTGGTTCGCGACTAGGTTGTCGTCTACCAAAGCCCCTGGGAAACATACCTGTATATAGTAATGCAAAAGGACAGAAACAGTGAAGCAGAGAAATCTTCAACACTCCATTAATAAAATAGTAGAGTTATTAGTGACCGAGAGAATAGAGATGAGGATATGGATACTTAATATATCACTCGATACCGGAAAATGCAGTCATGCTCGAGTCGCCGACATATGTCCAAGAAGTTTCAACAAAGGTGGCATTGTTCGAGTACAACAAAGGGCACATAGGGTCGACTTTGTTGGTGCGCATCCTCCATTCAGTATCTCTCTCCATTGCCAACTCGACAAAGGAGAAGTACCGAGTCTCCGGTAGATAATGGCTTTGTCAAGGATGGGTCCTCGACACGTTGGAGGCGTAAGACGAATGAACAAAGGATGGACAACATGAAGGGAAGGTCAGACAGAAACAGTATTAACACGTTTTCAATCATTTCTGCTGTAATCTCAGCTATGACAGTAACCCAGACACTCAATAAGTATATTCAATTACACATGAAACACCCAAGCCAAACCAGACAAGACGCCAGAACACCGTACCACCAGTATTCCTCATCGCCACATAAACACGGTCATTCTGTCAAAGAAAAAGCAGTTGAAGATATAAGAAGACAAAGGGGTATCGGCTTAAACTGGAACAAGCAATAACAGAGAAAAGCATAACGGTTCATAGCAGGCGTACATCGGCCTCGAAAGCATAAGCACATAGGGACGAGCGCTTGTCATAGGCTCATGATCTTCTAACTGCGAAAAGAATACATGCGTACCTCGCAGTCCTCGCTTCCGGTGGCAAAACAACTATCACCAAGGTCGACACATGTCACGGGGCCCGAATGACCAGTAAAAGTGCGTTCGCACTTGCCGGTTCTAGGATCCCAGACCTTAATCATGCGATCCTCGGCACCGGTCACTATGCGGAGAGTATCCGCGGCCAAAGCCCAGACGCCCTCGAGGTGACCAAAGAAAGTTCGCAAGCATTTGCCGGTAGTCGTCTCCCATAACCGAATGGTCGAGTCCAATGCGCTTGTAGCAATGTAGCGTGGAGGCAGAGGACGGCCACCTTCAAATGATGGTCCGAAAGGAGAGTCTGAAGGTCCTGATCCCTGATTCAGCTGTTGAGGCACGGAATCGCTCTCGTCCGAGTCTGTGCTAAGGTCATCATTTTCACATTCCGCGTCATGGTCCTCAAACTCAAATTCTCTGGGCAAAGGTACGACTTGCTGCACCTGTCCCACATGGCCGTAGAATGCACGTAGGCATTGCTTCGTATCCAGATCCCAGAGTTTGACGGTGCAATCATCCGATGCAGAGAATACTGTGCGCGAAGCCGTATCGACCTTGACGGCGTTGACCCAGTCGGTATGGCCACGGAGCACGAAAGTCGACTTGTCCTCAAAGTTCCAAATCTTCACCGTTTTATCGACAGAGGCCGATGCAAGAATAGTCGTGTCGAAATGCAAACCAATTACGCCGCCACGGTGGCCGGTATAAGTAGAAATGCACTCACCGGTTCGCCAGTTCCATATTTTCAGGCTTCGGTCCATACTCCCGCTAATCAGTTTTGTGTCGTCGAACTGAAGACAGCGGATACCCGACTCATGGCCATGAAGAGTGCGAAGTTCTTCCCCGGATTCGGTGTCCCATATTTTGATGGTTGCATCGTAAGAACCGGTGGCAAGTATATTATCCGCAAATTGAAGGCACATAACACCGTTCGTGTGACCTCTGAACCTGCGGATAGAGCAACGCCCGTACTTCCAATTCGTGCCGACTTTGAAGCGGTCCTTGTACACTTCCTTCCACGGTCTGTAACGGGTTTTGAAGAACCCATCTTCGTCTGGCCTAGGAGATGCCGAGATACGTTGACGCTTTAATACGGCAGTTTCTGGTCCTGGCGACTCGGCCTTCCGCTTAGCATCCGATCTCGCTGCAGAGAACAATCCGGAATTCGGGTTTTCGGTGGTAGGCGTAGGCGTAAGACTTGCTGTTGACTCCCTCGAATCCCACGTCGAAGCGCGCAGTTGAATCTCAGGCTTCGCTTCGCGTAGCCTCTTGCGATCCAAGAGAGGCAAGCCCCAGCCACATTTCTTGCACTTCCGATGAATATGCTGTTCGCACATACGATGCCAAACCACGTCGTCGTCTGCTAGAGTTTTCCATCCCCTAGAAACCTGCGCAGCTTTGCAGAGAGAAGAAGTGTCGAGATACGACAAGATTTTGAACGATATTTCGGGAGGGAGGGTGGTGATGAAGTCAATCCGGATCAGTTCGCGCACGGCAGTCGACAGGAACGAAAGTTGCGGAAAACAGCATTGCTCCAGAATTCCTCGAAGTATGAGTGTTCGATGTTTGGCAGGAGCTGCCGAGAAAAGCGACCAAATATGGGCAATCCCTTGTTGGTCACTTTGAGGAAGTGCTTCAAGGTCCTAATGGTACCATCCTCGTTAGCCTCATAGCTCTCTTCGCTTTGACAATAATCAAGTATACATACCTCCTGCAACTTTTCCATAGATGCCTCATCCGCTTGCCGCCGACACTTCAAGTCGGGTCTGTGTCGGTAACAGTACTTTGAATTTGCGGAACTATGCCCAGAAGAACGGTCTGGTTGATAGCCAAGAGGAGCATATTGACCGGGTATGTGCTTCACTAGAAACGGCGCAATTTTCTCGCTGGACAGGATTGCTGGCGCAGGTTTCTGTGCTGAGGCGTCGATTTCGAAGTTCGCCTCTGGGTCCTCACACGGACCGAAGACGGAATCCGAGACGATGTGGCGGGAGGACTGCATGGTGTATATGCCGAAGAGGTGTGATATAGAAAATGAATGAAGACTAGTAGCGGTTCCTTACGGCGACTCCGAAGAGGCGAACATGTGGGAGGATCGAAGAGACAAAGAGCAGAACTAGGTAGGACAAGGCGAGGATACAGACGAGGGATATCGGGAGATATGTCGGTGGTTTATATGTAGCTGTCGTTGTTGAAGCTCTCCGAGTCTCCATCACGCAACGATGAAGGTCCCGCAGGTGTCGTGATCAGTGATCGGCAGGCAACGACGCTAGTCCTAATAGGGAACTAGCACGTGCTCATCGATCTCTCCCGCAAATAAAAATAAAAATAACATCACCGCATCGCATCGCATCGCATCGGCGGCATCACCTCATCTCCTCTTCCAATTGCTTCTCTTTCCTGGGGTTATTTAGACTGTCTTGCTCTCCTCCACTTGGTGGTCGATCATCCTTACAGTACGGAGTACGTACATAATACCTTTGTTGCCCGGGAATTGCACTTGAATGCACACCGTCACGGTCCTCTCTCGATGACTTTACGGAGCACAATAATGATTTGCTTATGACGGTGTAAATGATCCGTGTCATTATTATTGATCTTCTTTGATATATCGTCGTTTGCGATATCTTACAGTATCCCTTGAGCCTGTCTTGAGTCTTCGTGAGACTCTACTTTCCCGTGTTCCGGGGTCCGTTGGGTTTGTTATCTGTCCACATCACAGACTGTGCTTCGTACGGACTACGGGAATATACTCGCACGCACTGGAACACGAGAAGTCGCAATTTCTCCAGGCTTCCAAGTTCCAACTATCTGTAGGTGAGCACATTTTTTCTCCGTCGTTTGCAGATCGTCCGTGTTTGCCTTGGTCTGGTTGATGGCTTCGATGGTGCGTTCCAGGCGCTATTGACACTTGGATCTCTTGCTTCAAGTTCCAACCGTGGCATAATCAATAAACAGGAATCGGGATAAGAAGCTGCGTTGAGTTACTGGTGAATACGACTTCTTCGGCTTTTCTAAGAACAATGACAGACCCTGCACAACGGTTTCACGAACAAGTATTATTAGCTCCGTTGGCTTCTGCGTTACCGCTTGACCGGCTTGCTACGAGTGCTTTATTGCTGAAACATTGGTGTTAGATCGCGTCATCCACTCTTCCTTTAACCGCATCTGTTTGGTTGTCATAAGGCCATGGCGTCATCCCAGTCATCCCAGTCGTCCTCTTCGTCCAGTCACGCTGCCTCCGACGCAGGCCACGGTGCAGACAATCAGCCACTGCAGCTAGAGACGCTTATCTCGCAACTTGTAGCGGCGAAACGATCTTTATCTTCCATTCATCACGTGTGGCGCGCCAACGAGATAGTCACAGCCGCCCGTTCGGCTCTGGAGGAAAGCGTCGTGGTATACTCTCGGACGGGATTCCTCCGTCATGGGTTGAACAATCAATTACGACTTCTCTACAGTGTCCGCACCGAGGTGGAAGACATCTCTCGCCGAGGCAGAGCGGAATTCTCAGCCACATTGAAAGATCTCGATGCCGCAGATGCTCGTCTGAAATCATCCTTAGATCTCTTACGAGAAACAACTGTGCACGAGGCTTTCCGACCAGAGGGAGAGGAGCCAAAGTGTCTTCATGACTTTGTAGATGAACGCGGCGTAGAGGATTTGCATGCCTTCTTGAAGACGTCTATCGACCGTACAAATGCCGCGCAGCGAGAACTGGAAACATCGAATCATGCTTTTGATGATGAACTTTTCTCTATCAAACAAGCTTTAGGCCACTACCGCGCCGCGACAAAGCCGTCGTCTTCCTCTCCCTCATCATCCTCCTCCTCGTCAGCCTCAAACGTCACTATGCCATCTCTTTCCTCGATACCAGCAATGTTGAGGTCCCTCGAGATGAACGCACAAGAAATGGCCAACTTGCTGGAATCTCTGGTGCGCCATTTCGATCTATGTGTAACTGCCGTGAAGCACACTGAAGGCGGAGGACCCGCCGCGCGATCCCTAACTGGGGATATGCCCCCTGGTGTTGGGCCTGGCACCGACACTGAAACAAATGCCGATGCCAATGCGCCTCTCGAGCCGCTGTCGCACTCAGAGTACGAGGAAATGAAAAACGTTATTCAAAAGGATGCTGGAGAGGCAGAAGACGTTGTGATGGAGATTCAGGATCGTATTGGCGAGATGGAGTCTGTTTTGGAGAATTTGCTAACTCAGCGGGATGCTCTCATGTCAATCTACCATGCTACAACTGACGTCTTTCGCCACTTGTCTTCACTTGCATCAACAGGTCTACCGGGTTACATATTTCAAGCACATAACTTTTGCCGTGTTTGGAACGAAGAGCATGATCACATCGATGCCGGGCTAGGTGAACTGCTTGGTCTTCATTCTTTATACGTGGGCTTCTTGGATGCGTACGATGGCCTTATCCTCGAGGTTGCTCGACGAAAACATGTACGCCAACGCGTGGAAAGGGTGCTCCGTGAGACCCGGCAAAAGTTGGACCAGCTCTACGAAGCTGATGTCAACGACCGTGAAGCATTCCGCGTCGAAAAGGGTGATTATCTTCCATCCGACATTTGGCCCGGAGTTGGCGGAGAACCAATGCGAGTTGAATTTCTGCGGCTGTCTGGCGGGAACCTCACGGATGCCGCGACTCACCGTGGCCAGGGAGAGACAACGCCCGTTGCAACGAAGGAGCAGTTTCAGGTACCCCCTGCTGATGGCGGCGAGGTTATACCGGATTTGCCCCGTCAGGTCATTGAACAGGCTCTCGCTCGTTTGAATGCTCGAACACGGCGTGTTGCGTGACTGATTTGCAAGTGTGTAACTGTACTGTACACTGTCAATCAACTACCAGGTTCGTGATTAGAGTTTCTCACAAATGGACATGAATGCAGACACGTTTGAAAGAGCCAACTCTCTTCCCCAAACCTGCAATGGTTTCCAAGTTCTGTCATGACATTATTCACATATGATACATCTTCACTCTGTCAACTCCTCCCTTGTCTATGCCTTTAACTTTTACGCTTCCCCTGAACGGATCACGCCATTTCCATGGACACCAGTTTTGACCCAAATGACGATCAAACTTGCGAACTCGCTGCCCGATCCGTCTCAGTCCTCACTGGCATGAAGCCAGTTTACAGTCAGCATGCGGAAGACACCTCATTACGGATGCATACTCTGCTTAAGGTTCAGTTAAGCCGGGATGTAAGCACCGTCTTGTGGTCCTTTCTTGTCCTGCTGTAAACGGCTTTGTTGCGGTGCTTGACAGGGGACGGAAATGAGGTTCACTATCAAAGAGAGCGCTGATGGGTCAGTACCATATGTACTTAGCTGGTGTTTTTACGTTGACGGCGCAACTTCTGGCTGATGGCTATCAATCAACTACAATGTTGCCTTCTCTGTCAATTAATTCTCTCCTCAATTGTCTCCTCAACTATGTTCCCTGGCCACACCGTATACATAACTCCGTCAAAATGGACTTTAGTCATAAAAGATCCTGTGGACGGTGCTGTGGACCTCCATAGAAGAGCCCACTGAGCAACGTGGTAGCGTTCATCTTTCAACACAGGTGCTGGATTGTACATTATGTTGGGTTGTTCAACATGCATAAGGAGCCACGGAGAGCAGTTTACGCGTGTATAACTCACGTGCCTATGCATATGTAAATATAATGAAGCCCCATGCCTAAACAGGCTAGCTCATCTCCTAAACAGGATAGCCCAGCGATGATCACTCGGATATCCTCGAATCCAAAAACAACAACATTCAATCTTCGGATTTCCGGGCAGTTGCTGCTCGTAAAAGAAGCATGAGTCACATCAAACAAATTATGACGGTGATAATGACCGTGAGAAGACTCACAGATGCGAAGTAAATGGTACGTCATTGCGAGACATAAAAGAGCTCCTTACCGAGCCAGTCCGTATCCAACAGACGCAACCTCTCGTTATCGATGATCCATCGATCGATACTCAGGTCTGCGTGCCAGACTACCTATACCTTCTCCCAGGAGTCATCCCCTGCTCGGAAGAGCTACGTTATTTTGGAATCTATAAGAAGCCGACGTTTTGGACGGCGCTTTCACAACATGGCGTTGAACACCTGGCAAAGACACCAGCATGCCAGTCCGAGCGTGGAGCTTTGCAAACCCTACTTTGGAGTCTACCAGGAGGTTGATCTCAGTGCCACGTATTCTGGTCGCGCCATTGACGGAGTCACGGACGGCTACGGTCTGGTCTCTCCGGCGCTCCCGGTTCCTTGCGGCTCTTCACCAACGACACCCTTCATGCTCACCTTGACGACTTCGTATCTCGACGGCGTCCTCGTCTACAGTAAATCGTTACCTGATCGCACGTTGCTCGAGGACGGTGGGAGTTTTGCGGATAAGGATTTGATGTCGTTGTTGCGAACGAAGGCGGATTGCCTTATCCTCCATGCCTGTGTGTTGAGAGGTGAGACGACCAGACAAGCAGAACTCTCGGAATTCTTCATGTTGCCTCTGGAGAATGAGCCGCAGGATTGCTGGTCGTTAGCCTTGAGGGTCCATGCAGGCAGAACAATACCTCTGAAGGACGGGGTCTCGAACAGGAAGACACACTACATGGGGGCGCAAAGGCACAAGTACGCCCACATGTGCCCTGTGGGTGCTTTGGCGGCGTGGTTGTCCTACCGTTGGCATGTCATGCGAGAGGACGTGCCCAATTTCAATGACCGCAGTTCCTGGTACCATATGAAATTCTTAGTTACCAGGTGCAGAACGACCAACCCGATGTCTTCTCAGACCCAGAACAACTGGATCAATAGAGTTCTGGCCAAGGCAAGGGTTACCACCACAAAAGTATCCCATGCAATGCGCAAGTCTTAATTTGCGCTGCCCGGATGGTCTTGCTGGAGGTGGCTGTGCCGCGTACCGGATACAGTAGTATCCCCGGCCTGGTACGCGGACAAGACTATGCATATCAGTGGGAGCGAGTAAGGAGTGCCGGTAAAAGCGCCGCCGGTCCGTCAAGCCCTTCCACTCCCTCCAAACGTGCCCGAGTCGACGACGATGCCGATGCCGCCCCCGGACCCAGCAACTCCACCGACATCGACATTTTCGCCCCCATGGACCTGGAATGGCCGCCCAGCGACTAGGGTAAGTGCCCAGCAACCCTCCCCTATGTTTTGTAATGTGTACTCTCCATCAACTAACTTGCCCTTCACAGTGTTTATCCACCTCCCGTCACTCGGAAGCGGGGGTGGGATGAGACCGACGGAACGCGTTTTCTGGTCCTACCACCTTCAAGTCCGGAGACGTTGTCACGATTTCCGAACCCCCGACGCCTGGGAGTCTGGAGACACACAGTCCGCACAGGAACTACATACGTACCTGTTGCTGACCCAATGAATACATCCATAAGATGAAAGCACTTGACGACGATCTCCGGTCAAAGGGCATCTGTATGCCCGACCAAATCGTCTGTGGAATAGTCATCAACAACCTTACTCCAGAATATGATGGCTTTATTTCCACATTGGCCCAATCGTTCAGGAATGATGAACATTCCTGCAATAAGAACCATATTTTTGCCTCTGATCGACGAATCTAGGAGGCATCTAGGCCAAAACCAACTTTCCCCGGCTACTCGTCGACCAAATCGACGTTTCAGCCTCTTCTGCACGAACTGTCGTCGAACAAACCATTCGACGAAAGACTGTCGTGCTATTCATCCTCTGAATCACAACCGGATCCTCAAATCGAGGCAACGTCCTCAACGGGGATCTAATCAAAATAAACGTTATAACAATGCGCGCCCCCGCAAGGAATCCGGCCAAAAAGGATCACTCGAATCTCGCAAGCAAAGTTTGGCTGCGGAACTTGCAAAACTCAATTCCATCGCGCCGTCGCCTGACACAAATCAGGCGCAACTCAATACCACCATCTCCCGGCCTGAACAAGAACCTGTCAACGCGTTACCTGCGGAGCCAACTGAGGCCATGGAGGTATGCCTTCCTCTTTTTAAATATGTACCAGTTATCTTAGCAACCACTGACGACTTTAAAGATCGTCTAACGACCCCGAGTTCCCTCTTCGTCGTTGATAGTGCTGCAACTTATCAATACGACATTCGATCCGAAGTTTTTCTACATTTCGGAGGAGGTCGACACACTAGTTAGCTGGGGAAAAGCAACTACCTTGAGGGTCAAATTGAAAGGAGATATTTTAATAAGACATCATTCAACTGGCGTTTTACAAAGACTGAAAAATGTTCATTATATACCACAAATTGGCCTTAATCTCATTATTAGTTAACATTGTAAGCCGTCCTTTCTTGACATTACCGAGTCGGTTGCTGATCTGCTCAGAGTGGAAAACTCGATAGAATGGACACTCGTCTGACAAAAATGAGCAAAGAAAATGCGGCTGTAAGGTCGCAATTGGATCAAGCTCTCACTGTGCTCAACACCCTCTACGAAATTCGACAATCAGCAGGAGAAGGCGCCCTCATCAACTTTGTCGGACAGGGACGAAAATCTCATTCGACATGAAGTCGAAATCTATTTGTTGACGCCCCAAAACGCTAACTTGTTTAAGAAAGGAGCAATACCGGGCGCAGTGGTAAGCTCTATTTGGAAACTGACACTCGATGACTCGACTGTGCTAACAGATATCAGGAGTCGGATGTGGGTGAGGGCAAGGCTATCTCCGGGCACCTTTCAAAACGTGCCAGAAAGGTTGGCGTTGAGCATTTGTCGCGACGCCGTGATCAGATGAAGAAGTGTGTAAGTATTTTTTTGCACATGCTTTGGTCTCTCTGTCTGACAAGCCATCATAGGTTGAGAACTCGTTCGAGAGGAAGAAGTACGTTGAAGACATGGCTCGCGACATCATGAATTTCATGGATGTCACAATTCCGGTGAGCGTGTATTTTCATGGAAGATGTGCTCTGCTGGTCAGTAAATGTTCCATATAACTCTGCATATTATACACTAACGACCTGCAGCGGAATGTATTATGCGTCAGGCTTCATCGAGCCGAAACCTGGGACCGGTCTGAAAGGGAGAAGTACGAGGCCGACAAAAAAATTGTGCATTTCTACGACGAAGTATGTAGACAAGGAGCTGGAAAAGAACGTGCGCGAGGATACAAATGCAAGAGCGTATGGAAGGTAATTACGTTGTGAAATTGAAAAGGTACTTCTTAGCCATCTCTAACGCCTCCTTAGGTACCTTCTGGATCAACTTTTCCGCGACTCCCAGCGGTTTCCAAGTCGTGGAACTGGCATGGAGTATGAGTCTAGCCTGCCGAAAAAAGCACCCTTTTTTGATTGCCCCCACACCTGGGCCTCAAGACCGGACAGAAAAGGCTGGTGAGAAGGATACCTCACAGAAGGCTAAGGAGCAGGAAGCTGAAGAAGACGGGCTTGAGGAAGAGGTGGCGGATGAGGAGGAGCTTGAGGAATGAATTTGAAACATAGGCTAGTGTTCATACTTTACATGGAATAGAAACTTCTTTCAGTGACGGCACCGTTGCTGTTATTGCCTTTGGGACTGAACAGAATCGTCTCTATCCACTCCAAACGCACGAAGACCATCAAAGGATGCTGGCACCTGAGGGTGTGCTGGGATGTCTAGTTAGGTACCTGATCGAGGTCAGCGAGCGGCCACAAAAGGGTTTTCTGTGTCTATCTATTGTATCGTAGTTTCGAATCTTGTGGGAAATGTGCAACTAATGAAGAAACTCCTATTTGATATGCTCGCTCAAGTCGTAATAATGTTTTCATACCCGTATCCAATGTTCATGAAGCTGGTATTTTAAATATGTATCACATAAACTGAGGTCATGGCAAATGGCATTAGGATCACATAAGTTGAAAACTAGAATTCACTTGCGCCTTCTCGACGACACCGTAACAAGACGCTTCTTCACATTCTTCGGCATCTTCTTCGAACGCTGCTCACGCTTCTCTTCCTTCACTTGGCGCTTATGGTCACGCTTGACATCCTTATCCTCGAAGCGCTTACCACGGGGTGCCTTATTGGCAAAAGCGTGCTCCCTCTCCCCAGAATCCTCCGATCCATTGTCGGAGACGGATACGCCGCCATCATCTGACTCGGACTCGCCCGCTTCGGCACCGGTAGCGTCGTCACCAGCGGCGGGTTTCTTGCTGGCAAGAAGATCTCGGTAGACGAGATCAGAGCCCTTACCAGCCCGGACCTGTTCGGCGTCGCGCTCGAAGTCGTACACCTGATCTAATGTCTGGGGGATGTATTGTTGGCGGAAGACGGCGGTGTCGACGTCATGAGCTTCGTCGTCGTGGTCGTGATCAGCAGTGTCAGTCCGGGAAGCGAAGAGTTTCTCGATGGCGTTGAGCATTTCCTCGTAAGCCGGCGTTTCGGCCATGGACGTGGGGCCGTGACTGGATGTGATGAATTCGAAAACGGTCCGCTCCGGGAGTGTTATTACGCCTTTTCGGCGGAAGAAGTCGCTGACGTTTTTGATGTCCATGCGCAGGAATTCTAAGCTGCGGGGGTGGTCGTGTTCGACACTTTGGCTGACATCGATGATGTATAGGTTATCTTGGTGGTAGAGGATGTTGTATTCGCTCAAGTCGGCGTGGACGAGTCGGCAGGTCTGGTACATGACGCGCATGTAGCCCACCAGTTTCGTGTATAGGGAATGCCATCTTGCGTCCGGGTCGGGGATGTCGAATTGGATGTCCTTGAGACGCGGTGCTGGTACACCTTTGGAGTTACCGAGGAACCCCATGGCAAGGACGTGAAGTCGTAGATAAACGGGCTCCGGACAGGGAATGCCAGCGGAATAGATTCTTCGTAAGTTCCGCATTTCCTTTTCTGCCCACACTTTTACCATTGCCCGGTTGCTGCTCTTGTTGAAGCCTTGTCTGAATCTGAACTCTCCTTCAACGTATTTTTGGCGGTCTTTGAACACCATGATGCTCGTCTTGTAGACCTTGATTGCGCGGAATCGCGGGACGGCATCGTCTACGTCTTCCGGGAGTGAAATGGCATGATAGACATTGGCTTCCTTGCCTGTAGATAAGCAACCATGGATCTCCGACACAATGCCGCGATTGATCATCTGAAGCAAGATCATCCGCGTCCGCGGATCCAGCACTTGTTCAGAGGTAGCCCGATCCGACTTGTCCGCACCGCGCTCGCCACGGGTAGCCAATCCAGAACCTAGGTCATCCAATTTGATTTTCGCGGTATGCCGAGCTAGCGACTTAATTTGGTCATCGACCGAGGCATATGTATTAATACTGGGCTTCTGCGCATTGGTCTTGGGGTACGTCGATTTCGGCGCGTTGGGGTCTGTCGCAACTTCGTTCATTTTGCGCTGGCGGTTGTAGGCTTTTGTTAAATTGGCTGGATTGGAGGATGCGAGGGTCTCTCGGTCGATATATTCTTCGTCATTCTCTTCTTCTTCTTCTTCTTCATCGTCTTCTTGGAAGATGTCGTCGTAGAATTCATCGTTTTCTTCCTGTTCTTGCTGTTCTGTGGACTCTTGCCCCGCTGTGGTGCCGTTTGGTTTCTCCTCTTGGGCTTGATCAGGGACTTCAGTACGTGCGGATGGCACTACATCGGCAGCATTAGCTACCTGTACCTTGGAATCGGGTCCATCCATAGCGACTCGACTTTGGCGTGAGAATTCGTTAAGAACAACCAACTCCAAGTCCGAGAGAGGAACAAAATCGATGTTCGGAAAAAAATGCAAGGCGGGACTCACCGCCCGGCAGAAACCCCGCGGGCAAAAACGCGTCGAGACTCTGCGCGTCTTCTTTCATAGTGTTCTTTTCTTGCGAAAAAAAGTCATTCTCTTTCTCGGGCTTGTTGCTCTTCTTATTTAACGCGGACCCGTTTATTGCTGAGGACAGCGGGGTCTGGCTTCTTTTCCTAGCTTCGGCAAATACGTGATGCTGTGGTTGTCTTAATGCTATTTCGCGTCGCGAACTGCTCTCTCCAACATGCATATCAAGCAGATTATCATTCAGGGCTTTAAGAGGTGAATTGTCCTTATTGGAACCTGTATGCTGGTTAGGATAGAACTAATGGTGTCGATTTTATTAGCTACAAGGAACAGACCGTAATTGAACCGTTTTCGCATAAGCACAATGTCATCGTTGGTCGCAACGGATCCGGCAAAAGCAACTTCTTCGCGGCAATTCGATTTGTCCTCAGTGATGCCTATACCCACCTGGGTCGAGAAGAGCGGCAGGCTCTGCTTCACGTAAGCTTTCTTCCTCTGCAGTGCGATGGCAGTCAATATGCTTACGCTGGGTAGGAAGGGTCGGGCTCGGCCGTCATGTCGGCCTACGTCGAAATCATCTTCGACAACTCCGACGAACGATTTCCAACAGGTAAACCGGAGTTAGTGCTTCGTCGCACTATAGGTCTTAAGAAGGACGAATACACGCTTGATCGCAAAAATGCGACGAAAGCCGATGTTATGAATCTCTTAGAGTCGGCTGGTTTTTCGCGCTCGAATCCGTTCTACATCGTCCCCCAGGGCAGAGTTACTGCGTTGACCAACATGAAGGACTCGGAGCGGTTGAATCTACTCAAAGAAGTGGCCGGGACGCAGGTCTACGAAGCGCGCCGCGCGGAATCGTTAAAGATCATGCACGAGACAGACAACAAGCGAACCAAGATCGACGAACTGTTAGATTTTATTAATGAGCGACTATCTGAGCTGGAGGAGGAGAAGGACGAGCTTAGAAATTACCAGGATAAGGACAGAGAGCGGAGATGCTTGGAATATACAATCTACTCCCGTGAGCAGCACGAGATCACTGGTGTGCTGAACAGTCTTGAAGAACAACGACAAACGGGCGTTGAGGATACGGACCAGAATCGTGATCGCTTTATCGACGGGGAGAAGGATATGGCTCAGATCGACGCGGAGATCGCAGAATGCAAACAGCAAATAGAATTTTTGAAGGTGGATAAGTCTCAGTTGGAGGAAGAGCGCCGTGAGGCATCCAAGATCCTTGCGCAGGCTGAGCTACGGGCGAAGTCCCTGTCGGACAACCAGTCAGCCACTCAATCGTCAAGGGCACGCCATGATGCAGACTTGAAGTCTGTTCAGGCTGCTATCCAAGAACGTGACGCGGAATTAAAAGAACTGCTCCCAGGCTTCAACTCGGCGAAAGAGGAGGAGGATAACGTGAAGACGCAGCTGACAGACGCAGAGACGTCTCGCCAACGACTATATGCGAAACAGGGTCGTAATTCACGATTCAGGAACAAGTCGGAACGCGACAGATGGCTCCAGGCGGAAATCAAGAATAATCACTCGTCTATATCCACAGTCCAAGGGGTTATTCATCAAACGCGAGAAGATATAAAAATTCTTGAAAAGGATATTGCTGCTCTTGAACCGGAAAGTGAGCAGCTTCGCCAGCAGGTAGATGGAAGAGGAGACGCCATGCAGTCCGTGGAGCAGCAAGTTCAAAGTGCTAAAGATGAGAGGGATCGGTTAATGGATCAGAGGAAGTGAGTTGTTTCTGAATGTATTCATCGATCTGGGTGGTTGCTTACTCGTTATAGGGAGCTATGGAGAGAAGAGGCGAAACTGGACTCGGTATTGTCGAATGCCTCAACGGAAGTTGACCGATCGGAGCGAAACCTTTCCCACATGATGGACCGTAATACAAATCGCGGGATTGCAGCTGTCCGCAGAATTAAGCGTCAACATAACCTCGACGGCGTTTACGGAACCCTGGCCGAACTTTTCGACGTGAGCGATAGATACCGGACAGCCGTCGAAGTGACAGCCGGACAGAGCTTGTTCCATTACGTGGTCGACACCGATGAAACTGCGACGAAAGTGCTGGAGATACTCCAACACGAGAATTCAGGAAGGGTTACTTTCATGCCTCTAAACCGTTTGAGAACAAGGCCCGCAAATACGCCCAAAGCCAGTGACACGATCCCCATGATTGAGAAGCTCCAGTACGATCCGGCATACGAAAGCGCGTTCATGCATGTGTTCGGCAAGACCATCATTTGTCCGAACTTGCAAGTTGCGTCTCAATATGCTCGCAGTCATGGTGTTAATGCAATCACCCCGGACGGTGACAGATCAGACAAACGAGGTGCGCTAACCGGAGGCTTCCATGATAACCGTCATTCGCGTCTGGATGCAATTAAGAAGCTGGCAAAGTGGCGCGATGAGTTCGAGTCTAAGAGAACCCGCGGTGTGGAAATCCGGAAGGAGTTGGAACAACTCGACCAGTTGGTCACTAAGGCCGTAGGTCAGTTGCAGAAGTTGGAGCAGCAGAGATATCAAGTGCAGAACAGCAGCGGACCATTAAGACAAGAATTAAGAAACAAGCGCGACCTACACATGAAGAAGAAGGATGAGTTGGAGGCTAAATGGCGAGCCCTTCGGAACGTCGAGGCAAACCTAGCCTCTTTGAATGACCAAATCAGCGCATTTGAGGGGGAGTTGTCCTCGCCGTTCCAGAAGTCGCTAAGCAACGAAGAAGAAAGTCTGCTGGATACGCTCGGTACTACGGCTCAAGAATTGCGGAAACAGTATCATGTCCTTTCTGGCCGACGCAGTGAACTGGAGGCCCGCAAGTCGATTCTGGAAGTCGAACTTCGCGAGAACCTCAACCCCCGTCTTGATCAACTAGTCAGCGAGGACGTGGATATGGACGATGAGAGCTTCCAAGGGAATCTTAAGGAGACTCAACGGGAACTGAAGCGGCTTAACCAGGTCCAAGACAACCTCAGTGACCGTGTCCGGCAGGTTGACGAGTCCGTTGAGCAGGCGAATGCCCGTGTGACCGAGCTTGAGCAACGAAAGGCGGAGATCCGACGTAACCTCGAGGACCTGGCCAAGTCCATCGAGAAGCACCAACGACGCATGGAGAAGAGTATGCAGAAGAAGGCTGCGCTGACAAAACAAGCGACAGAGTGCGCGGCCAATATTCGCGACCTGGGTGTCCTTCCGGACGAAGCTTTCACCAAGTACAAAACCACCGACTCCAACGACGTAGTAAAGAAGCTACACAAGGTGAATGAAGGCCTGAAGAAATATTCCCACGTCAATAAAAAGGCGTTTGAGCAATATAACAGTTTCACGAAACAGCGCGAGACGCTCACCTCTCGACGCGAGGAACTGGATGCATCCCAGAAGTCCATTGACGACCTCATTATGGTACTCGACCAACGGAAGGATGAAGCCATTGAGCGTACGTTTAAGCAGGTTTCGCGCGAATTCGCCAACGTCTTTGAAAGACTTGTTCCTACTGGTCGTGGTCGCTTGATCATCCAGCGGAAGACGGATCGTGCTGTTCGGCAGGATGACGAGATTGACTCGGAAGATGAGGAGTCTCGTCAAACCGTCGAAAACTACGTTGGAGTGGGTATTAGTGTGAGCTTCAACAGTAAGCATGACGAACAGCAGCGAATCCAGCAGTTGAGCGGTGGACAGAAGAGTAAGGATTAGTTCCTCCTACTCTGTTAACTGGAACACGTTTTGCTAACACTTAACTAGGTCTTTGCGCCCTCGCTTTAGTCTTCGCCATCCAAGCCTGCGATCCGGCACCATTCTACCTCTTTGACGAAATCGACGCTAACCTCGATGCTCAATATCGGACGGCCGTAGCGCAGATGCTCAAGTCCATATCCGACGCGACGAACGGACAGTTCATTTGCACCACATTCCGTCCGGAGATGCTGCATGTGGCCGAGAAGTGCTACGGTGTGAGTTTCCGGCACAAGGCCAGTTCCGTGGACGTCGTGTCGAGGGAGGAGGCGTTGAAGTTTGTTGAGGAGCAGAAGACCTAATTGAAGCAGTTGTGCTCTCTGTTTTGAGTATTGACTACGGTTGATGTCATTGTTATGGGGTGTCAATGTTTATGGGATAGGGCTGTTGGCGTATGTATCTCTGACGGGCTTTCTCTTATTATGTTATTGACGGTACTGGTTTGATGATTGATTGATTTATTACCCCTTTTGTCTTCTTCGATGTTAGCTACGTAGGGAATTTGGTTCGGTATTCAATTGATATTCATGTTTATACGTGCTTCTTCTCTACTATTGTCTTGAGAAATGAGACAAGCAGTGAACGTAGTGATAATGTACTGGGACGGCCGAATCATTTGCCGCTAGTTGACGAAGTCGACGTTGTGTGTGTTAAGATCAGATGTACCTGATCTGACTAAAATCGGGGAGCTCTCAGGAAAAAATGTAGACTGACAGGAGATTGTTCAGAAGGATACGGGAATCTAGTCCTTCTATATCCCTCTGTCCTCCTCACTATACTACCGCCATGATACAGGAGAGTCAAAAATAGCAATACAAACAGCAGTACCAACAACACTAGGATAAGAATAGATCAAAACATGCATGCATCGGACACCGGACTGTTGCAGCAACTAGTGCTTGCAATCATCCGATACATCGGATCTTGACAGTGTGTACTATGTACTGTATGCATAAATATGCTGGCTGGTCTGTCGACGTTATTCCTAACAATGCCACCCAAGCTATTGATATATCGCATCTAGCTAGCGTCTATGACAATGGCTGGACTCCCTCCCGCAGCACTTCCACTTAAAGGTAGAAGAAGAGGGACAAAAGACCTCAGCCTTCCAGAACAAAGCACCACAGAAAGGGCATTTGTAGTCCATTCTACCAGCATCATGAGGCTTCCCCCAGGGTATAGTGGACGACTTAACACGGTGGCATATGGTGCAGTGGTTAAGTGCCTGGACTAACCATTCGTGGTTGTGGGTTCGAATCCCGCCCGTGTCAAGGTAAGTAAAACTCGGGTCCCACTCCTCGAGTCCCCTGTGGTATGGTTTTCCCCGTTCCCACAAGGGTTTGGGGGTTTTCCCATATCAGCCTGTGTTCTACGGTGTGCAAATGCCAGGGTGGGTTACGCAGGGCTTTGGAGCTAACAGGTTGCTCCGGCATTGGAGGAAGTGAACTCTCATGTTAAATAGAAAGCCATATCGTACCTATAAAATTCAATATTATTATTAGTGGACGACTTAAAAGCTACAGGGATCGTGTCGCTGTGCACAGTAGTCCCAGTAGCTTGACGACAATAGTAGCAATAGGTAGACTCTGGAGAGTTTCGTCGATGATGATTGCAACGGTCACATAGGTTCGTAGCGGATGGTGGTTGAGTAGTAGTGGAAGGAGGGGCGTCATCAGGACGGGCGGATGTAGATCCACCAGAGCCGGTAGAAGACGACATACCGGGTCCGGAAAGGGAGTCGGACTGCGAAGATAACTAGCGGCTGCGTCGATGGAGGGGAAGGCGCAGAGAAGGCTTGATGGGAAGCTGAAGCCGAAGACTCAGAAGGGCGAGAGGTACGGGCACGGGCACGGGCACGGACGCAGGACGAACTCCTTAGAAACGGAGAAAGGATGAGCACAGAGGATACAGAAGCGGGTATGGTGGGAAGAAGTAGCAAGAAAGCTGTGCAAAAGCCGAACGGTGAACAGAGGGACGCCTGGCGCTTATATGTGGGAATTGATGTTGACGGAGACTCGGAATGACGAAGAACTTGAAAGAAGAGGATTATCATTGGACCGATTACCCCATTGGTGGCGGGGCCTCCCCACTTTTACAAAACGGTCGGAACTTTACCGAGATAGGGAGATCTCCGGGGATTGTTACGGACACCGCCATATGGCTAGGGACACCGCTTCGGACCCACTTTTTCTTTATTTTTTTAAAATATCCCGGAAACCCTAACCATTACCTAACCCTAACTAACCCTACCCCTAACCCTAAACAAAGGGGCTAATATGGGTCATGCGTGGGTAAACAGTCGAAAAAGTGGGTCCGAAGCGGTGTCCCTAGCCATATGGCGGTGTCCGTAACAATCCCCAGATCTCCGGGGAGATCCCGGAAATTACATAGTCCGTGCCGGTTGACATCAACTCTCTTTCTTCCTTCTCCCCAACCCAACCGAAGATCACTTCTACGTGTCCTGCAGCAAGCATCTATGATCTATCATTCGACGATAATAAACAGCCTAACTTATATTAATCGATACCCCGCGCCCGACCTTCTGTTTTATAAATCTCGGCATTCTGCTTTACTATCGCCATGATGAAGCGCCCTAACTCTTGGAGTGAGGAACAATACCACCTGCAGAAGCGGCGCCGCCTTCAAGCTGATTCGAACGAAGATAACACTTTGGAGCCCTCTCAGTCTACTTTAAAGGACCCTTCCCGCGTCCAGGTCGGTATCGTGCAAGTTGTCTCCTTATGAATTTGCTCTTCTTCTTTTTGCAATGGCTGACTTAAGAATAGGAGCAGGGAACTCCTATGATACATCATAATCGTTTACCTGATCCCAAGGCTAATTGGATTTTTGACTGGATACCGCAGCCGACAGACTTTGACGGTGACTTAGACATTAACCTCGACGGCATTGGCGTTATACGAGACAACGACTCCATGACTACTCCTAGCAGAGCGACGAAAAGATCGCGTTCGGGGTCTGATGGTAGCTCGACCGACGTTTCAGGCAACACACAAAATATCAGTTATAGTAACACCGGTTACCCGACTCGGCTCGAAGATCATGACTGTTATATGAGAGTTTCCGAAGTAGGCCCAGACCCTAACGACATTGCGTTTTCCCAACGTCTCCTTCAGCACAAGACGCATAATGCTCCACGAGACACCATGTTTGAAGATCCGCAAAATTTCTACGACAAAGTGCTGAGTGGTCGATCGGAATCGTTTACCGCCGCTAGTTTACATTACTTATTAGTACCCATGGCGCATATTCAGTTTTTTCGTCGTGGGCAGAGGCACTTGGAGCATGTCATTGACGGAGTAAACGACTCTTGGGCGATGACTGATAGGATACTAGGGCCAACGCCGCAGCCTGACCACTCGCGCTGCCTAAGAAAGTCTGCTTTCAGTGAAGAGGAGCAGCAGAAGCTACGGGACAGACCGGCAGGTACAGCTTCTTACGCCGTTAGAGACGGAATGTACTTTCCTTATCTTACTTGCGAGATTAAAAGCAATTGGAGTGGTCTTGATATCGCAGACCGACAGAACATGCATAGCATGTCCATCGCTCTCCGTAGCCTCGTTCAACTAGCGGAAGCAGCAGGCACACCTTGGAGGGTACACCGACACATCCTGGGCTACTCAATATCCCATAACTCCATTTTCGTACAGATATACGGTCATTATCCTGAGTTGGAAGACGGAGGCCGAACGAAGTACTTCCGATACCCGGTTGCGGAATTTTCCATTTGGTCAGACGAGAACAAGTGGAAATGCTACAGTTTTGTCGAGGCGCTGGACGCTGAATTCCTTTCCAAACACATTGCCCTTGTGAAAGAATTGCTGGCAGGGATTAATTTGCCAGAGCCGTCCAGGGACCCGCAAACTGTAGGTACTGGTGATGGTCTATATACACCACCATCCAGCGGAAGGCGGTATTCATCATATTCCCGTGGCAGTGACAATCTGCTACAAGACACGACTACGAAGAATCTGCGCCAGGATCTTATAGATCGATTGGAAGCGTCCGAAAAGAGACGTCAAGAGGAAAAGGAGGACAGTAAACGGGAAGCGAAGGAGCGCGAAGATAGGCTTCAAGAGGAAAAGGAGGACAGTAAACGGGAAGCGAAGGAGCGCGAAGATAGGCTTCAACGGCAACTGGATGCTCGTGAGGAAAGCCATAGACGGGAACTGGAGGAGCGCGAAGATAGGCTTCAACGGCAACTGGATGCTCGTGAGGAAAGCCATAGACGGGAACTGGAGGAGCAAAGGCTTTATTTCCAAAAGCTAATGGAAATAGTAACGGACCGACTTCCAAAAGTCGGGGAATCATAATACTTGCGCGTGCCCCTAGTAAAGTCTTCATGTCCAGACAGTATCTCGTCACTATTAATTGAAGCAAAGCATTGTTGATGATACTCCCGGTTAGAGCAGCCCTGCACTAATCTCACCTCCCGGCTTTCGCACCCAATTCAATCTTCATTCATATGAGCTGTTCTCCTATCCTTCTCGGGGTAAGAACGTGTACGGATACATGCAGAGGTAAGGGTAATAGAAGTGACCGTCGAACAACCCTGCCTTAACGGATCTCCCCGGTCCATTCAACCAGAATATCCTCGGAGACATCCCTAACCAATACATGAACATGTTCCAACGCTCTCACACTCTGCAGCGCTGTCCAATTCTTGAACCACAACACACGCTCCCCAGCATCATCGGGGAACACCTTCTCCAACCTCTCGACAAACATCTGCCGCACGAACCTATCAATCAACTCCCGCGCTTCATCCGTCATATCCCCATCCCTATCCCCACCATCCGCCTTCGCCGGCACAGGCGTCCGCAACCAAACAATCAGATGCGTAATACCCGGAGCAACACCATAGGGCCAGTCATTCCGCAGAATTCTAAAATCCGCCGGATCCGCAAAGGGAACAGGATCGTTAAAGGTATAGGGTGGCTGCCAACCTAGCCGGCGCAGCGCAACATAGTTTGTTATAGTGCCGTATTGGGCTTTTGTGTCATTGGACCAGGCGATGTAGCGGACTAGATCGGATGGTTTGCGCTTGAGCGAGGCGAGGTCGTTGCGGGCTTTTTCATCATATAATATGTATTTTCAACTATCCATGTAGACTAGATACTTAGACACTTTCTTGTTCGCGTACCTATTGTGTCTTTGAGATTGTCCCAGTCGTGCGGGATGAACTCGTCGTCGGTTTGAGAGAGGACTTGGCGGTCGACTTCCGTGAGATGGAAGGGGGTTGGTTGGGTCATTGTGCCAATGTATTAGGAACCTGGAAATATGTTCCTATAGTGGTTCTCTAGTGAATCGCAATTGTTTACCGTTGAAGTGTTTAAGAAGCGAGAGAAGCGAGAGAAGCGCGTTCGATGCGCGTAAGTGGGGCACATACCGGTACTACAGCGGGCCAATAAGAAGCGGCTCCCAGATCATCGCTCGGAGTAACCTAATACAGTAGGCGGTGGCTGAATATGTCGCCTTTCCGAGTTTGACAGTTCGTTCCCCGCCTTTTTGCCGAGTTTCTCCAAATGATTCTCCTTTTCAACCGCTGAATTTCCTCCAATTCTCCTTGCCTTTTCTTCTTCTTCGTCTTCCTTCGGGTCGTGCAAGGGGCTTGTCAAGATGGGGTATGTATATTTCTCAGTGCTACGTTCTCTCCAGAATTCGTGTTCTGTGAACTCCATATCGGCGGTTGCACGTGCTGATTCGGACGGTCCATACAGTGTTTTCTCTGCCGATAACCTCACGGGGGTTTATATCCCTTCTGCGCTCCTTGTGGCTGGTACTTTTATCGTCAAGCAAGAATGGGCTCCTTTCGCAGTAGCGCTTGCTGCGATTTTGGGAGGTTGGAAGGTCTTCAGCAGCCGTACGTCTACCCGACATCTCTATGTCTTTTGCGAAACCGGGATACTGATTTATATTCCTCTCCAGGGCCCAGGAAGGTCCTTGATCCGGCTCAATTCCAGGACTTCACGCTGCAACAGAGAACCGACGTCTCCCACAATGTGACCATCTACCGTTTCGCCTTGCCTCGTCCTACCGACATCCTGGGTCTTCCTATCGGTCAGCACATCTCTCTTGCTGCCAACATCCCCGGCCAGCCCAAGGAAGTTGTGCGTTCCTACACTCCGATCTCCTCGGACAATGAGACTGGCTTTTTCGACCTTCTCGTCAAGGCGTATCCCCAGGGTAATATCTCCAAGTATTTGGCTGGATTGCAAGTCGGTCAGACTATGAAGGTCCGCGGTCCCAAGGGAGCCATGGTTTACACTCCCAACATGTGTCGTCACATCGGTATGATTGCTGGTGGTACCGGTGTTACTCCCATGTTGCAGATCATCAGGGCCATTGTCCGCAACCGTCCCCGTCACGGTGGTAATGATACCACCAAGGTCGATTTGATTTTTGCCAATGTCAATCCGGAAGATATCTTGCTCAAGGAGGAGCTTGAGCAGTTGGATAAGGAGGATGATGGCTTCCGAATTTACTATGTACTCAACAACCCGCCTGAGGGATGGACTGGCGGTGTGGGCTTTGTCACTCCGGATATGATCAAGGTTAGTATGACTTTTGGCTTTGGCTGATATGTATGCGGCTTTACTTTGGCGGTGACTGACACGTCGACAATGTAGGAACGCTTCCCTGCCCCGGCCAAGGACAACAAGGTTCTCATCTGCGGACCTCCTCCAATGGTCAGCGCTATGAAGAAGGCCACCGAGTCTTTGGGTTACACCAAGGCTCGTCCCGTCAGCAAGCTCGAAGACCAGGTCTTCTGCTTTTAGATTTATACTAGAAGGTCAAGGTCAAAGGTTATGTGAGAATTTGCTCTAATATATAGAGTGCTAATCGAGCGGTAGCCGGCTATCCATATCCAAAGGAACAGCTAACCTACGGGTTTTGATGTATTATGCTGCACGGTATGATATGATTGAACATGTATCTAGAGGAACATTTTCCAATACGAAAAGCTATCAAACGTTATGGCCCAACCCGTACGTTGTAACTACAGTAGGACAGGTACATAGGGCTAAAGGCCTGGCTAATTAGGGTAGATACGCTCACCTGACACCCGGCCTACCGCCCGGCAGAACCGCAACTTTCCCGATTGAGTCAGAATTTTTCTTGCCGCCAAAAAACCCCTCCTCGCCGCGGGATATAAAAGGCCTCTTCTTGAATGCGCCAACATTTCCTGCCCAGCATCCGGCGATTCTCCATCGCTACCTCACTCTCTCTCCAATTGAACAGGCTCCCATCTGGCTGCGCTTCTGCCAACAGCCCGCGACTCAAGCAATTGCAATCCGTCCCGTTTGCTCCGTCTCAGTCCCGCCGATTCAATTCGCACACTCAATACCCTACAAGGATGGCGACCGCCAGTGAACTACCTGCGCATGTGCAGGAACTCTCCCTGCACTCGACGACCGAGCAGTCCAAGTTCCCCAACTGCTTCCCGTCGCTGAACCCCGTCGATATCTACCGAGAGCATATCGCAGACAGGCTGAGCGAAGTCACGGGAATCGATGCGGAGAAGATTTATTCTCGCGTATTATGGACGAACTCGCTCGATAAGGGCGATCTGGTGCTACCGGTATGCTATTATGTCATGTTGGATTTTGGTAAAGTTGGTTGAAAGTAAACTGACTCGGAGGTATTCAATATCTATCCCTAGATCCCAGCACTGCAGATCAAGCAGAACCCACAGGAGGTGTGCAAGGACTTTGCGCAGAAATTCGGCGAAACCGACCTCGTCTACCCGCCAGCTCCTTTTGGCGTCCATATCCAGTTCCATTTCAAGCCGAAGCCGCTCACCAACACCGTCCTCAGACGGATTCTGAAGGAGAAGTCCAACTACGGTACGAATGGGAACCAGGGTTTGCGGGATCCCAAGGATCCGTCGAAGGGCCGGAAGAAGGCAATTATCGAGTTCTCTTCCCCCAACATTGCTAAGCCGTTCCATGCTGGTCATCTGAGGAGTACTATCATTGGTGGTTTCCTCGCTAATCTTCACACGGTTATGGGCTGGGATGTGATTAAGATGAACTATCTTGGTGACTGGGGGAAGCAGTATGGGCTGCTTGCTAATGGGTATAAGAAGTTTGGTAGCGAGGAGCAGCTTTTGAAGGACCCGATCAACCACCTGTTCGACGTCTACGTGAAGGTCAGTGGCGTCGTGGCAGAACAGGAGGGGCCCATCAAGGAGCTCAGGGAGCAAATAAAGGCCAAGAAGGAGAAGAACGAGGATGTCTCGGAGTTGGAGAAGGAGCTTGGGAAATTGGTCGACGCTAGCGAGGACGAGAACGCCCGCCGCTACTTCAAGAGCATGGAGGAGGGTGAACCGGATGCCCTGGCTCTATGGAACCGTTTCCGTGATCTGAGTATCCAGAAGTACAAGCAGACATACGCTCGTCTGAACATCGACTTCGACGTCTACTCGGGAGAGTCGCAGATCAAGTCCGAGAGTATGAAATCCGCCTACGACGCCATGGAGAAGGCAGGTGTGTCGGAACACTCCGAGGGCGCGGTAATCGTCGATTTCACCAAGCACGGAGCCAAGAAGCTCGGCAAGGCCATCATCATCCGTCGCGACGGCACGCCATTGTACCTAACCCGTGACATTGGCGCTATCCAAGAGCGTGATGAGGAGTACCACTTTGACAAGATGATTTACGTCGTTGCATCCCAGCAGGATCTCCACTTGGCGCAGCTGTTCAAAATCACCGAACTGATGGGCCGTAAGGACTTGGCAGACCGGTGCCAACATGTTAACTTTGGTATGGTCCGTGGAATGAGCACTCGTAAGGGTACGGTAAAGTTCTTGGACGACATCCTCCGAGACGTCGGAGAGAAGATGCACGAGGTCATGAAGAAGAACCCGGAGAAGTACCAGCAGGTCGAGGATCCGGAGCGAACAGCTGATATTCTGGGTATCACCTCGGTCATGGTACAAGACATGACAGGCAAGCGGTATGTCAAAACCCCCCTCCTGTGGATATGTAAAAATACCACCCACTAACTCGCAACCAGTGTCAACGGCTACGACTTCAACCTCGACGCCATGACCTCCTTCGAAGGCGACACGGGACCCTACCTCCAATACGCCCACGCCCGCCTCTGCTCCATCATCCGCAAATCCGCCATGAACCTCACCGAACTCGACACCGCCGACCTCTCCCTCCTCACCGAGCCGCACGCCGTCGACCTCGTCCGCCTCCTCTCGCAGTGGCCCGACGTGCTCCTCAACACGGCCAAGACGCTCGAGCCAACCACGGTCATCACCTACCTCTTCCGCATGACGCATATCCTCAGCTCGAGCTATGATGTGCTCAATGTCATCAAGAGTGAGGCTGAGGTTAAGAAGGCTCGGATGGCGCTGTATGAGTCGGCGAGGCAGGTGCTTAATAATGGGATGAGGGTGCTTGGGTTGAGTCCCGTTGAGAGGTATGTATTGTTTTTTTTTCGTGTGCTCTATTCTTGTCTTGGTTGCGTTGCTAACTGGGTTTCTTTCTCTTTCTTTGACAGGATGTGAGTTTGTTCGTTTGGTTGGTTGGTTTTTCGTTTCGTTCTGTTCCGGCTGGGACTGGGCTTGTTAGATATGATCCTGCATACTTAGGTAGCGTTTATAAAAATGGGATAACGGATTAGGGTTTACTCCTATTGAGTTATGGACCATATATCAGTAGCACTGGTCTGGTTCAATAAATTGACAGTCATAACTCATCATACAATCATTAAAGCTGTGCAGTACCGTATAGAGACATAAGTTGACCCAACCCACCCGCCGGCAAGACATCATCAACCCTAATCAATCAATCCCATATCAAACATTGAATGACTGAACCAACAAACAAACAAGTACATGTACCCAGTAACAAAACAGAAGAAAACTCCCCACTTCAATCCCACCAGACTCCAGAGATCTGATCTGATCAATCACTATCACTCAAACTATCCCTCCGTCCCCTCCTCCGACTCCCCGCCCCACCACTACCACCAGCCCTAGCCCTAGACCTCGACCTCCCAAGATCCGCCGGTCCATCCGCAACCGCCGCATCCCGGCGATATCCGCGCGACAAGCCCGGGATCGGGTGGTGGTAGCTTCTGGTGCCCTTGTCGGTGTCTTCGTCTGCGCTGCTGCTGATGGAGGTGTAAGTGTTTTTGTGGTTGGGTTTATTGGATCTGGATCTGGATTTGGATCTGGTGTTGGTGTTGAAGTTGAGGGGTTCGGAGTAGTGGCCTGTTCCTGAATTCGAGTTGGAGTTGGAATTGGAGGCTGACTTGGAGGCTGAGTTTGTGTATGAGTATGAACCCGTACCGCTACCGCTGCCGCTACCGTTGCCTGTGCCTGTGCCTGTGACTACACTACCAGAGCCAGAATCGTAGCCAGACCCGTAACCAGACCCGTAGCCGGAGCCGTAGCCAGTACCGGTGCCAGTTCCAGTTCCAGTGCCGGTGGCGGTGGTACCCCCGCTCCTCGCATGACGACGATGACGGCGGTGGTGGTGATGTCCGCGATGTTTCCGGGGGCTGGACTCGCGATTCCTTTCACGTTCGCGTTCACGATTAGCCCGGCGAACGCGCTCGTATTCATCATCGTTACTGTAACCGTAGTCGTTATCGTGATCGTGATCGTAACCGTAATCGTGATTGTAATCGTAAGCGTTGCCTCGTCGTTCTCGTCGTCGTTCCCGTCTGCGTTGCTCTCGGTCGCGACGGCGGTTGTTTGCGTTGGTCGGTGCGGTTGTGGTCGTGCGGGTGTTGGTGTTGGTGTTTGTTGATTTTCTGGATGGGTGGGTGTAGGTGTTTGAGTAGGTGTTCGTGCTGGTGTTGTTGTCGTTGGTGCGCGAGATCAGATCCTCGGATTCGGGGACGAAGGAAAAGTCGCGTCTTGGTTCTGTTGCTGTCGGTGCTGTTGCGGTATCGTACGCAGAGGCATAGTCATACCCATATCCAGACAGATAGGAGCCGTAACCGGTTGCAGTCGCAGCATTGTGAGCACCACCTCCACCACCACGAAGACCAGTCCGGTCATATCCAACTTCACTACCCCCATATTCTGTGTAGTCATCCCCGTGGGCTCGGAAATAGCTCGTCGAGGTATCATAGTCGCTCCCCGTGTACGTCCCGTCGGGCATCGAGTTAATCCCACCAACTCGCGCGGGCTTCTCGTTTCGATACGCCCAGACGTCCTCGTCCGCTTCTCCCTCCCACGGCCGCTTATCTTTATTCTTCCGCGTCAGGATATCCTGCCCAACTTGTGCTGTTTCGCGGATCTTGCGCTTCCATCTCGACTCTCCTCCTCCTTCATTTCCATCACCGCCCCTTTCACCACCACCCCTTCTACCATGACGACCACGACGTCCACCCCTTCCATCAAAACGACCACGCCCATCATCCGTCTTCTCACCCACCAAATCCGTATAAACATCCGTATACCTCTCATCCCCTTCCCCTTCCGGATCCGCATCAGTATATGCACAACTCCCCGTAAACCTTCCCCCAAAACTCTCCTTTCCACCCCACCCCAAATCACTCTGCTTCGTCGCATTACTCAACGTCCGCCCGTCGGGTCCCTTGCGACGAAGCACGGTCGACTTGTAGTCATCCCAATCACCGCGGCGCCAGACGAAACCGCCGTTCTTGGCCCAGAAGAAGAACCAGATTGAGGCGAGGACGAAGGCGGCGGCCAATATTGCGAAGAGGGCGAGGAGGCCGCTGTTGTGGATGCTGTCGGGGTTTATGGTGCCTTGGCCTGGGGCGTAGGTTTTGTTGTTTTGGGTGCGTGGGTGGTGGGTTTTTGTGGGGGGCATGATTGATGTTGTTGGTGAGCTTGGTTGATTGCTCTGGTGAACCTGACAACCTGTTGGTTGACGGCTTTTCAGTGACGGTGTGCAGTTATTTTAAAAGCGTTAAATTCAAAATATCCCCGTATAGCTGCAAATTCAAGAGAGACGGTTATGTCCCATCGAGGACATGGTCAATGTTGGAGATTTGGTGGCTGGGCAAGAGGAGGCTGGGAGTGTTTGTTTGGACTGTTTGCATTGTCTGTTGGCCCGGTGATGGCTACGTCATGTCCTCAGGCAGCGTCAGGCATCAACATCAATGAATTCACCAGTTGACCAAGTAAACCCCGTACGAGTACATGAATTGACAACTATAGCCTATATCAACAGAGCATAGAAAGCAAACATCAACCGGGTATATAGCAACAAATCACGTCTTTGGCCCATCCCATGGTCTATCCACCTCGCCGGTCCGAAGCCAGAGCAGAGTACACAAGCATAAACATAACACAGCATCAACGCAGTCGGTAAGCAGACACAGACATCATAACCGAAATGTAAACATCAAAACGTTTAAACAGCAAAGCCAGTTCGTTGCAGGTCGTCGAAATCATCGAATCGTACAATCGTGTCGCCATAACGAAATAGCCGAAAGACAAAAGGCAAAAGACAAGACAGAACGACAAGACCTCCCTTGCGCAAGAAATCAAAAGCACTTTTGGTTGCCCTTTTTCTATAACCACCTCTTTTTAGTATTTTTAAGTATTTGGGTATCGTTTCTTTTTTCTCTTTTTCTTTTGTTATTTTCTTTTGTTGTTTTCTTGCTTGATTTTTGTTGTCCCAATCCCAATTCCCGTTGTTGGGAAGATTCCAACATTATCGACCACCTTGCGCTTTTCGGTCTGTTTTTCTGTCTTTTGAGAATGAAAGGAATARAAAAAARWAAAAAAAAAAAAAAAAAAAAAAAAAARGACGAAAGACCTCTCGCAGAGGCCTCATCAATACCCCCTAGCCCCGTAGATCGACCGGCTAGAACGTCGACTAGCCCGTTCAGATCGTAAATTCTCCCGAGGACGTCTCACATCCTCCAATTCTCTCCGTCCACTTCCACCGCTGTAGTCAGACTGAGAAGGCAGGTACCTCTTCGGTCGCGCACCCTCGACCTTAAGCTCAACCGCACCAGAGTCACCCCTCCGCAATTTGATGATCCGCCCGTCGACAGAGTCCTGCTTAAAATTGATCTTCATAATGTCGTCCACCGTCATGCAAATGCTGTTCTCATCATCCGCCCTTGATCCGACCGCGCTGCCGCTTTGCGTACGCGCATCACTGCCGCGGCTCGAGTGGCTTTGATGACTACCGCTACCGCTATCGCTCGCGAGCGCTGAAGACGCTTTGGCGTTAACCAGGGCGTCTGACAAAGGCATGGCTTCGCCCGACCGAGCCGCTTGGTACTCTTCCGCCTCGCGATGCTTTTCTTCCATGTCGGACGGACTGGTTGTGTCGCGGTGGTAGGCTTGCGACGTGCGACGACGAGAACGGCGCGTGTTCTCCACATTCATGTGGGATGTTCGGGTGGGGGATGTCGGCGTTGAACCATGGTACACGGTGGGTCGACCCTCCTTGTTGCTGTGGCCCCGCTCGGGCAGCATGACCTCATGGTTTGGACGTCGAACGTGATTGTCAGGGAGCGCATTTTCCATCTCCGAAAAGTCAAAGTTCTTCGACGACCGACGATCATGCGACGCAGAAGCCGCGTTGTTGACTGACTTTTGCGCCGGCTGCTCCGATCGCTTCTGGATGATGTTCGCCGGGGCGGACTTCGAATTCTGAACAGACGGACGATACTTTGGCGGTGGCATATCCGAATCTCGTGTGGTACGGGAAGAGCGTGAAGGGCGCCGCGAACTCGATGCTTTGGGCTCACGAGTAGCCCGTCGCTCCAGCCGTTCTGCATCGCCATGGCTGGTTGTTTGAGGATAATCATATTCAAGCGCAGGAGGGTCTCGATACACCGATGATTTCCGCGGTCTAGATGCGTCTCGCGGTTTTGAACCCGACCTGGAAGCGGAACGGCTCATAGAGGTATTTCGGTGGTAGCGGGACTGACGATGAGAATGGTGGTCCGGCATGACGCTGAAAGCCGGAGTATTGGTATAAGCGGAGGAGGAAAGAGGAGGGCCGTGGTCATAAGGACTCACGGGATGCATGTTGTACGCCATGCTGGCCATTCCAGGAACCATGCCGTGGATGCTCACAGGCCGTTGTGTGTGGTTGGAGCTGGAACGTCTGGTACGAGCGGGTGGTCGATCGCTGTTGGAGACATGTATGTCCTGGACGTAGGAAGGAGGAGGAGGAGGATAAGGATGCATCGAGGGAGTGGCAGGGAGAGGAAAGACAGGAGGAAATTCGCTCATAGGATTAGGGGATTGAGCCATTGGATAGTATGGATAGTTCAAAGGAGAGTATGGGGACTCGATAGGAGTCGAGGTATGGTAGAGGCCATTGTCGCATTCGAAGCAGTGACCAGGGTGATGTCGCAGATGGGCCGATTCACGCTCCCGTTTTCTAGGTTCGGTAGACAGGGGCGGTAGAGGTGGCTGATGAGACAAATTTGGATACGGATTGACCTGCATTTCGTTGGGATGGGAAAGACTGGCAGAGCGATCTCTGGCACGTTCCTTGCGAGCAGTGTTCGTCGGAGTGGTGGAAGTGGAAGGCTTCGAAACTCGCGACGTTTTGTCGAGGAGTTGTCTGTCAAATTCGCGGTTGCGGTTACGTTCACGATCACGATCACGATCACGATCACGGTCTCGCGCTTGCGCTCGCCTATCGAAGTCACGTTTCCTGAAGGAATCGTTCCCGGAGGGGCGGGGAGCGATGTCAGTGTCCACCTTAAGAGCGTGGACAGGGTGCTGCTGCCGCCGCCGTTGATGCTGCTGATGCTGCTGATGCTGCTTTGGTGGCTGTTGCTGCTGTTTTTTTGGCTGCTCCGGTGGGGATTTCCGGCCCGAAGGCAACGGAGCAGATTGGACAGTGGTGCTAGTGGTGCTAGTAGAATCAGTATTGGCTGTGGCGGCGGTGCGACTGGAGCAGCCAGAATCGCTGCCGATGACACTACTGGCAGCAGTAGTAGGATGGCTATGATCAGCGCTGAGCATGTCAACGGCGTCCACAGACTCGGACTTCACCTCGGGTCTGGAGCGTTTAGCGGTGACATTAGCGGCAGCGGCATTGGTCTTGGTCTTGGCGACACGACGAGTGTCGGGGATGATGGCATTGGTGTCCTCGTCGAACTCCTCGCAAAAGGCAGCGAGAGGCACCTTGCCAAACATGGTCTGGAGCAGCGGAGAAGGAGGAGAAGGAGGAGGAGCGATAGGATGGCGTGTCAATCAGAGAGAGGAAGAAAAAAAAACTAAATATTATGCAGTGCAACGTGTGGTGGCCGTAGTGGTTGTAACTTGTCGCAGTGGAGGAGGTCAACCGGTTAGACTCTCATCGGAACATCACCGACCAACAGGACGATATGTCGCTTCATCGACGACTCGGAAAAGCATCAAGTCAGATATGAGAAGAGTCGAGAAATCATCCAAACCATCATATCACAAGATTGATTCCTCCGTGTCAATCCCTGCAGCGACCCGACACCACTCGCTCTCTCAACCAGCAACACGGAATATGATGTGCGCTGTAAGTGCTCAGCAGGATGTACTTTGTATGGAGTATGTATGTATGTGTTGTCTAACTGTGATTATAGAAAGAAAAGAGAAAAGAAGATTCATAGACATGCAGGAAGAAATATGCAAGAAATTTAGAGAAAAAGTTGGGTAGAAATACCGGTAGGCCTATAAGTTTATTTTCGTGGACTGGACGCTGTCGCCGAGAGAGAGCATGAACATGTGCATCTCCTAATAAATAACCCTTTACCCCTGACTCTTTTTCTTATGATGATGATGGATTCTTTTTCTCTCTCTCCTCGTGCCCAACAGTCCGGCCAGTACCGAGTCTCTGAGTGTTTCATTCCGGTGGTCGTCGTTGGTTGCGGCCCAGTCGCCCAATGGCTTTACTTACATCCCATTTCTTCAGATGACTCACGGGCGTCGACTTAATTAATCACGGAGAAGTTGGTGACAGTTCGGGTCGATTTTCGGGAGTATTATTATGGTGGCAGCCTGAGCATCCCGGCTCCCTCCTATATCATACTCTTATTTCAGGCCCGTAAGACTGGAACCACTACCACCACGGAATATAACTTGAGACAGCCAGTCTGTTTTGGAATCTGCAAGACCACAAATTATCTGATCCATCTTAAACGTGCTCCGCACAGTTTGATTGCTTTGCCAAAACAATACATTGAAGTTGTAGTTGAAAAGAAGACGGGTACCCGGAGTAGTACTGCTCAGTCCATATGCCAATATTAAACAGGTACACTATGCAAAGAATCCCACGAGACATTTTCGATATACAAACATGCAACAATAAGCCGGAATTGATAAAGACCAACAAAAGAATAACGATATGAGGAGGAAAAGAAAGAAAGAAAGGGAGATGGGCCACTTAACCCTAATCCTAACAAGCACCTCAACGCCACCGAGAGAGAACCCAATCACTCAGAATTTATGTACCTTCGTGGCAAGCCACCGCTTGAATCTTTAGAATTGTTAGTCCATATGCGTCCGAAACGCCTTGTCAGTTGGGGGATGTCTCCGCAATCTCCATGTTATAAGTATTAAGAAATGCAATGGGAAACGCCATGCTATGCATACCTCGCAAATGTGTCAGAACGACTCTTCCTGTGGAAGATCCGTTTTGCATAACCTTCATGCTCAGCCTCTGCTATTGCCGGGGCTTTCTGTGTTGCCGGCACATCTGCATTTGACTTTAAGTTACCTTCCTCCAAGCCATGTTTCTTAGGCGCTTGTGTATCCTCTGTCGGCTCGCGTTGTCCTTTGGATGTTTCTGTCTGTTCAACCTCCTCCGACTGTGATTCCCCTTGCTGAGCTATATTGGACATGGTCGGGCGCTCAATATTGTCCGATGGTGGGGAAGCTCTCGAATCCGACTGAGCTTTCAACCCATTGTCAGACAGCACGTTGTCGCTTTGATTCTCTGCCATTTGCTCATGCATTTCGTTCCTTACAGGCGACGTCTCAGACGGTATCTCGCATGGAAGTCTCTTGTACAAATTTGCTAAGAAGGCAGCGTCGCTATTTTGAGAACCATGGAGTATTCCTTTGTCCAAATCAATCGGCGATTCGCTCGGTTCAAGCGGTGACTGACCAACAAACGACCCGGCTCCACGAAGGAAGTTGTAGCCGACCTCCAACGAATCTTCGCCGTCGCCTTTGCCGAAATCAGGTAGATCGACTATAGGTTCCGAGGGTGCAGATTCAAAATCCTCAAATATGTTCCTATAATAAACCCGGGCAGTTTCCTCGATCGAAATCCTTGGTTTCTCATCAAAGTCAGGTATGGAGCCGATAGCCGCATGCTCTCCGAAATACCCATCGCTGCGGTCTATGTCGGCCTGGGACTGTGGAACATAATTGAGCCACCTTGGAAGCTCGTCTCGCTTGTGACTCTTGTCCGGAAGAGGGTCAGATTTGCGACTCGGAAGGTTGGCACTATAATACCCAGAAGGCCTATTCGTCAATTGGAAGGCTGGTAAGTCATAGGGTAAAGTCAGCACAACCCGTTCTGGAGGTGGATTGTTGAATATTCCCTTGTCCTGAGACCAAACCTGGATTACCCAGTAAGACCATGTTTGCGCATCCAGCTGGAATGGAGAGTTGCTCGCATCTTCCTCTGCCCGGAAATGCAAATAAAACCTCCGGGTCTCCCAATCGGAGCTTCCAAGCATGTGTAGTAGCCATCGATTGACGCGTTCAGGAACGCCTTGAAACTGACTGACAAGATCTTGTAAGATCTTGTCTTCATTTCCGGCCAGGAAAAGTGGAGGGAAGACATCCAAAGCCTTGAGTGGAAGGGGGAACAGAGAATTTATGTCCAAATTCTCCGGTTCATTCTCAACCACGCCATGACCGAATGCATCTCCAGTAGAGCCTCCAGAAATGAGTCGTGGTTTTTTCTTGGGGTTTTGCAAGGGTATGGGTAGTGACCCGATGGGAACCGAACCAAACATTGACTCAAATGGATCCTCTTCAAAGGACATCATACTACCAGCCGGGTAGTACGGCAATTCTGGTAAGGAATGCTTGGAATTGGTTTTGCTTTGCAGCGACAAGCGCTCGTTGAATCTTTGGGGAACAGGATCATCCCCTGGGCGTACATGTAGTTGATCGTACACCTTACGCTCATAGCGTGTGAGTTTGAACTCTGCTGCACCCAATTCATTATCCTGCTGGCAGTATTCGGCCTCCGTTTGCCAATACTCTCTGAGCGAAGTATGGAATTCGTTTATCTGAAAAGACAGACGGTGGAATTCCTGGTCCTGAAGGCGTTGTTGTAGCTGTTTGAGATTAGCGCCCAGGTGATTCACGGACTGGGTGAGATCGTCCATGGCGCCATGCAGCCATTTTCTCTTGTCCCCAATTCCTACTCTTTTCATGTTAACATCTTCCCGGAATGCCGCTATTTCTTGGAAGGCTTTGGGGATGCCATTGCCCCGAGTGTCAGCTCCGGGCTGACTTTCGGGAGGAGTGTCGCCATGTTCAGCGTTCGCGTTCATGTTCCGAACCGAAAACGAGCCGCGTGGCTTTTCCGAATCTCCAAGGTCCGCTTTTTGGCGAAAATTCCTAAGACAGAGGTTAGCAGAAGTTTTGCAACAGTAAAATTGCAGAATTTTATTTTTTTCCGGTTCTCTCTCTCTCAATGTTTCTTTTTTCTTTTATTTTTTTTTTTTTCTTTTTTCTTCTTAAGATTAAGAATAACTCACTTGTTTTCTTTGTTGACGTGTCACGCATCATGCTCCAATCAAAGCCACAAGAAAACCAGGTTCATTGCGAGACTCATCTATACCCAACCAGTTCCTTGGAAGTAAGGAAGAAGGCAAGGCAAGGATGGGAGAGAATGTCAAGAGTCGAACCAACAACAACGGTGAACGCGCCAGCATAACAAGAAACTTTACTCAATTTCGAATACGGCTGCATCTGGCGATGATCAGTACAACTCCTGTGTCACGTTTCAAACAGCAGCATGAGTTTATACAGACGCTATGAACTCAAGAAAAAACAAGCATGTCTGCGGTGAGCTGTCGATACTTAAGCCGAAGCCAGCGAAATCGACATCCCGTGCAGGGATTTTGTTTGGCGACGAGGCTGCCACCTGGAATACAGAGAGGTCAAAGCCGTCCCTGCTACCGCGCCGGCATAAATCATCATCTGTCAGCGCCAAGGTCGTTCTCTCATCCAATGCTTGCAGACGAATTTAGTGCGGCTGCGGCTTCCATCTGATATGGCGTCATGCCGGTCAATCAGAGGCTTTCCGGCCCTGACGACGTCGCATTTGCACGGTAAATCCTGTACCAGATTCGCGGAAACGCCCGAGTCATTGCTACTGTACCTTTATTATCACTGGTGGTGCTACTAGTACTAATTCGGAGAATCTTGGATTCCTTCCCGTTACTGAGGTGCTATAGTATTAACTTGGAGATGTTGCCAGCGGGCCTCAATTTCGAATGCTGATGGATATATTAAACTGACAATAGTCTCTGCATCTTAAAGATGATTGCGTACTCCGTACGGGGTGGTATTTCGGACTTTTGGTACCCTTTGGCGTATATCATACGATGGATGCAAGAAGGCGCCAAAGTTATCACCCGGAAGAGCGTCCCCGGCGTCGCCATGAGGAAGACATCCTTCGCGGACCTCCCCTAGGTTGGATAGGCATTGCTTGCACATACTTGCTTATCTTGGCAGCTAACGAATTAAAGGCTCTCGGCGCGATATTCCAAGAGCAATTATCGAGCCTGGTCCACCCGCTCGACAACCTGAGTAAGTCTAGGCTAGCGACCTTCCTGTCGTTGCTGGTGAATGGCTACTTACTCGGATAGCCGCTTGTCGCATGATCATCATCATCCCAGACACGCTCATAGCAGGTCACACTCGAACCCGACGAATGAATTTTCTCCCAGGAATCCCCAAATAGGAGATATTGTCTTCGTTGAAGAACCGGGCAGAAGAATCACTTCCACTTCGGGAACTAGAGGTTCATTGTATAATGGCGAAATCAGAGCTATCCAAGTCCGCCGTTATCTTGTGGTGGATATCAACGTGTCGCATTTCGTCGGCGTGTGAGCACTTTTGTTATTTAATATTACTCATGAAGAAGGTTAGCTAACGTCTCCTTAGACCAGTAACTACGTACGGCGGCCGAGGCGTCAATCAGCCTGGAATCAACCTTTTGGATCATGCAATTATAACGGGCGAGACAGACGAGGAACTCAGTCGTCAAAGACTTCCAAGGTTGAGGAAGAATATCATCCAGGTTAATTTACCAAGCTTGACCTCAGCCTACCTAGTGGATTTCGGCAGCCCACAGTCGATCAAGTACAGCAACCAAGGAATTAGAATCGGAGGCCGAGCTCGAAGCGCTAGCATGCTTCGCGTAATCGCTTATTCACCGCAGAAGGAGACCGAGGAACATCATCGAAACCCACCACGTGTTGAACATGATCCATTTCCAGCAAGGCCATCGGTGGGCACAAACTCTGGTGACGAACAGCGAATCCTCGGTCGGCGGTCCTTCGAACCGCAGCTTTCACCAATTCCACAAGCGGTACCGACCCTACCGCACCGACAGCACCCGAGGGCTTCTGATTCCCAGAACTACGGTTCGCCAAGAGAACATTCGTCTCGGCATCATCACAGCATCTCGTACCACCCGCATCGCCATAACCGACAATGACATGCTGGATATGGATAGCCTGTCTATCACGATGCTTACGCCTTTTCATACCTCGCGAATACTCGCTTGCCATTGATATATACGTCCAGTCCTTTTTGCAGTTCTTCAGCCACGAGTTTTAGGTGTATACGTTGGGCAAACTTGGGCTTGGTGTGTAGGACTATCGTTGATCCTGGCTTGGCCATTTACTTTTTTATTTCCCGTGCCACGCATTTATTGTCGACTGTCTACAATGTGCCTACTTCTACCTCTTGATATATGACGCTTGGACGATTAACACGGTTTGTTTACTTACCACGAAATACGATATATACGATGTTACGTGTTCCTTCTTGTTCGAAAAGTGATACATACACTGTCTTACTTACCGATCGTATTTTACACGTACATAGGTGTGCCAACCAGTCCATTTTCCATCGGGATTTCAAAACCATTGATTTCGTCATGTGGGGAAGCAGCCTTATTAGCGGGTCACTCTCCTTTTTCGGTTCCGGAGCGGGTCTATGCCCAGGTGGATGGATACCCACGGTTCCGCGATAAGCCGCGATAAGATTAGATCAATTCAGATAGAAGATGTCATACATAATTTAGACCCTCATCGGCTTATCCTTAAACACGTTTCATGCATTACTACGAGGAATGTCCCGCAGTAGGGTTACGTCTATTATTATTATTTGATATATCATATTACTGTAGCATTTTTCAATCCCGAAGATCCCCTGAGTGCATATCAGAATCTCGAGTCCTAAATCTTGAATGATTTCTGAAACACTCACTTCACTGCGTCAAATAATGTCGATAAGACTACCTATTGATGTATTTGTCAGCAAGTATCCTGCTCGCTTAGCGATTCTTGGCACACATGTCTTCTATAGTTACTCTTCTTTTCCATATCTACACGAACACACATATACACACACTCTTTTGTACATAGGTCATATACATTGTTTTACGTCTCCTACCTACCATTAGTTTCAAATAATCTCCCTGCCGAATTATTAACGCTGTTTCAAATTAAGATTCTAGTCTGAGCGCTTTGCAATTTAAACGAAATCACACATGAATATGATACATACCCATTGTTGCAAGTTAAGGTTGCGGGTCCGACTTGCTCAGATTCACAAGATTCAAGCATAACTGTATATATATACTCTGTACATGTTAAACATTATTAGCCCTGGGCGTATGCACCATATACAGTTCACGTCAGCGCAGGAACCAATGAATCATGGCCAACGGCATAGTCGACATATCGACGCGTTCAATGTTCGTGAACGAAAGCATGCCGTGCCACCAGCCGGATTATAAGCGGGCCATCGACGGTGCTGAGCCTGGAATCAACCATTCACGATGTCAATGACAAAGCTAGAAACTTTTATTGAGGCAACGTTCAAGTCTTTGTGTGCTTGCAACGGTCTAGGCTGGTGCTGATGAAGAAACGCGTCTTGTATATAGTGCGTATTATTGAAGTGGTTTGAGTTGTCGTCTCAAAACTGAGCTTTCCTGAAGGCTGAAGCTGCCGTTGGAGGGACTTGACAGCGGAACCCGGGTTTGTTAGTGCCTGAAGGGGTAGACTGGGGTATCAAGTCCTTCTGGTCTGTCTTTATGCTTCATCCATTCAACTAAAAGGGAAGTACCGCCTCAACTCCGCCAAAAGATAATATCACGCTTTCACTATTCGCCACTCGCGGGACACGTAGGTATCAAAGACAAAAAGATCGATATCATAAATCCGCCCAGCGGGGACTTCCCTTTCAATTGAATGGATGAAGCATAAAGACAGAGGACCTACACCACGACCTGATTCCACCGCTTCGTGGAATCTTCAGTTAGGGCAACACCGACGGTTGATTTCAGGCATGAAGAGGATCAGAGGACAAAGAGAAAAAGGAACAGGCGCCAGTCAGGACGGAGGTAAGTTCAAGCAGTACACTGCACGAAAGCATACATGTAGACGCAGAGTGGCCAGTAGCCACATATCAAATACCCGATCGTATGCTGGGGCAACGGCGCGAACGACTGAAAAGAGAAAAAGGCAAGAGAGCATCAAGAGAGCAGATGCTGGTCATCAAGACGACGGAGAGAGAGCAAGCGACGAATGGAGAGGACATTGAGACGGGACTCACAAATTGGCTAGCTCAGAGGAACTAGACCCCGGTGATAGTTGGTGCGCTTTTGACTAACCAGTTCTGAATCCCAGTTTAGCAAATCCCGCATATACCCCACGATTTCTTTAGTACAATAACTTTCTTCGTCGGTCTCCCTATTGCGGAACTTCATTCCCGGAAACAAGTCTAAATCCAAGCCGGCGGTCGCCATCACGACATGATTCCCCGAGTGAAATACCGGGTTATTGCCTGACTGCCTCGTCTTATTCTTAGGCTTGCCGGGAATTTGGGAATACACAACGGTCGCTGTCCCTTGCTCTTCTTGCACATCTTGATTATCTCGTCCTCGAAGACACATGAACAACGCCAGGTACCCGCTCGAATCCGGCAGATCATTTGCAGCTGATCTGCAAGCCCACAGAGCTTCGTTCCGGATACCCTTCCCTTTCGTCAGGCTGTCGGCTTTGCGATTTTTCGCCTGAACCATCACGAAGGACCACTTGTCGTGCGGGAGCGCCACGGGAATGATTATGTCGCATCCCGGAGCATTGAAACATGGAAACAACGCTGCACCGCGGGAGTACGACTCTCGCAACTTCGTTGGATCCAACTTACTCCTTGTTCGCGCAAAGTGAGTGAAGTAGACCTTACCCTTCTCCCACAGTTCCTTCATTGGCAGCGAGTGTTGCACGAGATTCTCGATTTCATCAACGATGCCTCTCGGGAACAAAGTCCCAATGAAGTCACGTAGGAAATACGCACCCGCCAACGAAATAGGATCGCGCGCCGCCCCGTGCAGTTGGTCAAAGGCAAAGAGAAGAACTATGGCTGCTGTCATTTCACCCGTGTCGCCTGGATTGACTAGGCCCTTGGTCGTAAAGGCATACAGAGCGCGCATCATACAGAGGCGGTTTCGCCGGTCAGTCATGGTTATTTCAGCCGAGGCGGTTGCCAGGATGGGCTCCGAAGGCTGCAAAGTTTGAACGAGGTTCCGGTCCTCGCTTATGTCAACTATATACCGCATATAACCGGCGATTAGTTGTTCTGCGAGGCTGTTGGAGGTCATGTCGAAGTTGATTCGGTAAGAAAGCAGTGCGATACCATCAATTCCGTCCGTCACACTAGTGATGTTGTTCCTTCCGCCGACGGCTATTTTTTTCGCAACATCGAAGATAGCCGTCACACCTCGCCTTTCCATTAATGACCCCCAAAGGGGGCGTCCCAGCCTGAAAAGACTTGCAGCGTCAATGTTGTCATAGAGGCTTGTCTTGCTCTCGTCAGCGTGTAAATCCATTGTATGGATTTGATAGATTGGCGAAAGCAGTTTTGTCGGCGGAGGTGCCGTCCTGAGAGATGGATCCCGTTCCTGTGGCGGGGAAAATTCCCGTTCGTGTGGCGGAGAGAATTCCGAAATTCGCGACGAGGTATCCATTACGATACCGAAGAACCGCTTGCCAAAGCTCATGTCGACTGATTGGTGTCGAAGTGCTCGTCTCAAAGCGAGGAAAGCCGATTCTCCCCCTCCACGTTCCGCAGTGCCCGGTTGGAATAAGTATCGGGCTTCGTCGACGCAAATCACAACACCTAGTTCTGGCTCATCCCGAAGAGTCACCTCATTAGGCTTGCCGACATAACATTTGGTCGCCGGACGCTGTACAAGTTTCTCTTTAGTTTTGGCGAGGAAATCCCGCGCGGTATTTTTATGTTGCTCTGCATATGGTGTTAGAAGTTTTCGGCGCTCGGAACTTTCACCATCAAATTTTCCGTGCACGGATTTCGGCAAGTGCTTCATTGCGGTATTGATAAATGCTTCGAGATGGTCCTTAAAACGAATTTGCCATTCCTCAAACTCGATTTTGACCTGCAAGTCGTAGAAGCCTGAAGGTCTGATGCCCAGTTCCCGACAAAGTTCGGCGTGTACCCGAACAGATGCGATATAGCATTCGAAAAAAATCGTCGTAACTTGCCTATCACGCATAAAACCCTGCAGAATATTGGCGACCGTTGAACGGCGCGGATACATGTAGTCGCTGGAAGCTGTGGGGGCCAAACATAGATACCCGACGTAACACAAGTTCTGCGCGGCTAACTGCTGGATGCAAAAACTTTTCCCAATGCCACTGGGGCCGACAATGGGCGCGTACGGCGCATGGTAGGAGTGGAAAGTGTACTCTTGAGACCTAGCTGCGATTTCATTGTACAGCGACTTTGCTATATTGCGGTCACCCTTCTCTGGCACGTGAAATGCCAGCGCGACATCTCTTTCGGTTTGAGACAGAGGCTCCGTTTGAACCCCTTCAGTCTTCTCTCCTTGTGAAGAAGGTAGCAAGCGCCTCAGGCTAGCTTTGTAAACATGGGAAAATTCCCACGAAACATCGCCTGAGATGTCTAGAAGCTGCTCGCAGGTTGTTACAATTTTGTGCTCGTCACCTGATGTCTTTGCTGGCCAGCTGGGCCAAGCAATAGCTAGCCTAGCGTCCTCGTCGAACATAAGCTTGACAGTTTGGAGATACTCTGCGGCGAATTTGATAATCCAGCCTTGGAAATCATCACTAGATTTGCTTCTCTTTTGAAATCTCGACTGCTGGAAGTCCACGAAGCTAGGGTCCCAGCTGTGCGGTTTGGCAAATTCTTTGAAGTCACGACATTTGCGCCACGAAGACCTGTCCACATCGATGGGTTCATGGCGAGCACTTCCACCGATACTCCTTTTGGAGGGAGATGATACAGACCCGTAGGGGTCGTTGTCTGTTGCAGGGTCTTAGTAAAGTGGGAAAATGAGCAAATTCAGAAGGGAACAGCCTACCAGATTGTCTCTTTGGAGTTGAAGGACTAGTCATTTTGGCAGAGCTGAATCAAATGAGAGTGGAGGATGTAGCAAGAGATGGAGAGATGCTGGAGAGATGAAGAGAAGAGAGGAAGAGGAAAGAAATAAACTGTTCTCACCAGACTAGACTTGACTGCTGCCTATTGAGTCAACAACCAGATTCTAATATCATCGTTACCAGACACTGGCAGGCAGCAACTAGGCAGACAAGTCATTGATGCTGTTCTGATTCGTGTCGTGCACAAGGTGCACCATCCAGCCAAAAATCATTGTTCACTCACTGGTCCTTTCAAGTCGACCGGCAGATACCTAGCCTATATACATTGAATCATTGATGGCTAGCACAGAGGTAGACATACACGTACCTACCAGCTCGTGCCAGGCTGTCAAGCGGCACGTTGCCGCCAATTAGGAGGTTTCCTGTAGATATTTATTAGACTATTAGTACCGTGGTAATTGGTAAATGAATTATGACTAGCAAATAGATAGTAGTAAACTAGTAATAATAGAGTCATAGACCATAGGTACTCAAGTCATCACAGAAAACTTACTGCCAACTCTGACAAGCTATGATAGATTGAAGGGCAGGGTTGGTGTTGGGAGTTAATTATGGTACGGTAGAGCATAGAGACCAAAACTGCATACGCGATAAGATGACTTCTGTGAACCAATTAGATCGCCAGTACGGGGGAAGAAATTTTCTGGCCGTACGGAGTAAT
>HG983402.1:0-52246 GCA_900006255.1 Xeromyces bisporus
CTCCCCGATTTTGGTGAGATCAGGTACATCTGATCTTAACATCCTGAACAGATCGATATTGACTGCGATATATCCACGGTGTGAACTCTCCTGGCCGTGGTATCTGAGGCTTGTCCCAGAAGAAACCGAAGCTATATTGCCTTTTGGTCGTTATCACGCAAACCTTCCATTACCAGGGACCATGACCAGGAATAAGTACCAGGAATAATTGCCAGGAATAATTGCCAGGAATAATTGCCAGGAATAATAATGGTTCACCGGCAGTATACGGCGGTATATACCTACCGCCTACTTAATAAGCTTGCTTACATAAGCAACAGAGAAAATGTCCCCATGTGGGTCCAACGTGGGTCTGGTACGGCGTCCGGGATTCCCCAACCATAGTCTGCACATCGTCAACGTACTGCCACAAGTAGGCCTACAGGAAGATCACGTTAAGAATGAAAAAAACCGCGGAGAGTCATAAATGAGAATCCTCAAGGCTCGTTTTCTAACATTATGCGTACTCCCTTCACAGTGCATGATACTCCTTTACTTAGAGCAAAGAAGCTGAAACATATTCATAAGTATGTTAGTATATTTTGAACTAGTGTCTTAAAGTCCTACTCCGGGTAGGGAGTACGGAATACTCCGTAATGCGGCTGAAAATCAAATCACGGTATGTACCCCGCACTTTCGGCCAGCAGAAGTCAAGTTCTCTAAGCTTCCACCAGGATCTCGGTGCACCTGCCTGGAAAATTCGGAACAAGACATTGAAGACAATAATGTCCTGCCAGAGTTTTTGCGGTTGCGCCGGGTAGTAGAATTGACCATCAAGCCGTTGTTCCTATATCCGAGGCGCCCAACGTTTCTTCGAATGACGGATTGTCGTGCTCTCGCTGTATCTCTTGACGACATATTATATATAATGTGGTTGCTGGAAATCCTCTATTAGCATCAAAATGATGACGACAAGATTCCTGTTAACGCATTCGACTGGGTCGATGTACTGCAGTATAAGAGCCATGGGTCTCCCCCTGTCATGGCCCGTCCGTCGTCCGGTACCAGACCCGTCTGAGACCTGTTTTCTGTCTCAGACTCTGTTTCAGACTCTGTCTCGGACTTCCCTTTTCTTGTGTTTCTCTTTTGATTGATGTTTGTCCCGCACACGTGACGAACAGGCTGCCATTCACTTTTCTTCAGATTCTCTTCTGTTTTCTGTTTTTTCTTTCTTTCTTTCTTTCATGATCGAAGTTCTAGTGCATAGTAGCAGGTAGATAGGGAATTGCATCTCTCTTTCCTTTCCTCCCACGGCTACGCCGTCACACCCCCGGAACCTCGCATTGAATGCTTCCAGATGACCAGTGGAACAAATGTGCGATTCGCGCGATTGCCATTGTTTGAATGCCGACAAGGACATCGCCGAAGAAGTTGTAATGGTGGCGTCTATAAAATTGCAAGAATCCGAGGTGTTTTGTGATGTGGACGAGAGCTTCCACCATTACCGAATCCCTTAGCCGTTTGCTCGTCTTGTTTCTTTTTGTTCTGACACCTTCCGTGGATCGGACAAGACTTGGTACGGTATTGATGCTTCTGGCCCTTAAAGGTGAAGGTGCACTGTTGTAGCGCATTAGCCTGGTTTAAGAGTCAATTTAAGATGGGTGCGGCGTAGTGAAAGCTTATAATTATGCTAAACTAACTTCTGTACTATCCTACTGTACCGCAAAGAATGACAGAGGTACGCACCTGGTACGGTAGTTTAATATGGACATCAAGTCATCAATGCCATATGCACGTTGAAGCCGATAAAGACGGCGTGTCGAAGGTGAACTGGTACATTAATATGTACAGTACGGACCCCGGCCGATCTTCTCTGCAAGATGTTTCAACAGCGAATAATGTTTCTGGAAAGGCCATACATAGGATACATAGATCTACGAGGTCCGAGCGCCACGTGTTCCGAGATTTAACCTTCTCTCGGCTAAGAAGTCAATGCACCGGTGACATGAATGGAAGTCTGCTTCATACCGCGGTGAGAAGTGTCTACTGTCTAGCAAACGTATGAATCGGTATGATATGCATGTACGGAGTAGTGTTTTCTCCAACTTTCTAAATTCCCTTTGATATGGAGTGTCAGTTTTGTCAATTGGTCAAGGCTGTACAGTTAGCCTTTTACCTAGCTGTGGATTGCCACTAACCACATAAGACGATAACGTACACTTTCTTGCTTCGCCTTCGAGTTAAATCCACGGCAATGACCAAGAAAGACCGATTGAGCCGGCGAGCTGAGAGCCACTTCGGTTCAATTGTGAACTTGTGAAGTTAGAACTTAGGAGGTAGAACTGCTGGCTGCTTTGTCAAGTGTAGCCGAGGATAAAAGTACCGTTCCTTTTTCTGCTTTGCCAGGTGTTTGGAGATAAGCCGAGGTTAAACTTTCATCTTATCTGATAAGATCAGATATTCTCCGCCGCGATCAGCGGTGAGGGAGGCGGTCAACCAGAAACGGCTAAAAACAGGCAATTGCATGTGAAGAACGGCCAAAAGGACGCTGAAGCCGGACCGAGTTGTGCGTCCCGAGATCTTAATTCGGCACAAGAGTAAGTACTCCGTAACAGTGAAGTCTCCGTACGTATTCCAGGACTGAAGAAAATAATAATGAAAACTCCTGCACTCCGTCTCTATTCAGGTCAATTTTGGCGCTTACAAGAATAAATCAAAATAATCTTTTTAGTAGCATGTGAGGAAACTTCAGAGGTGCACTACGGAAGACTACCAGTGCCGAAAATGTAAAAAGTCACCTGCTCTGATATGATAAACAATAATCCCGAAACGCCGGGTAAACCGAGGCTATTACCTCATTGGGATAATCCCAAGAACATCCATCCAGCTATGGATATAGGGGTCCTTCGACTTCTTCATTTTTGTATGGGCTTAATCCGCTGTCTCGATCTCTCTTCTTCATTATCTTTTTCAACCTTTGTTCCATCTACTCCCTACTCTTCATAAAGTACTAGCCTAATCCGCTACTTCGTCAGTCGTCTCCTAATTCATAACCATGCCTCCTCCGCCACCTTCTTGGGTGCAGGCATTGAAGCCTGCTGGTCCTCAGGGGCCTGAACTGCTACACCAGGAACGCGCTCAGTCCAAGGTTGCTGTTGACAATCTAGCCGATTTACTGCATAGCAAAGAAGTATTGGAGCGACAGCAGCGTCTGTTGGCTCTTCTTCAACCGGAGAAGGTCTTCGATAAATCTCAGAACCAGTCTCTGGGGCGGGTAGAACGCCTCCAACGGTCATTGGCAAAGGGAAAGCGCTTGCAGCAACTTGCACGCCAGTATCAGTGGTCGCCGGACGATTACTTAGCCGCGAATGACTTAATCGGGGAAGCCACTCCTTACGGTCTCCATGCGACGATGTTCCTGGTATGTAGTTTATGTGGTCTCTTTGATTTCTTTGTCGAATTATGTTAACAGCATATGCTTAAATAGGTTACCTTGCGGGATCAAGCAACGCCAGAACAACAGAAGCTTTTCCTCGAGCCGGCCTTGAGGTACGAATATATCGGATGCTATGCCCAGACTGAATTGGGCCATGGGTCCAATGTACGAGGATTAGAGACGACAGCTACATGGAACTCCGAAGATAAGACATTCAGCATCAACTCTCCAACGTTGACTGCCTCCAAATGGTGGATTGGGTCTCTTGGAAGAACTGCCAACCATGCCGTGGTGATGGCTCAGTTGTATGTCGGTGGTAAAAGCTACGGGCCGCACCCGTTCGTGGTTCAAATCCGAGACTTGAAGACGCACGAGCCGCTGGAGAATGTTTATGTTGGGGATATTGGTCCCAAGTTTGGCTACAAGTAGGTTGCCAACGCCAGCAATGCCAAGGAACACTAGATTGTACTAACAAATTCAAACCAGCACGATGGACAACGGTTTCCTTCTTTTCAATAATTACAAGGTTCCCCATGTCAACATGCTTGGCCGCTATACTCGCGTTGACAAGAAAACCAACCAGTACATTCGACCAGCCATGCCGACTTTGCTATACGGTACCATGACATGGGTGCGGGCCAACATTGTGCTGCAGTCTGGATCTGTCCTGGCTCGCGGTGTCACTATTGCTACCCGGTACTGCGCTGTCCGTAGACAGTTTCAGGACCGCGATGCTCCTGGGGATCCTGGTGAAACGCAGGTCCTCAACTATAAGATGGTGCAAATCCGGCTTCTGCCCCTGCTGGCAGGCATGTATGCTCTTCATTTCACGGGACGGGGCATGATGAAACTCTACCAAGATAACCAGAACCGGATGAAGTCTGCGATGCAGGCTGATCAGGAGAGCCGCGGCGCCGGCCCCGAGGAACTTAAGGCTGGAGCCGACTCGCTCGCAGATCTTCACGCTACTTCATGCGGTTTGAAATCGCTGGCCAGTACCACGGCGGGAGAGGGCCTGGAGATCTGTCGTCGGGCTTGCGGTGGTCACGGGTACAGTAGCTACAGCGGCATCGGGCCATGGTATGCAGATTACCTGCCTACATTGACCTGGGAAGGTGACAACTACATGTTGACGCAGCAAGTAGCGAGATATGTAAGTCACTGTCCAGCTATTACCATAAGATCTCCCCATCTGAGAACCTCAGAACTAGGAACTAACTAGTTCTGCGCAATATAGCTCCTCAAGGCAGCTCGTGCCGTATTGGCGGGCAAAGGCGCCAACAACGATACGAGTAGAATTCTCCAATTTTACCTGTCCCGTCGGGAGAAGGGTGGCTCTTTTGACGTCCTTGGAGCAGACTGTGACATTGTCGCTGCCTTCGCCTGGCGCACTGCATATCTCACTTTCGAAGCCCTCAAGCACCGAGACGTTGAGCAGCGGTCCTGGAACAGTCTTCTCGTCAATTTCTGGCGTCTTTCTACCGCGCATTCACAGTACCTGATTGTTAAGAACTTCCATGATGCCGTCACCTCATCAGAGGTGACTGGATCCTTGGACGAGGAGACGACGGGCATCCTCCACAAGCTTTTCCGTCTTTTCGCCCTTCACACGCTCGAGCGTGAAGCAGCCGAATTCTTCACCTGCGGCGCCGTCACAACGCACCAGATCCGCCTGGCACAGACTACGGCGGTTTCTAAGCTTCTCGACGATATCCGTCCTCACGCAGTATCCCTCGTGGACGCGTGGAAGTTCCCGGACTGGCAGCTCGACAGCAGCCTCGGCCGGTACGACGGAAGGACATACGAAGACCTTTTCCGCCGTGCCAGTCAGGAGAACCCCGTGAATGACTTGACGTTCGATCCTTACCCGTGGAATGCGAATGTTCTAAAGAACCAAACGCCGCCGAGCAAGCTATGATTTCGAATTTATACTTTTTTGGATTTGTTCTTTTGTATAAATTTTTCCCCAACGTTGTATTTACACTCTTTTTTGTTTCTCTTTTCCCGTTATCTTTTGGTTATTCCGTCATCCTCAAGTTTTGCATCACGCATAGACCTATATAGACATCAAAAAAAGTGAGCATATACATGTATGTATCTATATCAATTTACTATATTGGCATTTCCTCGGTTGAGACTCATGAGGACAATATATTATAGACTAACTAGACCCGAGTCAAAAGAATCATTCAATCTGATCTCGTCCAACTAAAGCTGCCTCTACTGTTGAGAGCTAGTCAGGGACTACTATCAGAAGGGACTGTCAATATAGTGACCAGGGATAGCCTCGCCCTCAGACCGCTTCTGCCTAAACGCTATCACCCGACGTCTAGTCTCCAGCTTCCACACCCTCAGACTGCACATCCCTCAATCGTAGCGCAAGTTCCATCTCAAGCCTCTCCTTTCCATATGGCTCGCTCCGCAGTGTTGCCAGCTTGTCCGAGCCCGGGGGAAAGTCTGATTCAAATAGCGGCTCTCCACCGCCTCGCATATTGGCCAGAACGCTCTGCCGGAAATGCCAGCGCAGTACCTGATTGCATACATGATTGGGATTGTTAGGATCGCGGCATGCAGGGTCAAGATTCCTTCCGTCAATTTTGTAAACGTCTGGTTGAAAAGAGATGATCTTGTACCCGTCCTGCTCTCTGTTAGAGTCTTATATGAAGGACTGCAACTGCACGAAAGGAACGCACATCAGGATTAATCGAAAACAAGTATTGGTCAAACAGGTCATGTAGACTTTTTTGCATGAACAATCCATTCTGAACGGAGTTAATTTTGGAATGACCATGAGCATCATCCATGTTCCCGTATTCTAACCAGTGACTCTCATGTTCTAGCGGGAAGACATTTGCTGCGTGAAATGAGGGCCACCAGTTCACATGCTCAAAAGGATTCATTATTCCGCTGATAACACATTTCCTGTCTCTCTCTCGAACTCCAGTCCGAAAAGCCTCTTCTCGACCCGAGTCTGAAAAACTGATTACCCGGGCCATCCATGGCTCATCACTTACTGAGATTGATCCTGTAAAGACATGAATACAATAAGAGCAAATAATTTCATCGGTCTTTGACAGAAGAAGCCTACCTTGGCTAAAAATGTCATACTCGCCAGGAACAACAGCTTCAATGGGTGACATACTATCCAGTATGTTCCTTCCAGGTTGCCTATGTCGTATGACCGTAACATTCTCCCCCCCCCCCAATAAGAATGACACTCCTGATCATCCAAACAAAATTGGCTTCAGTCACTGAACCCTGTTGGTATAAGCCACCCAAAGGCTCTTCAGTGGAAGTGGATGCATCATAAAAGCGGATGTTGCGGATTGAAGCTCGAGCAGATGTCATTGTCTTTTGGATACATTATGGTTGTCATATTTGTAGAATCAACTCAACGATTGACCAGTAGCGTGTCCGACATCCTGGAGACTTGGTGGCGTGTGGGAGAGCTGGGATAAAGGACAACTCTGGTGGCGGCTTCGTGGCCCATTCCCAGAAAAATTAGAGTCACGTGCCAGGTTTGGGGCCGGTACGGTATTTCTTTTTTCCCGTCCTGTCCCTTTGTTTACAGACCTCTTGTCTCCTCCATTCCTCGTATTATTATTATTACGAGTCTGGGGGCTCTGACAGGCTGGGGGCTACGCACACTGGGATTTGAAGGAGATATGGAAAGGTCTTGCCGACTTGCCCAAGCGCAGACCTAAGACGTTGCGGAGGGAGCGAGCCTACTGTTGAGTACGGGATCCTGGCTGTGCGAGTTACTTCGCATGCTGCCAAGACGGGAGGTTGGTTAGAGAGATGCCAGTAACAGCATCAAGTGCTGCCATTTTCTGCCGCCTGCTAACCGTCACACCAGTAGGTATATCGAGTATCAGAAACAAAACTAGAACACCTCGACCCATACTCCAGAACACGCGAAGGAAAAAGTGAATACAAATATTAGCAATTAAGTTGGATATCAGAAAAAAAGTAGAACAGAAAGAGAAAAGCCCAACCCAAGAGCGGGACCAATCATAGCGCCATATCAGGTTGTTCCCAAGCTGGTATGGGCTTCTCAGCCAGTGACGCAAGACGGAATATATGTCTCAATTCCGCCCCTTTCTCGTCATCGAAGTAGTCGACGATTGCGGAATCTAGATATCAAAGCTGTCAGAGACTGTAGTCGACAATAACCACATTCACTCTGAATATGGACTGGTACTCACGAAGACAGCTCCGGTTGTCGAAAATAACAATTGTTCGCGGCTCCCACCGCAAACGAGCCTGAAAGTCATGACCCGTGATCATGTGTTGAAGCAGGAAATCCATAAGCCACCGCATCTCGGGCTCCTTCAGGCCTTTGATTTTGGTAAGGAATTCACCGTTGAGGAAGAGATTCTTCTCTCCAGTAACCGGGTGCACACGCACAAGTGGGTGCACGGTGTCGACGGGGTCTTTACGGACTAAGCCACCTATTAACCGCGTGTGTGCAATCATCTTGGCCGATGTGTGGACGGCTTCCAAATTGTCTAGGAAAGCGCGGAATGTTGGAGAAAGGCGCCTGGTCGCGCGTTAATCTCAGCAAAAGGTAGGTTTAGCGTCAGTTCCAGAGAACTTACTTGTATGCAAGGTCGGTCCCAGCAAATACGGTGTCTCCTCCAACTTCGGGCCCTTGCAGAAGCCCTAGCATAACGTATCCTGGCGGTTGAATCTCATAGCTGACATCTTGGTGCCACAACGTTGTGGTCGTACGGTGCTCGAGAAAGCGTGCAAGTTCGTCTCGGTTGCCGTCACGGTGAATGATGTGGAACTCAGGATGGCCTCTTACAGAGCCTGAAATGGGCTGGTAATTGGGTTTACCAAAATGACGCATGAACTCAGATTGGCGCGCCGGACCAGCGTCTATTAAGTCCTGATCGCGAAAGGCCACGACTTTGCGTTCGGAAACGAGCAAGGCGAGCTCGTCTTTCCCTGCGTCTGATAAGTCGCTTAGTTGCACTCCTTCAATGACGCTGCCCATATTCGGTTGCAGGTGTGATATTTTGGCGTCGGGTGTAAGCAAGTTAGGTTTGCTTCTGTCCTTAACACGCAAGGCCGGGTCCTCGTAGTCGAAATAGGGCAGCGGATCAAACCATATCGGGTCCCAAGTTGGCAGATACTCGGGATAGTTGGTTTTAGAGAGAGTTTCTTTTGTGACGTTGACATAGGGCAGATTAATATCATAGTTGATCGGTTCGTCAGAGTCTTTGGTGTTGACCTTCTGCGGCCTGTTGGGCCGGTGTACGAGTGCTGCGGGAGCCATCTCTTGGTTAGGGCGACGGTGCTTTTTTGGTGAGGGTGACCAGGCAAAGAAGATAGAATAATAAAGGACAGGTAGCACCTCAATAATTGGTGCTCTCCGAGGAACTTGACTGGAATTTCCTGATGGTAATGAAGAAAATGAATGGAGAGAGGAGCAGCATGCTGGATGGCGAAAGGGCAGGCTCTATATATAAGGCCTCCGTACTCGCAGGGGAGTCATATAGAGGATAGATAGGGACGAACGAAGATCGTACGGAGTACATGGCCATAGTTAGATCCCATATTCATGGCGCAAGTGGATGATACCATCCGTTTCCCGGAGCCAGTTGACGAATCGGTCCTGGTCCTCCGCTAGAACGTTAGGTACTAAGCTATCTTATCGACTTCACCTCACCATCAATTTGTCCGAAGATGACGGAATTCGTTCAGGATCATGACCCCACGGCCACGGCAGATGAGCCGTGCACGTTGGTCGTAAAAAACAAGGATAATAAAGTTGAAAATCAACTGTGGTGATAAGGAAACGGAGGAGCGCAAATTGGTACTTTGTGATGTTAAGAATAATAATACGAGAAAGGACGAAAGATTAGAGGCAGGCTCAAAAAGCCCCCGAGGTGTCCTTACCCAGCGTACATACATACCAGCCCAGGGTCCCAGATATCCCGAAACACACGGCATGCAGGAGACTTGGCTTGCAAAACTGCAATGCAAGAAACGCAGTGATTGTCGCGAGTCGAGAGCGATTGCACTGGGCATATCAAGCTTCAACATCGAAGCTTCGAATCAAGTAATAATAGTACAGATTTAGCGTGCCGGGCCGGGTTGACTGAGCCTTGGGGCGCCGCCTGTTGATCCAAACGTATTCCGAGATGCTGGCACACTGTGATCTATGTGGAGCACTGGTTCGGCTCTTTTCTTCCATGTTGAGCTAAGTCTGATTTTCACCGCTCAATCAAAACGAAATCGCGGTAAGAAGAGGATCAACATTCCGTAATTTTGGTCCGGTTCTCAAGATTTCGTTGTTTCGAATCCGTGTCACGTTCTTAGACTAAAATTGATGCCGGGAGTATGGCTTCAACCTATGAGGTGACTGTGGCCTGCGTGCAGCATGCATGCATGCAGCATGCAATAATTAGCACGCATCTTTGGCTCTTTGGTACGAAATAAGTAGTCATCTCAACTTCCTGAAGCGGTGTTAGAGCGTGAAATCCGCTTGCCAGTCTGCCGGGATGCCAGATTGATGTGTGATGCAGTACAATCGTCGAGGTCGAGGGCGACGAGAGGTTGTCACTTGCCTCCAACACAATCCGCTGTGATAACTGGAGTCTTGCTCATGAGCCATGCCGGCATTGCACCTCTTCAGCATTTGGGAGAAGCAATTTTGGCGCTACCTTTTTTCAACAGCTACTGTACTCCGTACATGATAATCAGCCGCCTGCGATGCAGGATATCGGAGCATGCTGGTCCATGCAAGTTTCGATGGAAGAATCCGCCGCTCTGTAGAACCTTATTCAGCGAACACTTCCTGGATCGTCCACTTGGTACTCAAGGTACTGGTACGGAGATCCGCGTGGATTAACGGTGGACACCGGGTGGGTAGTGTGTACGGAGTACTTAATGTACCAAATCGGATGCACCAGCATAACGTTCGTTAATTATAGGAATGATACCATAATAAACCGGAGTCCAGACTCCAGGCTGTCATTCCTATTCCCTGTATCAGCAGCAACTGAGTCTACGGGGTATTGTCTTACTCTCCCCTTGGCCTTAGTCTGGAAAGATTCGAGTACAGGACTTGCAACTTGCTCCTGTAGGTTAATGGACGGACATCTGCCACAATAATATGCATTATGTCGGAAATTAACGGTCCGCACAGTAGATACGTACAGCTTTCAATAGATGGCTGCCGACGCCGACGAAACGCCAGATAAGGATAACTTACCAGCATGATTCCGAAGTCGGCCTGAGATCGACGTTGGATAAACACATACACATCATGATTGTCGTCCTTCGAACCGGGTGCGCGAAGGGTCCTGAGCATGTGCTCCGCCAAGTAAAGAACTACAGCGGCATTATTGCCAGGAGTCAGCAGTGATTGGGTGCAGCCCGATGTTTTGAGAAGTGTTGAGAAGTCAGAACGGGTTTACAGAATGGGAGATAAAAAATTACACTGTTTACCGACACTGTCGCAGACTCGCAGATGGGTTCTTAAAATAGAAAAGCGCACAAATGTCATAGCTCACTTTAGCGTCTGATGCCATGTCAAGTCACTGGAAAAAGCAAACATGCTGTTAGTTGGGTCCAGGACGATGCTTATTTTGACCTTCATCGTAGTATGATAGTGTAGGCTACCTCACCTGGCAAACTTCTTCTCCGAAACACCATCAAACTTCAATCTTCGATGGTTCCGCTGCAAGGGTAAAAGCCACGACTCGACAATCAATAATATATTATTAACACTGATAAGTGCATCCTGCTTAATTGACAGAATTTCTTGATCAATCTAGACATAGTGACATACCTACTGGCAGCGTGAGAATCAACTCATCCAAGAATTACCCTTTGTTCACATATCATATGCTCTAATCAGAGTACATGTACCAGGAATTATCGTCAATTGGTTGAAGACTTAGAGTTATCATGCTCATTGAAAGGTCCAATCTCAATAATACACATCTCAAAATTTTGGATGTTTTGGACGGGAGCAAGTTCCCCCCTCCAGCGCAAATATGAAACTTAGGATCTTCGCTCTTACTTCTCATAGAACTGGCATTCAGGTGGTCGTTGAGGTTGGGGCACAATAAAATATATCACAATCCACCTTGAGAACACAGCAGGAGAAAGTGTGAAGTGTCCTTGCTGCCGTTTACGGTTAGTGACGTATGGTCTCTTCTTTTGCTTGGGGAAGATGCACCGTCATGCACGGCTCGAAATCGGCTAGGGAGCCATTACAACGTATAAAAGTGTGAACCTGCGGTTACGATGGTTCGTGCAGAGCTCGCGGTGTATTGATATGTGTTTCCCGGTACATATATGACGGCCCATAGAAGTTTCGCAACTTCGCAAGGTTTGGACACATCGTTTGGCAGGCGCCTGGTTGTCCCGTGCACCTTTACACTGTGCTGTGTCGAGTCGGCAGCGCCGAAATGCATATGCCACAGCTGGGCCGTCAGTGAAGTGACATCTTTCCTGTCTCGGTTGCGAGACGACAAAGTCTTGAGGGTATGACGGACGATGGTGTACCTCTAGAGACAATCGATTGTGTGCACACAGGGAAAACCTTGGAGCGAGTTTGCGTGAGGGATGTACTGTACATACTACTCTATGTTACAGCTCTCGACAAGCCAAGATGGCTATTCGACTATCGGCAACAGGGTTTCAGGAGCCAGCGTCAACTTACAATGGTGAAGGAAACACTAGAACTTGAATCCTGCATGGACGGCGCACTTTCCCTTGCTCGCGGTTGCTTCTACGGGAACACAGTGACACTACCACCACCACGCTCTCATAGTGCTGTCTCACCGCCCGTGTCAAAGGTAAGTAAAACTCGGGTCCCACTCCTCGAGTCCCCTGTGGTATGTTTTTCCCCGTTCCCACAAGGGTTTGGGGGTTTTCCCATATCAGCCTGTGTTCTACGGTGTGCAAATGCCAGGGTGGGTTACGCAGGGCTTTGGAGCTAACAGGTTGCTCCGGCATTGGAGGAAGTGAACTCTCATGTTAAATAGAAAGCCATATCGTACCTATAAAATTCAATATTATTAGTGCTGTCTCAAGCCTGAGAAGGTGAACCTTACTAAGGTTCTGTGAGAGAGATGAATGATGGTTGATTGTACTATCTGGCAATCCAGCAGTCATCTCCTATATGAATCGCTGGAGGTCACGTGCGTTATGTGACCGGAGTGGACACCTGAGCAGGCGCTCTCACAGGTTCGCATATCGCTGGGTCGACGCTGACAGAAAGTTGAAACTTGGAAGCCCCCAGCGGCCAGCCTTCCTTCCCCGTTACTGAGTCACTGACATACTGCCCTGTTATTTTGATTTTGGAATTGCTATCGTACACCGTACTCCTCGTATCTGACATTCGAAAGGATTCCGAAATGGTTAAAAATAGGACGGCCGAATTCCGATTTCCGAATTACGTCGCACGGACCGTTCCGAGGTCATCTGACTAGGTTCGATTACTCGCAGCCAATCATGAGCAGGGAACCCATAACTTCAGGAAAACAACTGTTTAACACCACAACGTGAATTGCGCAGGGGTTGATTGGCAGTACTGTACTACTCGATAGCTTTCTCCTGAGTCTATTTGGGATTTGATTCTTGAAAATTGGATTTTCAATCTCCAATTCTCCATGTGAGTGCTTACTGCTTAGTGCATGTTGACAGTCGAACAATTCTTGTCGCTGATTCTTCAAGTAGATTCCGCCATGGCAGCACCGGCAGCATCTGAGGGAACACAGTTACAGACAACAACAACACCACCTCGACGGTCACTATGGTCCCGTAAAAGAGATCTGGTGTACTTCATTTTCTTCTTAACTCATATACCAATCATATTCCGTGCGTGCCATACTGGATTCCGTGAACGAATCAAATCCGATAATACTAGTGACAATTGTCCTCGGACTTCGTCACGTACAAAATGAAGTGCTCCAGTGAGTATATGGCTAACTGAGAGCTTGAACACAACTAGTAATCGATACAGTCTCTCTGTTTCCCCCATCTCTTAGGTCAGAGCTTTCACTGAGACTTCGAGAATTCTACGTGAACACGTTCCATGACAAGTTTTTCGATGGCTATCAACCCGCCTGGTTCACGGTGTTCATTTGGATGGAGCTGCTGTATCATGTCCCGCTGAGCGTCTGGGCTGTTATGGGTTTATGGAGAGGTGGGCTGGCTTATACCCGATGTTATACTATTTACCATTTCTCACGTTGTTTACTGACTACTATTTAACACGAACCATGGGACGTATCAGATGACACACTCGTTCCCTTGCATATACTTCCCTGGGCCGTGCAGGCATTCCTCACCTCGCTTACTTGCTTAGTAGATGTCTGGGACTGGCCTGACCGGACTGTGGAGCAAAAGACGAATATCACAATGCTTTACGCGCCATATGTTGCTCTTGGTAAGCTTGGTGTCTTTCTTTTTTCCTACGCTTGACAATTGACCACTTCGTTTGACAGGCGCATTCGTGTCAGTCGACATGTTTAACAGACTGCATAATCGACTAATCCGGAAGGCCAAACGGGAGTGAGTTCCAAAATGCGATAAAGCCGGAGCAAGAGTCTCGAAACAAGAGCCAAGGTCCTAGACTCTGGAGCATACGGATGGAGCAGCATCTGAGTGGAAGATAAAGATGACATTTGTTGCTCAGTATAAACGTCTCTGTGAGTACAACAGTGCCTTCTTTGTCAAGCCAGCAAGGCAAGTTCTCCTGGGACCCAGAGCTGGTTGAGGAGTACACGTTTGGAGACGAGTTACCTCGACAAGGTCTGAAAGAGGTGCTGCTGCTATGGCTGGACCGCACCGGCTTGATGTCCCTAGCAGGGGATCAATCTCTCAGCTAATTGACTGTGACATCCTATCAATACCGTAGGGATCTGGGAGAGCATGTTAGATTTGCATATTAGAAAGAAGGTTGCATGCTACATATGAGCATATTTGCATTTGGACATTATTGAATGCAAAGCCTTAAGTTAGTAACTTGCGGTAACTTCTGCAAGCCCGGTAAGTACTAAGCAATATAAGCAAGCTCATCCGTGGCAACTCACTGCGCTTTTCTTTTGTTTTCTCGAGCTCAGAGGTCGAAACTACAAACCAGGACGGTCAGACTTACATACATTGACCAAGTAGGGAGCCTTTTAATACAGAGTTTAGGATTATAACGAGGGTTAGGGTTATGATGAATAAATTGGGCTCTAAGTATGCATGCGACGACTGATGCATAATTGCATATGAGCACATAGCCCTTCAATGCTCGGCGGTATGCGGCATTATATGCTGCCCTCTGAATAGCTTCTAGAGACGCCACGAGAATAACAAGGGATCGAAGTATGCAAAGGCATGTACAAAATCGACCAAGGAGTCCCATATATTACCCTTTCCTAATGACCAGAACATACCCAAGTTCAGCAAGTCGTGTTGTACATGTACAGCATAGGCGAGACGGTAAATTAAATATGCTTCTGATGCTCGTTGACGCAGGCAGGGAAAAGAAATTTAGTGATACCGACAAGCTCTTTGACGCTTCTTTGTTATCGTAAGTTGATCGTATCCAAGCATTTCCAGGCGGAGAAGAATTAAAAGAACAAGAGATTATTCCCATGTACCAACGTTTTGTCTCACAGAAGTACTTTAACTGCCATAATCCGAGGAGGCCGCGACGAGAAATGCTTCCCAGAAAATCCACGTTTTCTTAAAGTCACGAAGCTCCTATTAGGAACCCGATGGCGCCATCCAGATTTCCCTGGGCCGCATCCAAAGCCTGAATAGCTTCCTCTTGCGAGAACCCAAGTTCGGCAATTTTCAGAATCGACGCTTGAGGCCAGCGTGACGATGGTGCAGACTGGGCTGCGGAGGACGAAGATTCCCCAGGCCCTTGCGTTCCTGCCTCGTGTGTCACAGCGCCCGTTCGCCCACCAACTTGGGCACCATCAGAGCCCTTCACAATAGGTTCATCTTCAAACTCGTCGAGGTGCTGTTTGGGGATGTCCGCTTCTCCAAGGAACGGAACAGCCTCATCTTGGATAATGAGAGCGTTCTTCTTGAGATCAATGCATGCTTGGTGTCGCCTCAGCATATCCAATCCCAGGAGCAGATCGATGTGTTTTCCTTCCATAACGGTAAACGAACACGGCAAAAACATGCTTCCGATTTTTATTGGAGCCGAGTGCACGCGCCCTAGAATGGTGGCTGTTCCCACGCCTTTGGCAATACCCCCATAACGTTGGTCCACCAAACGCATTATATTACATGCAGTGGCGCATGCAGGTGACATAATGGTAACTTGAGCACCGGAGTCGACAAACGCATTGACTTTATGCCCATTGACTTCGACGGGAATGTAGAGCATCGTAACCCGACCAAAAGCTGGAAGTTTCGATTAGTTGACAGGCAGAACTTGTAGTGTCAAAAAGAAACACACACGACTCACATTCCGGATGGTGCTCCATAGCATTATGTAGATTCTCCGTCACGGCATTCTGCCGAATTATCTCCTCTATCTCTCGCTGATTCTCGGGATTAAAGGGGTCCGCATTCAGCATGGCAATCCTCGCCTCCTTCTCCGCTTCCAGCTGGGCCTCACGCCGTTGCTGTGAGAACAGGACATTGCGGAATCCTTGTGCATCGTCAGCTGTGTCCGCCAATTCCTGATTCTGCCGCCGCACGGCATCACGAATCTGCGGGTTCCCAAGGATATGCAATCGAATCGTCTCCGGGTCGGGAGTTAGGGCTGCCTGCCGTCGCTGCAAATTCTGCTGTGCTGCCGTCGAGGCACTGGGACCTCCGATGTTCCGCGAAGGGGTTGGAGGACCGCGTAGAGTGACGTGAACGCCTAACATGTCCCCTTCGACAATACCAACTTGTTCGAGTGTGCGAGAGTTGTCAGAGAGCACTTGGTTATTATATACTAAGCTCTGAGCCTGGGGAGGGATTTGCGTATCGCTTTCGACGAGAGTTTTCAGGAGCTCTACGGTCATATCTCCGCCGACTTCCAGGGATATGATGTCCGAGTCAGCCTGGTCCGGTCTGATAACGCTGACGGTTATACGCCTGAAAGTAGCCAAAGAGCTGTCAGCAAAGACAGTTATATACAGGAACACCTTTCATTGAGCAGTACTCAAGGTTGACTAACATGATGCCAAAAACACCACTGCGGGGATAGATTCAAGGTGGTTGGGGCAAGTTAAGGATAGTCGGCGACGGTTATGAGATCGAGACAAGAACTCAGAATCCAAATTGGAGGAGTCCAGGAAGAAGAATTCAACCGGAGGATTGGCAGCTATTATGATTCGGTTTAGCTGGAAGGCGTACCGTGTACGTAGGTAGGTGTGTAGGGCTATAGAATAGGAGGGGTACTAGGTAGTTAGGGGAGGAGCAGTGGACAATATGAGAGGTAGGAAGAGAGCCCAGAAACGCAGGAGCACGGACAAAGACAGGACAAGAAGTAGTAGTCAATAAGAAGAAGACCTAAGCTAGCAAGATTTGAAGCTGGTCATGAAAGAGAGACGAACAGGAATGAAGGGCGAGCGAGCCTGGCGACGACGATGAGGCTGCTTAATAATGAGCGCATCACTGACCCAAATTCTCTTGCAGGAGATCTATCTATGCATTTCTATGTATAAATACATATGCGTAGAGCTCCCTGTTCCTGGCAGGTCAGTTGCCTTTGTGATGTACGTAGGTACTCTGTACAGTGTACATGTACCTACTGTATCATAGAGTATCAATAATATGGCTGGTGTATGTGGGTGACTACAAGACTTCGTATGAACAACAAGACCGAAAAGGAAGAGAAAACACATAATAACCTCCATTGTCACCTGTGACGCCCGCAGTTCATGCTGTAGGTAAAGAAATGGTGATGAAATGTATGTATGTACCCCCTTCATGGAAGCCATAACCACAACAGTAGGTACAGTAGGGATAAGGAAATGCAGCTTTTAGATATCAACCCAGGAAGAACAAGAACAATGCGTAGAACAAGCCACTCGCTGAAAGAAGAGATAGAGAGGGAGAGAGAGAGAGAGGAAAGCGAAGATAGAAAGAAAAGGAAAAGGAAATGAAAAAGACAATATTCTCCTGCACCCAGAATCAAAACACTCGCTCGTATACACTAACCCTTCCTCTCATCGTCTACCGCAACACCTCTGCAATTCTCATCAGCAACACCTGCACAGCCTCCAATTGCTCTGGCGGAAGTCCGCTTTGCTGTAGCAGCTGCAATGTCTCCGAAACGCGCTCGGCAACTGCATCGCTGCCGAAGACAACCCCTCCTACGCGCACGCTCTCGTGGAACCATCGTTCGATCAAATAAAGAAGATCCTTGGCAATGTATCGTCGGTTGCTGCCGTGGAATGGTGCCTCGTCGGTGTAGTACATTGTTTCGAGCACGGTAAAGATCGCCTCGTGCGTAACTCCAAGATCCAAGAACAGATCCACGACCCAAGTCGGCGGTCCTACGCCACGCTGATGCTCCAAGGCGTATCGTTCAAGCATCGGTACAAGCAACGGGATTGGGAATACAATCTCCGACATTCGAAGACGACCCCCTAAACTGCGCACCTTGTCGATGACAGCCTCATACGGTTGTGGTGTCCCTAGCTTGACAGTATCACCATGCAAGTCCTGTAGCATATGTTGCCAAACGGCTCGAATGTCTGCCGAGTTGCGGTAGTCTGCGACGTGGAAAACCTGCAAGCAAATATCGTAATAACTCCCCGAGTCGGCGTAGGTATTGAAAAGCTGTATGGACAATCAGCGATGCGCCATCACCCTGACAATGATTCCCTTCTGAATAACTTACTACCGTCATATCGAGGATAGGTCCATCAACATCCTTAATAACGTCTGCCTTCACATCGTCAGGAAGTCGAGTATCTACCTTAATTCGCTCTAAAATGTCGTCTTGGATGTTCGCCACATCGATCAAGCCACTGATCTCCTGCAGAAGCTTTTGACGAGCTTGTCGGCCAACACCGTGAGTAAATGCAGACGCATTAGCCCGGGCATGGCCCAGGTACTCAATTCTGCGAGCAAGTGGGAGCATAAAGGCACTCCGAGCGAGTAGAAACTGGACATGAGCAGCTTCGTAGAACCGTCCGGATTGGGAGTAGTATCGCCATAAAAGGTCCGCATGTGAGATGTCGTCCACGGACTTGCGCTGCAGATAGGTAACCACAAAGGGAGAAGACGTCTGAAGCAAGCGATCACTCCAGCCCTGCTCCAAATACCAGTCGTACAAACTCGTCAGGAAAACTTCGTCCGTCGAATCGGCAATAACTCCATACGCCTCGTTCTTGCGCTTTGCGACTATCGTAAGCTGGCCATCAACGACCTGAGGGTCGTTAGACGCTAGGTTGTCAACCGCAAGGATAATCTTTGAGATGAGATCGTAGCATTGTTTTCGGAAATAGAAATAATCCTTGCGATGGTCCTTCAAACGCATTTACGTTAGCAATCAGACGTAGAAAGGAGAACAATAGAATCGCACATACATTTGCAGGACGCCCATCTATGATCCACGAAAAAGCTAAATTCGCCCTGTCCGAGCGCGCAGCTACAGTTAACGAAAGTTGGATTGCACCTGTTGCCAGCATATTAGCCTTTGTGCATAGAGAAAGCTTGAGTAACACAGACCTGCAAAGAACTGGTTGACTATGTAGTTGTCGACAGCGGAGACCAAGTAGTCCATTGACAGGTTGTCGGAGACCCGCTGGAAGAGCTGAAGGCTTTCGTTGAGCAGGTTACGGCCAAGTTCAGAGTTGGCACCCGCCTCGGACGCTCTTTTCAGCAATTCTTGCGCCTTGAAGATAACCACATCTTCGGTACTGCAGAAACTACCGCACCGTCGTCTTAGTGCATCTGCAACAGTCTCGACGTTGGAGCCTTTCGCAATATTCCTGTTCACAATACCCTTAATGAGCTCCTTTGCGACATCATGTCCTTTATTGGTACTGAATAGTTCCTCAAAGGTGAGCTTCAGAAACCGCTGTTTCGCATCGTCCGACAAAGCCGCCACAATCTCATCAACTCGCTCGTCAAACAGAACCAACACAAACGAAATACCTTCGATGGTATGAGACACCAATTGCACCAGCGAGTGAAGGGCGCGATGCTCCGCTTGCAGTGCAATCTCCTCTTGTTTTGTCCATACACGAGCTAGAGCTTCGGGTCCGCTCAAACCTTCGATGAAGTTCTTGTTTGATATGAAGAATCCTTGTAATGCCGAGAGGTCTCGTTGCATGCTCTGAAGTTTCGCCGGCTTTGTAGACAGCGAGACCGTTACCGCACCATTCGCACCCTTGCCGATCTTGGCAATTTCCTTCTTCCAAATCGAGCGCAACAGCCTTGAAATGTATAGAGCGATCCCGGCATGCCTCGGAGATGGAACGATGGCGTCAATAGCGAGAGTCGCGTTGTCAGTAATTGCGTTCTCATTCATTGTCGGCCGTCCTCCATACTCGACGAAAACTTTGCGAGCGAGTTCGAGCACATGTGGCTCGTTGATTTGAGTAAGGCGCGAATCTGAGGAAAGATCCATCCCTTGGCCGCATGCAACTGCTAGGGCGGTCGCGAGTGTTTCACTGCGGCCATAGGTCCGAATGAAATTCTTTATTTCACCCTCAAGCCCCTCGTCGCCACCACCGCGGCGTACCAGCGCAGCAAACATGTCCACGAGCCGGCGTCGGCGAATGACATGAATGCCGGAATTGGTTAGAATTGCGATCTCGGTAGTAGGATTATCGAATTGCACTGCGAGTTCATTCCCAAAGCCACTAGGGGAGTTGGCAGCCGAAACGGGCGACGAACAAAGACCAATATCCTCTGCGCGACTGCCCAGGGGAATCCAAATCGCGGACTCGCCAGCTTTAGCAGGGATTACAGTCTCTTGGGATCGTGCAATGCGGCCGGAGTCGGGTGAAGAAATGAACAAACTGTCGGACTTTTGCATAGGGTCCTTGCACACAAAGCAAAAAAAGTAACCCGGGGGAAAACGAGATGCGTATCGAGCTGGGTTCAGAGAATGTATAGGTATTCTGGATGTGAGCGATGACTGGAATCGGGCTTGGAAACCCGGATTGCCAGCATTGGCAGGAGGGTTATCAAACGGAGGGGTCTTTACATGATGAGCCTGCATGCTCGTGGGTGCACTGGAGCCGTTCGTCATGGAGGACCAAGTGTAAGATCCAGTGGCACTTAGGTAGATACGATACCCTGTGGCCGTTGTAGCTACCAGGTGATATCTTGAAGCTTCCGCGGCCGGAATGGGACTGATGGAGACAATTTTGATCTTCGGATTGAGAGTCTCATTGGAGGTAATTATATGCCCAAGGTTTGAGTAAATGTCTGCAGCCGGTTTCGTGATGGCAAGGACAAGGGAGCCATCGGGTTTCATGACGAAAACCCTGATAGTTGACAACGACGAAAGTGTATACAGTAACCTCCTGCTGTCATCGACTACCATCTGCTCCACGTTCTCAAAAGGCCTCGCGGTGAAACTCAAACTAGGAGTGAACGCCGCTAGACGAGACCTCGTGTGATTTACCTTGTAGCATCTGCCTTTGAACCATCTCTCTTCTTGTTGGTAAACGAGCTCGTGAACATCGTTATCCGACGCGCCGCCGAAAAAGATGCGGCCTGTTGACTCGGAGGCAGCAAAAGTATGAATGTCCAATCCCCGAATCAGTGTCGACATGCCCGTCTGGTACAAAGTAACTTTGGGTCCACCGTTCGGTGTTTCCTCGTAGCCCAGTCCCAGCAACATGACCTCCGCCGTCGTTGACAATACAAGCAAATGTGTGATGGAAGACAGAAACACACCCGGGCGAGGCTTGACGAGTTTCACCGCATTGATACTATTAGGCTGATCCTCGAAACCAACCAAATGAGGGTTTGGGTTCGTGTAGTCCCAGATATACAAAGCATTGTCGATGGCAACCCACGCATGATGCAACTCGGCAAATAGACCCATGAGAGTCGATACCTGGGCGCGATTGTATTGGTCAAAGATCGGATCGGGAATATTGTACATTTTCACCTTTTGGAAAGGTGCCCATGACGGCGAGGCTGGGATGTCATAGTCGGAGGAGAACCCCTCTGAACTTGATGGTCAGCCCGCAATTCGAGTCCTAGTTGGTTGGCAACGAGACAAGCATTTATCCCAACGTCGGTCAAACTTACGAGATAGGTAGCTGTCAAGGTCTGGATATCGCGACTCCTGAACAAGCGTGTCATTTATTGTCCGAGCAGCGCGCTCTTCCGTGCTCAGTGTCTGAATCTTGTTTTTCGAGGCAGCCGGGGGAAGCTTGGGGAGAGGAGCCGGAGAAGATTGCTGGTCGACGACGGGTGCAGGAGTTGCCCTCGGGCTGAAATAAGCTTCATCCTGGGGAGCAGCAGGCGCAGGTGTCTGCAAGTAGGTTCCTGGCAGAGGCTTCTGGGGAGTGACAGGAGGAAGAGTTGGATAGGACATGGTCCTGTTATGGAGCTCGCGTTGAAGCTCTGGGACGACGACAACCGCGCGCGCTCCCCTGCCTAGTCGGGTCAGCGCAGGAGGAAAAAGCTGGGGAGGGGGAACAATTGGAGGGCGAGAGAGAAGCGAGAGAAGGTCGTCCGTCTAGAAGAGAGACTTGTTGATAGCAACTATTCCCATTATTATTCTTCTTCTGCAATCCGAACTTGAGAAGTGGAAGAGAAAGAAACAAAATTGCGCACTGGCCACTCGCTCTCTTTTGGTGAAGCTTTTCCGCCTTGGGATCGTTTACTCGTTCGGGCTCCGACTATCAAATATCAATCAACTGGCATACATACATACATACCTAACTACTCTGTTTATAATACCCAATTCTCCCTTTATACCAAGGCCTACACGACAATGTTCCAGTCGCCTTCCTTGCGCAGACTCCCTGCCGGTCTCAATTCCCGGTCTCTGTCCTTGTTCAGATCGAATTCAACCGCCGCTGGTCCGGCTACGCCTCCGTTATTGGCTAAGATCAGGAACGATCTGAAAATTGCTATGAGGGCAAAGGACAAAGCAAGGTACTCAAGGGTTCCTCAATTGCCCAATGTTGTTGGACGCTTTGTGCCAATTGCCAATTGCCTATTGCGAGACTGACGGTTTGAGCTCTCTTTGTCTATAGATTGGATGTTCTTCGAGCCTTGATTACGGATACGAACAATGCGGCCAAAACCCCATCTCCAATTCAAACTGACCTGCAACTTCTTTCTTTGATTCGCAAGCGTTCTAATGCTGCTAACGACGTGGCGCAACAGCTTGCAGCAGCTGGCCGATTTGACCTCAAGGAGAGGGAGGACTCCCAAGTCGCGATCCTAGAAGAATACGCTTCTAACGTCAAGACAATGAGCCCGGACGAGATAAAAGCGGTCGTTTCGCAAGAGGTTTCCAAGCTGAAGGAAGCAGGTAAGAAGGTCGAAATTGGACCGGTTATGAAATCGCTCCTCGCTCCTGGAGGGGCCTTGGACGGCAAACCAGCGGAGAGAGCAGAGGTTGCGAAGATTACAAAAGAGGAAGTATCCGCGGCTTGAATTCACAATACCCAAGGTTAAACCGTTGTATTATAGGACCTGAGTTCGATTCAGAATATGACACATCGCCATTCGCTATCAAAGCAAATCCAGGCTATATACAGGAGAGAGGATGCCTTTTTAAGGAGACCTCCTAGAGGCCATCATAACCATAAGCATGCCTTTCCTCACTGTCGACTTCGATGATATCCGGGTTCGTTGGCACTCCAGATAAACAGGAGTTGGATTTTCCAGAAGACCATCCACAGACTGCCGGGCAACAGAAAGGCGCGAAGGTGATCCTATAAGAACGCAGTCTTTGGCGAGATGATCTTGTTTTCTCCTATGAATGAGGATAATAAGCTGAATTGCGCGCCAGACAGGAACTGCTGCGCTCGAGCCATCCTAAGTCAACGACCTGACTTGTTCTATCCAAAGTTTTGCTGCGAGTGTACTCTGTAAAGTGACTGACTATTAGTTGGAACAGCTCCAGCCTCCAGCTTCCCTGCCAGAGCTGCAAGCGGTGCACTCGCGAAAAGTGCACCTTCTAACAAAGCTGGGCCTAGCAAAACGTGCGGGAGTCGAAGCAAGTACCTACTTGACAATAGAAAGGTACTGTACTTCATCAAACCTGTGCGCATCGTTGTTGTTCAAGCTTATGAGACCGAGGTATGTACGGGGCACGATTGAGCTCAAAGTTCAGCCGGCGGGTGGATCGGAAGTACGATCTCCCTCTCGGATAATCTGCTTATCCGCTCGCGCCGACGACTCTACCACTTCACACCAGTGACACTGCAATTACCAACAACCACTGCAAAACGATCTGTGCTTTGCCGTCTGAGATACTGAGATAAGCTCAGAGTCAAGCTTTGTCTCACACCATACTCCGGCGCGGGATTGGGAAAACGATAACTCCAAAATCGAAAGGCTGAAACGTGGAAATTCAACATAGAGAGTTGGACACCGAAGAAACAAGAAACGTACCCTTTCATACAATTCAAAATATGTCTAGACGAGCCATGAACTGACGGGCTCGGTGCACCTTTTAACTGGTATCTGTGAATCGTTCTGTTTGAGCATGGACCTCTTGCAATCCGACCAATTTGATGCTATCCACGAAGTCAAGAGGTTTGCATCGGACAATGGCTTCGCAGCTGTCACCCGAAACTCCGCTTGTGATCGCCATAAGGAAGTCAATGGATATGATATGATGTGGCTTAAGGGCCCCGCAAGCTCTGATATCGACGCTTGCAAATGAGGAGCGCTAGAAAATATTTTACGGAAAGAAAACGAGCTATGCTGCGACATGATGGCCAAATAATTCCGGTATTCTGCAACTCAGCAGTTGCTGCTGAGAAATCCCTACGTCCTTTTTATGGACTGTACGTATAAAACTAACGGATACCGGATTCCGATTGTGAGGCTATCAATGACGAGTGCGCTTTTTCTTATTAACTCCCTTTGTTCACTATTTCCTGATACATATGTCCTCCTCTGCACCTGCCATTATTAATAAGAGCATACTGTCCCATCCAAAGAAAGTAATTCGACAGTCTGTTCTATCATAGTGCAATCTGGAGCCTCCTGTCTGAATTCGACCCGTGTTGTCCCCGAAAGTCGACAAGATTGGTAGGAAGACAATGCTTGGTACGTGGATGGCCGTGGTATTGCCGAAAGTCGAGCACTTTCCCGCGTGGCAGTGAAGAAAAAGCCTTGCGCAGTGTCAAATCGAAGCCATTCGGACTTATAGTCAATGACAGACTCAAAAATCTCGCTGTCCTCGTCTTGATATTTTACTTGGAAGCTCTCCATGCCGCCATCATTTCAGCTGCGGCCGGTGCGTTGACCACGGCCATACACAGATTAAGCATTGCCTTCCAATCCTTGTCGACTCTCTTGTGGTCCGAGCCGTTGAGCGGAATTCCTTTTGTTCTTCCGAGACTCAACGGCGATTGACGACTGGAGACAAAGTCGAAGTGGGCAGCATCTGAGGTGTGCTATCTGCCAGGTACATCAGGTGCAGGAGTTTCCCGTGGGAAAACTGCAAGTCCAGACGCATTACCCCGTGATAGGGGGGTCTTTGTACACATTGAAAGACTGAACAGAGATGAGCGCTGGCGTTTCTTAACGAAGACTTGTTTGGTTTGTGAGTTACCTTAAATGACTCAGTCTGATTGTATCTGGTGTAAATAGACTGACGGTCGTTGGCACAGGGATCTGACAGAAGCTGACGGCCATCGACTTTGATTGGGTTCAAGATGAGAATTGCGTCACTGTCGATGTTGAAGTTGCCATGCTGCCATTGCATAATGGTCATAGGACAATTGGGTTCCCCTGCTAATCGTTTGTCAACATGATGAGTGATTCGTGGACATAACATACACATGGATGATGAATTTCACTTACGGTTTGCGAGGGACCGAAAGAAGGCCTCTTCATAGTTGCCCTCAGAATTGAAGGTATACGAGATACCTGTCAACTCTGGTTCATAGAATTGTTCTTTGGCCGGGTTGTAGAACGCCTGACGACGCAGCACATACCGTGTTAGTTGGACTAATCAGGATACGAATGGTATGGTAGTTCTTACCGGGCCAGTAACCACTGCGAGGGACTTGGTCGACCATGTCCCTACCAGGGAAGCGGTCTCGGCAGTGGTGATTGTCAAAGGGAGACCGAAAATGGAAAGAATTATAAGACGGGCAATCATGTTGAACACAGTTGGAATAGTTTAAAGCGGGCATTAAAGAAATGCAAGGAATAATCACTGTAATTGATACTATGTGGTCAAGGACTGGAGAGAAGAGTATGCATGTAGAAAAGCATCAACATCAAAATGTTGGCTGGCATCAACTCTTCAATGTTCAATTATATATCCCGTCAATACTGCATGTGCCTATTAACTCGTCAATTAAACCGCCAGGCAACATTGACGGACTACCAGACTTCTCAATCTGCCTCGACAGTTCGATTTCCGCAGGCAGCCAGGCCTAAGGCTATACCAAGTTCACGATTCCATGGACTAGAACTGCCAAATCTGTAAGCATGATGGCCGGCGTACAGGCAGCAAAGAGAGACCTCCGCAAAAGAATGCAGGAGGTGCTTCGAAGCATACCCAAGGACTCAATTGTCAGCCAATGTGAGCCTAAAAACCATTTTCTATACTCCTATTCACGTTTTAGGTCCTGACTTGTTGCAGCCAGAATCGCTACGGATAAAGTATTCTCGCTCACGGAATACCGTGATGCAAAACGGGTAGGAATCTACCTGTCGATGCCTTCTGGTGAACTGTCCACGACGGGAATCGTCCAGGATGCATTGAGAAACGGCAAAGAGGTGTATATTCCATACCTACACAGTGTCGTGTCTCCAATGACGCAGAAGAAGACCTCTATTATGGATATGCTCGCGTTGGAATCCATCGAGGAATTCGAATCTCTTGAACCAGATAGATGGGGGATTCCATCCCTCAAGCAAACACAGGTGGCTACCAAGAAAAATTGTCTAGGCGGATATGGAATTTCACCAGGAACCTCTAGTCAAGCAACTAAGGAGGATCACAGTCTGGATTTGATACTCATGCCAGGAATGGCGTTTGACCATGGGTTCAGAAGACTAGGCCATGGCAAAGGATTCTATGATCATTTCCTGGCGAGATACTCGAGAATAGAGTCAAGAAGCGAGACAACAACATCGAAGAAGCCGTTCCTATGTAAGGAATCCTTTCTTGCATTACACTCAGCATAAACCAAAGAGTAACGTCCGCTAACAAGAGGAAAAATGTCATTTAGTGGCTCTCTCTCTTGAGGAGCAAATGCTGTCTCCAACAGAGGATATTCCCGTTTCGGAGCATGACTGGCCAGTGGATGCCGTTGTCGTTGGCGACGGTCGACTTCTAATTCGCCAACGCCGTGAGATCGCCTAAGATGTTCCCTTTCCACGAGATATAGTTGCCCGTTGCCCATCGATTTCACCAACCAACACAGGAGGCTGTCGCTTAATGGTAAACATGTAAATATTAAACAGTAAACGAATAAATAGAAAATCTTGTTATTTCACTCGTCCGCAAGGGGCTTTCGTTCCTCATGACGACGACGGAACAGTTTGGATCAACGACACATTGTCACCCTTGAGCAATATTTGACCTAACGAAACGAAAAGCAATTCAGCTCTGCACCTGGAAATACTAAACGCCCATTGCAAGAGCAGCCATACCTAATGGTCTCCGTTTCTCTTCTTCGGTCTTTGTCGCCAATCGCACCTCTACCGCGTCGTCGATGACCAGATTCATGAATTCGTCAAATCCCTAGCCAGATTTTGTCGTGGGTTAGCTAAGGAGTATGCCAATGCGCAGGCTCATACTTACCCTGATTTTCCCTTCTATACGGAATGCTAGCTGTTCGTACAACCAGATAGATACTGTCGTTCTTTGCTGGAGGAGCTTGAAGATGAAGTGAATCGGCGCAAGCAATGTCTTGCGAGCAGCACCACCACCACCGCGACCGGCCATGACTGGTAGAAGAGCGTTTAGGACTGTTTAGGACTGAGTTGGAAAAAGGAAAAAAGGCGAATGGAAGCGATATAAAAAAACGTGACCAAAGAACGCGGTGCAAGAGTTGACAGTCAGTGACAGTCACGCGGAAACTTGTTTGTTAGAGCGATTGAGGGAGACAGAGATTACCGTATACGGTAGCTTAGCGGCTCCTCCATCGAGACCACCAACTTTTGTCCACAGTCCTCCACCTCCAACTATCGACAAAGATATATACCCATACAGTACTCTTCTATATTTGAGATGCTTCTCTCTTTTTCTTCCACTTACTAGCCGGAAACTCGCTTGTTTAATGAGTTTCTATGCTTTCAATCCTACCAAACTAGCTTGGTGTTGCTGCTCTCTTCAGCCTGGCTGACCCCTCCTCCTAAATCCTATCTATCTCCGGCTACCGAACAGATTCTGAACATCCCACCGTGAAATTCGCCCATGGCCAGCAAAAACGGGAGCACGGCCTTTGGGCCTGTGCTGGCTGCCCTTGCTACTATGCAGGGAAACGTCTCTCGCTCCGAGAAGACGCAGGCCCACGAATTCCTTGAAAAATTCCAGAAATCAGTATGATATACGGACCCTCTCTTCCTCGTGAAGAGAAATTCACTATCTTCCCTTTGGTACAACAATGTCTGACGCCAAATCCGTCCACTAGCTCGATGCTTGGACGACTACGCACCAGTTATTACAGGCTCCGGAAGCCCCTGTGGAAGCGAAACTGTTCGCCGCGACAACGTTGAAAGGAAAGGTAAAGCGGGGCCTTGACTACGATGAAGCAATTCATGGGCGGCTAATGGAAGTAGATTGTGTTCGACCTTGACCAATTGCCCGCCGAGTCCGTATTGGCTTTAAGAGACTCGGTTCTGAGCCTACTCGTGGCCTATGCATCTGGTGCCAGGCCAATTCAGACGCAACTTTGCGTCTGTTTGGCAAGTCTCGCGATTCAGATGACAGGATGGAAAGACGTTTTGGCCACCGTCGGTACAACGCTTGGAGGTGCATCTGGGGACTGTGTGTTGGAATTCCTCAGAATACTTCCCGAAGAAGTGACAGAAGGTCGCAAAATTAATTTGAGCGTATGTTCGGCCGGTTGAAACCCGTCTTCACACACCAACCAGCTTTTGCTCGTTCAGAACTACCGCCGCCTGTGACTCAAAATCTAATTCGCTGTCGAAACCTAGGAAGAAGATCTTGCTTTGAGGACCAAGGAGCTTTTGGACGATAACGCAGAGCAAGTCATGCATCTCTTAATACAGTATGCCCAATCGTCGCGTATGACACTCCACTCGGTACTTTCCACTTGAACATTCATGGAACGATGCTAACTCAATTGTTGCAGCTGCTGCGTCTACGAACCCTCGCCTACTGGACTGTATCGCCTCGTGGATGCGCGAAATTCCTCCCTCGACCATTGTTAATTCGCCTTTGTTGGATGTTATCCTCAAGGGCCTGGACAATGATGTATCCTTTGAATCTGCTGTAGATTGTATGTGTACCCTATACAGGGATACGCGGGAAGTCGATGACTCGCTGTCCGTCATCCAGGCCTTGTACCCCCGTTTATTGGGCCTCCGGCCGAAAATCGTGGAGTCTGCTGATTCAGAGGACATGGACGCCTTCAAGGGCATAACGCGACTATTTGCCGAGGCAGGCGAGGCCTGGGTAGTATTGATCGCTCGACTCCCGGCCGAGTTTCGAGGTCTTGTGGAGGCGGTCCTTGAATGCTGCGTTCGAGATTGGGATCGCGATGCAATCTCGCTCACGTTCATTTTCTGGTACGAGCTTAAGCAATATATCACACTGGAGCGTTATGCAGCGGCACGAGTGCAGTTCTCTGACATCTTCTCGAAACTCGTTGATGTCATGGTCAAACATCTTCGATACCCTAGCCCCGAGGAAGAGGGCGAAACAGATTTGTTTGGTGGTGACCGCGAGCAGGAAGAGAAATTCCGCGAATACAGACACTCCATGGGTGACGTCCTGAAAGACTGCTGCGCTGTTATCGGTGTGACCGAATGTTTAAACAAGACATATACCATGGTGCAGCAGTGGGTCTCGGAGTATGCGCCACATGCTACCCATGAGCATGTGCCGCACTGGCAGGAGCTTGAGGCGCCGTTGTTCAGTTTAAGAGCAATGGGCCGTATGGTCGACCCCGAAGAAAGCAGTGTCCTTGGGCAAGTTATTCCACTTATCGTGCAAATTCCGGATCAAGAGAAGGTGCGCTTCCAAGCCATCATGGCTCTGGCCCGGTATACGGAATGGACAGCGCAACATCCGGAAACGCTTGAGATGCAGCTGAACTACGTCATCTCCGGTTTCCAGCATAGCTCCCAGGAAGTAATCCAGGCCGCAGCGTTGGCTTTCAAATTTCTGGGCACAGATTGCCAAAAACTACTCGGCGGCCACATCGCTCAACTTCATGCGTTCTTTGAGTCGGTTCTGGACAAGCTGAAGCCAGTTAGCCAAGAAGAAATTACAGAGGGCGTTGCCGCTGTAGTTTCTGTGCAGCCAGTTGAGAAGATTTATGAAACCATGAAGATGTTCTGTGATCCCATCATGGCCCGGATCATGAACTTGGCAAATAATGCAAAAGATGAACAGGGCCAGAGAGCGGTAGCCGGTATGTGACTATAAAGAAGATTTCAACACCGAGTTTGCGGTTTTCTCCGTCGAGAGATAGCTAACGTTTGCATAGATCGCCTGCAACTGATCACCACATTTGTTCAAGTGGTAGCCCCATATGTCGGACCAAACGAAGAAAATCCAGCAGTGAAGTACTGTGGGGAGATCCTGCCCATTATGACCACGATTGTTATGAATTTTACTTCGTCGAATCCCATCTTAGAGCGCGTCTGCCGATGTTGGCGGTCCATGATAATTTCCTATCGAACGTCCATGATTACTTTGTTACCCACATTAGCACAAAGCATTGCGAATGGCTTTCAAGCGTCCAAGGAGGGCTGCTTTCTATGGGCCACCGATGCAGTTGTTCGAGAGTTCTCCAATGGAGCGCCGGGCGTGGACCAGAATACCAGCAATGCGGTTTATCAGTTTTATGAACAGCAAGCCCTTTCGTTCCTGCGTATTCTGAACGAACTCCCTCCAGAGAACTTGCCGGACGGTTAGTTTGTTCTCCGTCACATTCTGCCTGGGAGGAAACGGCGACTGACAACAAATGGATGTATAGTGATCGAAGACTTCTTCCGCCTCGCGTCTGATGCGGTTCGGTATTATCCCAAAGAATGCGTAACGTCGTCTCTTTCGGTGCCAACGTTCTCAGCAGCGTTGAGTGCTCTTACACTCCAACAGCGCGAGCCTCTTATAGCTACCCTCCATTACTACCACGACTTACTCAGTTTTGCGTTCGACATGCCGGCGGTGTCGGACTTTTCCAGTGTCGAAGGGGAGGGGTACTCAAACCCTCCAGACGTGCAGCAAGCAGTGCGACATCTGGTGCTGTCACAGGGACAGCTGCTTGCGCAACAGATTATCACGGGCATGATGTTTACGTTTCCAGTTGACTGTGTTCCTGATGCGTCTGGCATTCTGATGACGATGTTTGAGCTGATGCCGCAGGAGACGGCCTTGTGGCTCCAAACGACCCTTCAAATGGTGCCGGCGGGATCAATCAAACCGGGCGAGGCGGAACGGTTGCTCAAGGGCATCTCGGACAAGGTGCAAGCAGGAGAAATTGGGAGGATTCGAGCTCTGCTACAAGGTTGGTTCAAAAGTCAGTTTTTTCGGGGACTATGGTACAGGAGGCTAATCAGTATGTACGAGTAGACTTCACGAATTCCTATCGGCGAAGAAACGTGGCACCGCGAGAGGGACTGGGTCGACTTGAAGCTACCCGATTCCGGTTCAGTGGGTAGCATGTTGGCATGTTATAGCTAGAATCTAGAGGAAGGACGAGTTTGAGCATCCATGCGAGCAACACAACAACAGCAAAACAACAGCGAATGAAGGCAAGACTATTATTATGCATGCTTACTCTTACTCAATTTCCCCCCTAAGATCCAGGAGCCGCCGTAACTACTACTAATAGAGCAGTGGATAAAGCCCAATCTGGATGAAACAGGGAAGAAGAAGAAGACTCTGAAATAAGCTCGCAGACCAAGCGGGTGTACCTGTTGAAGAGGTTGCATTGTGGAAGATGATGAGCAGGAGATCGACTCATCTCTCGAAATATCCGAACCTTGTTTCTGCCAGGAAGGTATTCCGTGAATAGCTCGTAAATAGTAGAATGTAGGCCCTATGGCGGATGACTTCAATGTTCAGAATATGTACGCGCGACTACCGCCAGGCCGATCCAACTTTATCCAATTTGAGTCTGGACTCTTTTCCTTTTTCGGCAACTCCTTAAGGACTCGGTTGATGCATATTTTCATGCTGCTTGAGGGCTCATCCATCATCACCCGCTGCCAACAGGTCCGCCGCTCTTCATCGGCCTTCTCCACACAACGACTCTCTATCCGCCGATCGTCATAGACCATCTCGTGTCATCCGTTACGGTTGCAATTTTTTAATATATACCACCTCGCATTCGCAGCATGTGGCTATGATATTAATATTAGAATAGAATGTGGCTATTAACATAGATTGTAAATGGCCCGATCGCCCTTTTTTTTTTTTTTTTTTTTTTTTTTTTCTCGAAGCGCAACAGCATCTTCCATCCTCCAGTCCTCCTCCTCCTCCTCCTCCACCTCCGTTCCTCTTCAGATATTGCTCCGTTCCATGGCTTCTTCTGGCTCCAGTTCCCTGCATCTCTCTTCGTCATACATTGGCCGTTCCTGTGTTTCGTCTGAGATCGTTGGCGTACAGCAACGTCACGCGACCCGTCTGTCGTCTCCTCTCATGAAGCGCCCAAGATCGCTGTGGAAAACTCTCCGTCGATGACTCGTTTTGGCTTGGATTTGTTCCTATAATCGTCCCTCGCTACTCCGTCAGTTTTCTGAGAGATTTTACTGGATATATAAATATACACATATATGTTTATATCAAATACATCTATATATTATAACTACACGCTCTTGCACAGATGACCAACCTATCTGTACATACACAACCCATCTCCAATAATGCCGCTTGCCGTCAGCAGAATGCCCGAAACAAACCTTGCGTCGAGAGACCATGGCGTCTCGCCCGGGCATGATACCATGGTGGCCGGCTCTGACCAACCGAACCCCAGTGCCATAGTCGATGGTCCCCCCAGGAAACGGAAACGGATTCGCAGAGCCGCTATGGATAGGAAATTTGAATGCAACTACGGTGGCTGCGGGAAGAGCTACTCACGGGCCGAGCACCTGTATCGCCATCAGCTAAACCGTACGTCAACCCGCACTCGCACACACATATGTCATTCCCTCCCTCCGGTCTCGATCAACAAAACACCACTGAACCCGCGAGATTTCTTGTGACTGACAACACTCGATGGATGCTTATGGCTTTCCTATTATTTGGCTGTTCTAGATACTCCCAAGCAGATCTATCGTTGCGACTTTCCGGAATGTCGCCGATCCTTCGTGCGTCAAGATCTCTGCGCCCGCCATCGCGAACGTCACACTACCAAAGGTTCGCAGCTTCAAAGACGCGAATATTTCCCGCTGCAGGATGCATCGTCTGGCCATCATGCGCTGAAGGCAAACGACAATCCTCAATTGGCTCCGGCTGCTCCCTCCTCATCCGGCTTGATCTCTCCTCGCCAGTCCATCGCCCAGGCATCAACGTTACTACCCCATGCTGGCAAAGCAACGGATACCGATAGTGTGCATACCCCTCCTGCCGTTGATCATGGTGCTCGGCCTTTCCCTGCACCGTCTCCCCCATCGCTGCCATCTCCAATGACGTCCTACGGCTTTCAAGCCATGGCGCCTCGCCATAATACAGAGAGGGCAGGTTCAGCCACCACGCAGTCAGCAAGCTCCAGCAACCATACGCAAGGAACTTCACCACTAGCTCATTCAAATACCGCCTATGAACCATCAGATCCCCAACCGCCGTTTGGTGGTGGTAAGAAAGGGAGCATCCATTCAACGAATCCGTCCGTTAGCTCTGTCGACACAAGTCTGGAACCTTTTCACACACGCCGGCCGATGACGGCGCCTGATCAATCATCTGCCATCCCGCCTCGGACCACAAGCATCTCATACCCCATGTCGACGAGATTTGATGAACCCTCCTCCTCCTACCTCATGAGTCCTACTGCGTACACCTCCCAACCGAACCTGCCGATGCCGTCGTCTCTCCCCATAAATGGATATCAGGAGTTTCCTTTACCCGAAAGCGCCACAACAACAACAGCTGGCCTAAGTGGCTTGGATTCGGTCCCGGCAGTGATGGCAGGATCCGGCGCTGCCATGGCTGATGCCGGACTCAACTCTCCTTCGCCCTACACTTTCCCGCTCTTTGGTGGTGAATCCTATAACCGATCTCCTTTTGCCATGGCGGATGACTTTGCTGCGTGGCTTTTCAACGAGCCCATGCCCGGGTCCTTGACTAACGGCGGTTACCCGTCTGCTCCTGGCATGGTGCCGCCGGGCTACCTGGACCCCGCACAGGTAGAAAACGCGTTCTACGCAAGTGATCCTTTCTACGGCACCTACTTCGGAAATACGATCCCATTGCAACATCCCATGAGTGTGACCAGCCTTCTGGATCCTGGATCTCCGCAAGCCATCATGTCGGAAGAGAAACGACAGGACCTGTTGCTTTTAATATCGACCCGCTTTAATGAAGCAGCGTATTCGATTGTGGAAAAACGGAAGGACGCCTTTATGGATGGCAATATCGACGACGACGACCACGTGCTGAGTCTGCGCATGATGCAAACCTACATTGGCTCGTATTGGTATCACTTCCATGACCAATTGCCGATTCTGCACAAGCCGACATTCTCGGCTGACAAGACACCAAACCTGCTTCTTCTTGCGGTCATGGCAATCGGCGCTTCGACGCTGGATGAGGCTCACGGTCACGGGATCACCGAAACTGCTGCGGACCTGGCCAACTTCTTTGCGTGGCATCTCCGTTGGGAGATCTTTATGGATGCCGATTTTCGACCACCGGCGAAACTCTGGATTTTCCAGGCCCTCCTTTTGTTGGAAGTCCACGAGAAGATGTACGCTACGCGGGCATTGCATGAGCGCGCACACATCCATCATGACACTACGTTGACCCTGATGCGTCGCGGTAGTTCGTTGATCGACCGATCCGCATTTGAGTCTCCTGCGAGCATGAGAGACGACCGCCGTTCCACGACGGCCTCGGGAAATATGACGGAGGCTTCGGCCGAAGACTCATGGATGCAGTGGGTCAAGGCGGAGTCGACGAGGCGAGTCGCGTTCGCAGCGTTCATTCTGGATTCGACGCATGCAACCATGTTTGCGCATTCTGCGAAAATGGTGGCTCACGAGCTGCGCTTGCCACTGCCGTGCGACGAGGCGTTGTGGTCGGCGACAAGTGCAGCAGAAGTGGCACGGATACAGACCAGTCTTCACGCAAACGGTGTTAAGCCAACCTTGTTTTTGGACGGACTAAAGAAGACACTCAACGGACAGCGCGTACGGACCAACACATTTGGACGCACCATTCTCATGGCCGGTCTGCTCAGTGTCAGCTGGCATCTGAATCAGAGAGATCTGCAGGTTAGTTCACTCGGTGTCACGCAAGCAATGGGTGGCCGGGACAAGTGGCGGTCGGCGCTTCTTCGAGCATTCGATAACTGGCGACGGGATTTCGATGAGGCGCTGATGCAAACGGCGCCGTACTCGAATCGATATCCGCTACGACGTACGCTTGATGAAGACAACGTAATCGAGTCGCGAGATGCCCTGCACCGGCTGGCGCACATGGCGTTACACGTGGATATTATGGATTGCCAGGTCTTCGCGGGCGCCGGCCGACTGCTGGGTCGGGCGGTCGCACCCAAGGACTACAAATTGGCACGGGACAAGATGACAGCATGGGCAACCAAGGCATCCGCGCGGGACGCGGTATTCTACGCACTCAAGTTCTTGTCCGAGTGTCTCTTGCCTGGGAGTGTGGGTGATGGAAGCAGCGACGGCGGAATTCCATCTTCTGAGAACCCGGGATATTACGCCCGCAACGACTACCTAGTCAATCGGCCGTGGGTGCTGTATTTTGCCGGATTAGTGGTCTGGTCCTACGGCTACGCGTTGGAAGGACCCATCGGTCCACCCGGCAAAGTGTCATTGTCGACGCCCGGAGAACAGCGGCGAGACATGCACAACTTTCTTCAACGGGTGGGAGGTGTGCGCGACCCAAATGAACTGGAGGTAGTCAGCGGGCGTAACCGGTGTATGGGGTTGCTTATGGTTTTGCGAGACAATTTCACGACCACGCGGTGGGAGCTGTTGAGCGAGGCCGGGACGTTACTGAACAATTGCATTGAGAAGCTTCAGGGTTGAGCTTGGTGGGCGGTGTCTCTTGGTTGTGTTGTGTTTATGTGTGTACAGGACATGGTTTGTATATCTGGTACTGGTGTACATATGGTGTTTTCTTTTCTTTTGGATCTGGCGCTTGGATTGAGATGATATCCCTGACGATTCATGATATGATGGTTTCACTATTGGTATTGGTAGCATTCATGATACATATACTCCGTTAGCGACAGCATTATAGTAGTTTAGTCAATGGTCACTCTACTGTACTAAAAGTCAAGCAATGGTGAATCATAGCCCTAAGCAGGGAAGGAGAATAATGCATTGCCTAAAAGGGAAAAGCAGAGCACGTGACAGACAGCCAGAACACGTGACGGGCACTCCACCAGTTGCCACAACAACCGCACAGTCCAAGGAGGCGCGACAGACTGGAGAAGGAGTTTACATATCCTTTCAATTGATCTCCTTTTCTCCAGATCGCCTTCAAAACTGCAATTCAAACAATCTTCCCAGAGTGCCGTTTCTGTCGTCCGTTTAACTTACCCAGCAGAAGTTGGAACAGTCCCAGCAAAAAACACCAACTGGTCAATTGGTTCATTCTCGAAGCGTAACCATGGTACGTTCGATTTCTATTTCAGTCGTGGATTTTGCGCGTTGTTCTTGGATCTCTCGTGGAACAGAAGGCAGAGAAAGTCCATGGATCCCCTGGCGTCTCCAGGTATCGATCAATTGTCAACGAAGTAATCCTCTTCTGTCAGTTTGCAGAGTGAGGCAACAACAACAATGAGCAGGGAAGAGACCGAAAGAAGTCGACGTCACCTGAGAATTGCCAATTGAACTGATCCTGGTCTTCCCTCCCTCTTCTGGTCTACTCTTCCTCCCTTCGTGCTTCATTCACCTGACTCTCTGTATCTGCACAACATCTTCTTCTATATATCTACACTGCATGTCAATCAACATGACCAGCTCACTCGCCGATCAGTCTTCCACAAATTACAAAGAAGCCTTTTCCCTCTTCGACAAGCGCGGAACCGGCCGAGTCGCTCTCGAGTCTCTGGGTGATCTGCTGCGCGCCTGCGGTCAGAACCCGACTCTTGCCGAAGTCTCGGATTTGGAGAGAAGTGTTGGTGGGGATTGTACGTATTACCATCGTCTTTGAAAGGCATCAGGCATCAGCATTTCGATCAAAAAATAGCTGACACCTCTCACCTATATCGTTAGTCGACTACGAAACTTTCATTAAAGCGCTCCACCGTCCCGGTGGATTCCGCAACCCCGGCGAACCGGAGGACTACTGTCGTGGATTCCAGGTGTTTGACAAGGATCTGACGGGCTATATTGGCGTGGGACAGTTGAGATACAGTATGTTGATTCGTTCCATTTTCGCAATGCAAGTAAATCTTACTAAATCAACTAGTCCTCACGAATCTGGGAGAGAAGATGTCGGATGACGAAGTCGATGAGCTTCTCAAAGCGGTGGACACTTCTAGTTCTGATGCCGTTGACAGTAGTTCTGGCGAGGTGAACTACACCGGTATGTTTGAATGTCTTTTTTGGGGGGGATATCTGTTTCAGACTGGCTAACTGTAGCAACAGAACTCGTCCGGGTTATTCTGGAGAAATGAGACGATGATAACGATTTCCGGTAATAACGTATATGGTGATGGGTTTTTACGATTGAGTTCGGAGTTGTTTGGTTTTAGCATAATATTAGGCCTTTCTTTTTTCCCGTATCTTTTTAATGCAAATGCAAGTTGAATATGAATCAAGCCGTATTTCTTGCACTTCATGGAGAAATGATAATTATTGCAGCCAGTCTTTCCATTCGGCATCTTTGGCTGCCAATTTGCCCTCATTTCCATCAGCCAGAAGACCCGTTTCCACCAGAGCCCCGGGGAGGATATAGACAACCTTGGGCTCACTGGAATCGGCAGTATTATTCGTATTATCATCAGTAGTAGAGTTTCCCCCATGGCTACTGCCACGCGGCGACCAATCTGCAAAATGCACAGCATGCAAGAAGTAGCCCACAAAAACGTGGCAACGACCACAGCGCAGGAAGAGGCGTTTTTCGAAGCCATCAGCGCGACGGATTAGAGACTTGGTGGTATTGGGGAGAACCGTAGAGAGGAGAATTGTTACGTGCTTGATTTGGGGTTTCTGAAGGTTGTTGTCGTCTTTGTCGTTGCCGTTATCGACTTGTTCGCCATGCCCATTGTTGTCGCCATTGCCATCATCATCGTCATTATCAACATCATCAAACTCGCTGTCATCTTCATCATCCTTCGATTTCAACGATTTCCTCTTTAATCTTTTCACGGGTAAAGGGAGGATAATGGCCCGATCCAGTCCACCGGTAGCACCCTGAGCGGTCGCATTCCCGTCCTGACCTCCGTTATTGGCAGTGGTATCGTTGGACTTTCTTCGCGGTAAGGCATCCAAATTCCTGGTGGTTGCGAGAAGAAGGTGGCTGCAGAAGCGACAGTGGTAGGTGTTTATGGGGAGGCGAGGGGGGTCTTCCGGTTGAGGTTGTGGCGGTGCTGTTGATGCATTATTGTCTGGTTGTTGCTGTTGTTGTTGTTGCTGATTTTGTGGAGATCTTGTAGGGTCTGTGGTTGAGGGCATGCTGTCGTTGTGGTGTTGTTGTAACTCTGCTCTGTACGTATGATAGGCGTTGGTGTTGGGAGGTTGTTGTGTTTGGAGGTACGGGGTATTGTAATGTAACGTAATGGTATGTATGTACTGTAAAGCGGCTTGATTGATAAAAAAAGATCTGCAGCCCTAACCCCGAGCCCTACACGTCATGACCTCACGTGCGGGAAGTCGTTGGGGACGAGATGACTAATGGATTGTAGGAATATTGATCCATCAACATCAAACTTGATCAGTCGATTCTACAGGGCTCCAGGTCTCCATAACAAAGACAGACATCATCATATCCTTGACATCTCCAGACATGATCGTGATTCTAAATTTCTAATCTTCCGATCTATCGCCACGCAGGGATATCATGCATTCAGAGTCAATTTTGTACATGTATACAGAGTTTACAGAGAGAAGTAGATGTGGTCGACGAATTCTCGCGTCTCGGAGTATATTTTTGGTGGTGATTGGAGGCTTCAAGCGCAAACATGTGATCTTTGCCGGGCGGGAGAATTACCGCCTACGGAATCGGGGAAGTGTTGGGGGCCCAACAGGAAGAACTCGTCGTCATTTTTCCCTTTTTTTGCCAGAGGGAAAAAGGTGAAAGCTTCAAATCTTCTTTACGTTTTCTTGAGTTTTATTTTTTTATTTTTTATTTTCGACCTCGGCAAGAATTCTCCAATTGCTTTCTTTTTCTTCGGTTTTTTCTTTTATTTTTTTCTTTTTTTTTTTTCTGATAGTGACTATTTTCTGTCTCGTGACATCAACTTCCCTGCCCCAACCGTCCCGTCTTTGTTGGTGGCTTTTCTTGGACCTTTTTTTATATCAATCAACTGGACCGTGAATTCTCCATTCCTTTCCTTGTACCACAACAAGACTACTAAAGGTTCCCTTTTTTTCTTTTTTCCCCTTTTTCTCTCATCCTTCAAGCTTTTCTCTTCCTCTTCCTATACTACTACTGTTCACCACCTCTCTCTCGTTCTCTGCAGGCCGCCATGTCTGTCAAATCCTCAGAGCCTGCCCGTCCTCGGGCCGGTGACTCGAAAAAGGTCCATATCGCCGATACGCCCTTAACTCGCGCCAATTGGTACAAGCATGTCAACTGGTTGAACGTCTCCCTCATCATCGGTTTTCCTCTGGCCGGTATGATTCTGGCCTATTTCGTGCCATTGCAGACCAAGACCTTGATTTTCTCCGTTTTGTACTATTTCTTCACGGGCCTTGGTATCACTGCCGGTGAGTTTTTCGTTTTCTTTTACCCCTTTACTTACTCCCGAACTAACAATTCTCCAGGTTACCACCGTCTCTGGGCTCACACCTCCTACTCCGCCACGCTCCCTCTCAAGATCATCCTTGCTCTCGCCGGCGGTGGTGCCGTCGAAGGCTCCATCCGCTGGTGGGCTCGTGACCACCGCGCCCACCACCGTTACACCGACACCGACAAGGATCCTTACTCCGTCCGTAAGGGTCTTCTGTACTCGCATATTGGCTGGATGGTCATGAAGCAGAACCCCAAGCGTATCGGCCGCACCGATATCACTGACCTCAATGAGGATCCCGTCGTCGTCTGGCAACATCGCAACTATCTCAAGGTCCTTTTCATTATGGGCTTGCTTTTCCCCACGGCCGTCGCTGGTCTCGGTTGGGGTGACTGGTGGGGTGGCTACGTCTACGCCGGTATCCTGCGTATCTTCGTCGTTCAACAAGCTACTTTCTGCGTCAACTCGCTAGCCCACTGGCTTGGAGAGCAGCCCTTTGATGACCGTAACTCGCCTCGGGATCATGTCATTACCGCTGTCGCCACCCTCGGAGAGGGTTACCACAACTTCCACCATGAATTCCCCTCGGATTACCGCAACGCCCTCGAGTGGTACCAGTATGACCCCACGAAGTGGGTCATCTGGGGCTTGAAGAAAGTCGGCCTCGCCTACAACCTGAAGCAGTTCCGCGCCAACGAGATCGAGAAGGGTCGCGTCCAGCAGCAGCAGAAGAAACTGGACCAGAGACGTTCCAAGCTCGACTGGGGTACTCCTCTCGATCAGCTGCCCGTCTTGGAGTGGGATGACTACGTCGAACAGACCAAGAACGGCCGTGGCCTGGTTGCCATTGCTGGTGTGGTCCACGATGTCACCGACTTCATCAAGGACCACCCTGGTGGCCGCGCTATGATTACCTCGGGTGTCGGCAAGGATGCCACCGCCATGTTCAACGGTGGTGTCTATTACCACTCCAACGCCGCTCACAATCTGCTGTCGACCATGCGAGTGGGTGTTGTCCGTGGTGGCTGCGAGGTGGAGATCTGGAAGCGCGCCCAAAAGGAGGGCTCGGAATACGTGCGTGACGAGACAGGCCAACGCATTGTCCGTGCTGGCGAGCAGGTTACCAAGATTCCCGAGCCAATTCCGACGGCGGATGCTGCGTGAACTAGTTGATTCGAAAATGATATTGTGCTTTTTTTCTATTTCTTCCTTTCCTTTCTTTTGCGTATGTTGCGTTCCTTTTTATCGTCGTTCATTTTTTCCTTTTGCACCATAACGGCTTGACGATTACGTGAAAACTTTCTTCTTTTCTGTCTATATTCCATTTTTCTTTCTTAACCGATTGCATGTTTGCTTTTTTCATCCAGTACCCTGAGCGTCCTTTCTCTGATCTTTGAAATTAGTTTATTCGGTGTTATGGGTTTGTTGCTTTGGAGGTAGACAGTAGATTTGGTCTAATAAATCAGGTTACAAAGACAACCAGTCTCTAGTATCTATATAGTAATAACAGCAATATCAAAGTGAATCCCGCAGTGAGAAATCCATATACACCATGCACCACAGACAATACACGGAGATAATTGATGCCCACAAAACCAACTGGTCAACTCCCCCACGTACTGTGCATCATACAAGCTACAAGCACCATATTCCTCCGTACAACAACCTCAATTGTCCGCCGTTGAAGAGATCTCTGGCGCATCGCTCAATCTGCACGTATCCGATTTCTCGTCTCACCTGAACCTTTTTTCTTCACCCGCCAAAACCGTCCGGTGGGTGTTAACTCCGTCATCGTGGCGCCCTCTCTCCGCTTTTCGTCCTCTCCCGCCTTCAGACTCTCTTCGGTCCTGGGCCATTTCCGTGCTTCACAGTCTACGACCACCTCTCCCTCCTCGTGGAAGCATCTCACGGACCTGCGAAGGCTGCTCACAACCTCAACCATGGCCCCTCAGCATCTACGTAGGCCTCCCCAGGCTCCTCCCGTCTTCACGGCTACCGTCCAGTCCATTCTCGACGACGCCAATCGCCTCATCAACACTTCCCGTAAGGTGCAGGATGACGCCGTTACGTCCGTCAGACCCGAATCGGCCAGCTTCGCCAACGTCGTCCAACCAATGGCTCGCAACCAGGATGAAATGGCCCTGGAATCCCATATTCTCTGCTTCTACCAAGCTGTTTCCACCGACGAGAAACTCCGCGACGCCTCGTCCGAGGCCGAAAAGCTGTTGGATGACTTTTGGATTGAGTCTTCCATGCGTGAGGATGTTTTCAAGCTCGTTGACGCCGTGCTGAAACGCGGAGAGGCACTGGATCCCGAGTCTCGTCGGCTTCTGGAGAAGGAACACAAGGATTACGTCCGTAGCGGTTTGGGCATCCCCGCTGGTCCGCAGCGGGATCGTTTCAAGGAAATCAAGAAGCGTTTGAGTCAGTTGGCTATTGAATTCTCGAGAAACCTGAATGAAGAGAAAGGCGGCATCTGGTTCACCCGCGATGAACTCAATGGCGTGCCTGAGGATGTTTTGTCTAACCTGAAGCAGGGTGAGGGTGAACAGCAAGGTAAATTGTGGTTGACCTTCAAATACCCCGATCTCTTCCCGACAATGAAATACGCCACGAACCCGGAGACACGCAAGCGAGTCACCATCGCCAATGAGAATAAGTGCAACCAGAACATTCCCCTGTTCCGTGAGGTCGTGGTTTTGCGTGACGAAGCCGCTCGAATTATGGGGTACCAGAACCATGCCATATTCCGCATTGAAGATGAAATGGCCAAGTCACCCGACAGGGTGAATACGTTCCTTGGTGATCTGCGCTCTCGTCTTGCGACCGGCGGCCAGGCGGAAATCAGAGCTCTCCTCGATCTCAAAAAGGCCGAAGCTGAATCCCGTGGTCAGTCCACCGATGGCCGCTTTTACCTGTGGGATCACCGCTACTACGATAGGTTGATGCAAGAAAGGGACTATGCTCTGGACCAGCAAGTTGTCTCGGAGTACTTCCCGCTGCAGACTACCATTGAAGGGATGCTGAAGATTTTCGAGGAGCTCTTTGGGCTTGAGTTTGTCGAGATTACCGGTGAGGATAGGAACAACCTCGCTGCGACTGGGAAGGGCGGTGATATTGTCTGGCATGATGATGTCCAGTTGTTCAGCGTTTGGGATGACGAAGGAGAAGGAAGTGGTTTTGTCGGTTATCTGTACCTGGATCTATTCTCGCGCGACGGCAAGTATGGCCATGCGGCAAACTTCAATCTGCAACCTGGCTTTATCAACCCCAAGGGCGAACGCCATTATCCGGCCACTGCATTGGTGTGCAACTTCACCAAGCCAACCGCCAAGAAACCCAGTCTGCTCAAGCATCAGGAAGTGACCACTCTCTTCCACGAACTGGGTCATGGCATCCACGATCTAGTCGCCCGAACAACTTACTCCCGCTTCCACGGCACCAGCACGGCTCGCGACTTCGTGGAAGCCCCCAGTCAAATGCTGGAGAACTGGTGCTGGACCCCATCCCAGCTCAAGTCGCTCAGCAAGCATTACTCTTACCTCTCTCCCAAGTATCTTGATTCCTGGAAAGAGCAGGCAGGCGGGAAGCCTCAACCTTCCGAGCAAATACCAGGCGACATCATCGACCGCATCATCCGGACGAAGCATGTGAACGACGCCCTCTTCAACTTGCGACAGTTGCACTTTGGTATTTTCGATCTCACCATTCATCAGCCCCGGAGTCATGAGGAGATTGAGAAGCTGCCGCTTTCGGCGACTTACAACTCGCTTCGGAGACAGATTACCGGGATCGAGGGCCCCGAGGCTCTGGGATCGGGATATGAATGGGGACATGGACAGGCTACATTTGGTCATTTGATGGGAGGATATGATGCTGGATACTATGGTTATTTAAGGTATGTATTCCCGGCATATATATACACATTGATAGCAGACTAACTCCTTCAAAGTTCCCAAGTATACTCGGCCGACATGTTCTACACCATTTTCGAATCGGATCCCATGAACCGCAGCGAAGGTCGTCGATACCGCCATGTGGTTCTCGAGAGGGGAGGTAGCCAGGACGAAATGAAGACGCTTACGGAGTTCCTGGGTCGCGAGCCGAAGACGGACGCGTTCTACAAGGAATTGGGGTTGACGGGGGATGTCCAGGAGGCCGGAAGTCAGTCTGGGTCGACGTAGACATGCTGTGCATCGGCGTTGCTCGTACTATGGAATGAAATAATAGCATTCATCTCAATCGGATGGTTTCTCACCTGACCGTTCCATAAAAGAAGACCTAAATTAGGGCATTGGTATTAGGGCATCGTATGATAGAAATTCCGACCATCTGGATTCTATATAGAACAACCTCGGTACAGAACAACACCCAAAATGAACCAACAAGACCAAGAAATCCTGGGTCTTTCGTCCTCAAACCCTGGAGCTTGTAAGTTTAGTATTACTCCCAGCTGGCTATTTGTAAAACCGTCTAATCCAACGTACTGCAGGTCGCATTACCCCGATATCCGCATCCCAGTCCCTCCACGCGACAGCCGCGCCAACCAGACCCGGAGCCATCTCAACAGGACTACACCGTCTAGATGAGGCATTATCACCAAGTTCATCATCGACTGGAGAACCCGCAAAGCAGCAAAGAGGCATTCAATGTGGACATGTATCAGAGATCTTTGGGCCGCCAGGGGCGGGAAAGACGACGGTAGCGTATGCGCAATCAGGTCGAGACATGCCCTACTGTGTTACGGGTCTGACTCTTCGACAGGTTGAGTACCGCGGTCAATGCGCTCCGGGCTGGTGGGAAGGTGGTTTGGATTGGTACGTTGCGGTCCTGAGTATGTGCAGCTGGTATTCTATACATCTAACTGGGACGACATGGAAGACACCGGCTCGCCGTTACCAACATCTCGACTTAAACACTTACTCGAATCGGCGGCTCCCACAGACAGCAGCAGCAGCAGCAGCAGCAGCAGCAACAGAAATTTAGCTTACAACATAATCCACTTCCGTCCACCTTCGCTCCCTCACCTATTAGCTCTCCTCCTGCGCCCCCCGGCGACTTTCCCCCCACCGGATACAACCCTCCTGGTGCTCGACTCCGTCTCCGCCCCATTCCCATCCTACTACCCAAACGCAACAGACCTGAAAACCCGACAGACCTCGAAAAACCAGACCCGCGTCGACAAATCCCAGCTTCAATGGCGCATCAACCGCAAATGGAACGTCACGGGCGACCTAGCTCAGCAGCTTCGGAACATGGCCGCGACGCATCGCTTCGCTGTGCTTGTTGTCAACCAGACCTTCACCAGAGTTAAGGGGGTTGCGAGACCGGTGCTCTCCCCCGCTACGGCTGGGGGTGTTTGGGAGAAGTGTGTTTTTGCCAGGGTTGCCTTGTATTGGGATTTTTGGGGGGCTGCTGGTAATAAGGCGCGGTTTGCGGAGGTTTTGAAATGTGATGGCAGGTTTTGTCGGTGGAGGTCGGAGGGGAATGTGGTTCCTTTTGGGATTGAGATGGTTTGTTTCCTGGTTATCATCTGCTTTTTTGCTGTGGGACTTGCTTATACGGTTGTGGTTGTTGTTTAGGACGGTCTCTACGAGATATCAAACAACGTCGATCCACCGCAGCTGTCTTCCTTTCTTTCTTCCTTTCCGGTTTCGTCGCCTCCTCCTCCTCCTCCTCCGCCGCTGCCGCTGCTGCCACCGCAGGATCCCAGTAGTCAAGCGAGTGGAACTGAGATCCAATCCGCACCGTCTACGCAGAGGAAGCGGAAAGTCGATGAGATTGCCGACAGCCAGGATGAAGATGATGACGAGGAAGAGGAGGACTAGGAATTAGACGCGGATGATTGCTACTACCTGAGCTGAAATGAGGGTTCCTTGTAGTAAGTCATGTATGAACTCAGAAGTGACGGGGATATATCACAATCGATTGGCGCCTGTCCTGTATTTGTTATCATTGGACACACTATCATATCATACTGCTGTCACACCTTTTTCAAGATAGACAAGTACATGTAGGTATCGTAGTCCTCTGCAAGTGAAAACAACCATCATACACAGAAAGCAGTAAATCGTTACATGAACCGATTCCTCAACAGATAATCGCATCAAAGCAGATATGACGCCATGACCTGCCCGTCCCAACCGCGTCAACAAGATCAGAACGCCACCCACTGACCAGCCAAATCAAAGAGTAAACCCTTGCAAGTAAATACAACCGAAACAACGGACCGGGTATCATAACGTGAAGATAACCTTTGCGGGGAAAAATAAAGAAACGAATTAGAAGCGCCGCATCAACCCAGAGCGGGGCAAGATCACCGCTCAGAACCAGCGAAAGTGCGGAGATAAGAAAGCAACCAACCACGGGGACGACAGCAAGAGGACAAAAAAAAAAAAAAAAAAAAAAAAAAAACGTGAACGAACAAGGAGCAGCTCTCAAGGTTGAAACCTCAGACGAAACTGCCGTCCCCTCCCCTCTTCCCGAACCTTATACAAAAACCGCGCAATCGCTTCTTGCTCCACCAACGCGGCACTGTTGAAATGCTTGCGGACGGACAAGGCGAGTTGGTTCTTGCTTACTCGGCCCTGGCCTATTATGTTGCCGTGTCGGTCCTTGCGCTGATCCCTGCGACCAAGGCCGTTTCTGTTACTAACGCCAGCTGATGATATATGGTTGCTCTCGGGATGCTCTTGTCCTCGGTTGCGGGATTGGGTCAACTGAGCTCGCCGTGCAGCTATGGTCGTAGGAGATCGGAGGCCAATGCCTTGAGAGAGGAGGATACGGGAGTAATCGTTGGAGAAGGCGCTCGGCGTGGACAACCCATGAGCCTGGCGGTAGGAGTGGAGGATTTCGACAGGCATTTCAGACCAGTTTATCTGAGATATCTTCTTGTCAGCCAGCTGCATGGATGACATCAAGTAGAAAGATTTGATTCGAACTTGAAGTATTAGTAGTACCCTTGGAAGATTGTCCGCTTGCTCAACGCTCTGAGCTGCCGGAGCACTAGTCACATTCGCCGCATTTGCAGTAGGCTTAGCTGATCCTGCTGTCTTCCGGCCCTTGGACGATGCTCCTTTAGGCTCTCTGGCGCCGCTAGAAGCTTCTGATCGAGAGTCATCTACGGCGGCGATGGCTCCCTTGCGCGGGGGAGCCATGGCGGACGACAGACAAGGGAGGAAGAATCAAAGGGAGCAAAGTAGGAAACCAAAACCAATAAAGCCAAGAAAACCACTGGAGTGAACGGATGATAAGTTGTTATTATTCTGACGGATTGACAGTGGCATTATTGTTGCTGGACGAGAGAGAGGTTGGAGTTTGACGCAAATCCGAGTGTTCTCCGCTCGAAAGCGGTGCGACACGGCAGAATCGCGAAGACGCGAACTGAACGTTGACGGGACATCACGTGCTCGCCTGGAGCCCTTATAGCCTTCCTTTTTGGGCTAGAGCAGGTTCTCCGTACTCCAGATTTTGACAGTACGGAGTACCGGGGTAAAACGGTACTGTACTGTAACAACTGGTTCCGTCAACTGCATGAATCGACATGACCCTGCAGAGGATTAATCTGAACCATTCTCGCGGAGTACGTATTGGAGAGTCACACTCTTACCTCTACATACTCACATGCAGGTTCATGACAAAAACTGACAGAAGGAGGCGGTTATCGACGTTCAAAGTTCAAACACAGACCAAACATCATCGGTAAACCATTTATTACGCCTACGGTACTTCCGACGGACCGAGTTCATAAACTGAACTCGGCTCCACGGCTCAGCCAGTATGGTTACCGGTCCTGTGCTCCGTATGGGGCCCCTCGGACTAGCTTCGGGAGGCGAAAAGGAAATAAGAAAAGATAATCTCATGGGGATCGTCCGTCATAGTTCGACTTGCAAATTTTCTATAAATTTCTGGGAGTCATCTGGGCTGGAGATAGAGATGTCGTGATAGGTGTATGTACAGTAGCACATGATTTTGAGTACAATATGATACTCTCAACAGGGGTGTTGTCTATACGCTTGGGGCCAAACGTGCTGAGTTGATGATGCTGTGCTTTAGTCTGACTTCATCCTACTCCGTAACACGGAGTACCCCGTACGGAGAATCAGCCCTCCAGTCGATGGACCGCCCCGCAAGTTCAACCCTGGAAAAATCCGGAGAAGAAAAAATTCTTTTCAACTCCGAAATCATCCGAGGTGGTCTCGAACGTTCATCTGTCCGTTTAAGTCAAGACTCGCCGATATGCATGTTTGTGGCGTTGCTTATTATTAAATATAGCAGAGTTACATCAACGAGCTTGTTCCTTGCTTGATTTTTTGTCCAGCTTCCATATATGACCTGCCGGTATGTCAGTTACCAGTTGGAGCTTCACCGAGGACCTACGTACTCCGTGTGCCATCCGTAGTACGGGTATGATAGTAGGAAGGATAACGACAAATTGTCAGTTGAGATGAAGACACGTGGTTTCTAGTCCGTAACTTATCGCAGAGAACAGCCTATGCCAGAGAATGAAGCCGAGATGTATGATACATATGATACCAACAATCGAATTCATGTCAATGCCACTGACAGCTGCATCCATGTGAAATTATTGCCTAAGGCATGAAACGGGATCACGTGGTGGTGGAGAAGTAAGCGGTAGATCTACAGTGGGGCTGGAGTAGGCACGTCCGTATATGTATACATATGCAGTAATATGGGGAAGAACTTTTTGATACATACATACAGAGTAATATTTCTTAATCAAGGAAGGTTTAGTCGGAATTCGGCAGAGTGTTGAACAGCCAGCGTGTCCCTCCTAAGCAGGAAACCGTGAGTGACTGTCAACCAAAGGCAACAAGTGGAACCTTGCGACTTGGACTGCATGCTGGCTATGATACAATGGTTGTTTTATCGCAGACCTGAGGGCACGCCGCGGTACAGACTCCCCGCAGGATGGCTTCATGTACTCCGTATGGAGAGCGGGGTCTGGAGTATGGGGTACTCCATACATCAGGCAATAATCCCTATCATATGGTACTCCGCATGAGAATTGGGGAGGTAAAAGATGCGATGGTGGCATGATAAGCTTAAAACTGAAAACAGATGAGTCCCGGGCTGGCATGTGTGCGTCAGATTTAGTGAAGCCGAAAAAGCAGTATGATTGGCCAAATGGTCCGTTCTGGAAAATGCAAATTTGAATTACCGATAAGGATTGGCATGTGGGGTTGTGGGGCAGACGGGTGTGTGCTTAGAGCGGGTAACTCTCCGAAATCGCTCTTTTTCATTTCGGTGTACGGAGTATACCATACATTTTGTACGAAGTATACAGTAGTACCTAGCTGGGTGTAGGGCCTGAGTCTGACCACTTGAGATCACGACGTCCTCGCAAACAACGTCTCACCAAGTCCGGGGTTTACATACATGCCAGCTTGCCAGTGCACTGTCAGTATGCGCGTCATGTCACGCAAATTCCCCCGATTCTCCATGAAGACTGAAGTTGTGAGGTGCCTGGTAGCCCTGGCTCCTGTGATGAATTATCCTGCACTGTGCAGCATTGGCAGCAATTCTCGGTAGCAATGGGATTGGTCTAGACTCGAATGGACGTTCGTCTCGACGAGACGGCTCAGACGAATGACAGATACGTTGTCAAGACAGAAATCATCAGCAAGCACACACCAGTTCGTTGGGGTATCATCGGGTGAGCTGACTTGTTACAGTATGTAGTATCTTGGCAGTGAGAAGAAGGTACACTACAGTAGTCTCAGACCTGAAATAGGTCTATGTACAATCAATTACCAGCTGTCTGATATTTTGTAAGGTGGTACGAGACGAAGCGAGTAGTACCCGGACAGTAAGTAGTTATAACGATGTCGCTCAATCATAAACGATGACTGAGATGCGGCCGAAATCGATGACAGCAATGCGAACCACGATTAACCCCGCGTAGCACAGGATCTACGTTCTCAACTCTACAAAGATGTACTGTACGCTTGTCCAATGTTAGATCTTGTGGACCGTGGTACATTACAATCGAGCCATCTCAGCCTTGTAATACAAATTTACGAAGCAAAACCTGGGGAAGTCAGGGGCTCTTGTCTCCCGTTAACGGCCGTTTGATGCTTTCTTGGCTGCAAGGCAGTCTCCGTATTGCATTCGTTGCCGCCAAACGAACGAGGAGGGACCCGCATGACAATGATATACATATGAGCTGTCAGAGCTTTGACCGCTTATCAACTTTGGAGATTGGCACTGAAGAGTGAAGACTCAATGGATCGTTAACGTTATCGTGTATGTACATGTACGTGGTCGACCCCGGATCACGCGCTCTACTTTAATCTCCGCATTAATGATCGAGAGGCGCGGACAGCACGGACCTGACGCCAAATCCAATCCTGTCACATTACATATTCGGCACCCTGTATGGAGTATGTGCAATTATAGACGCCAGGCTGGAAGGCCCCAACTCACCTACAGCGTACGGAGGCATAGAGTAAAGTATTTCTCCATAAAATCATAGATGCGTACAGATAACAGAAAGGAAATTATCAGTTGTACCTGAATCGTCCAGATGACAAGTACGGAGTAGCAGATGTCTAAATCCGTTATTCGGAGAAAAGACTGCGGTACATGTACCAGCCGCAGAAGGCCATTCTGCCGTTTCTCATTGGACTTTACTACGGGAGGACCCGGCCACGGCAACTGGGGAATTCAAGTAAATCGGGGAACCTAAATCAAGCTAATTCAAAGCAGGTTTAGCGCCGATTTCCAGGGGTGGCGTTAGTCAGTCGTAGTTCTTCGGCACAGCACGGAAAACATCATCGTACTTTACGGAGTAGGAAGTAATCGATATGTTTTCAGCAACATGCGTACGGAGTACAAGACTCTTGATGCTGAGATACCAGAAGTAGCTTATTTTTGCAGTTGCGGGCTTTGGTTTCAATATAAAATAGTATTACTTATGACTCATGATACTCCGCTTCGACATAACTTCGGGGTTCGGTATTTGGGGGCGAATGAAGTATGGATTCTGGAGCTTGGTAGACTCCATACTCCGTATATTTGTTATTTTCTCCAGAATAGTACATGCTATTTACCCCTGATCACTACTATACTGATCTACAATCAACGAGATTGAGCAACATCAAATTCGGTTTCTTGCATATCATCCAAATTTAACTCCGTACCCCGTACCGAATCGAGCCATCGTTCAGATTTTGCTGATAGCGAGGGATCGAAGTTCTAGACATGGCCAATTATTAGCTCATGAAAGGTGCTTGTGCGAGCACGTTTACGCAAGGATTACGGAGTACATCGACACGAACTATAGTTATGGGGTCGGGAGTTGACAACGACAATGGGGCAGGAGTAACAACGAAAATTCAAAACGACAACGCGCGGCCTCATGATCACAACACTTACGATTTCAAACATCAAGTATGAACCGCTTCTTTCAGGTTCACCATTATGTAGGGATAACGGACAGTGGATGCGGACCGCATGACCGACTCGGAGGTCGGGAATCAAATTCAAGTTGTTGACAATATGGAGTTTCAGCACTGCACGGGAAACCTTGTCGGATATGTCAAACGTGCAATGAAATCCGGGGATTGCGGAGGGGTGAACTAGCGCTGACTTAGATTGAGTTTATCAGCATATCCTTAACCTAACCGTACCGCGTGAAATCTGTTGTCAAAAGTGTCAAAGTGTCAAAGTGGTTTTCTGGTATCAATGAATAAAATAAGAACAAGCAAAATAAATGATTGGCATTCTCCTTGAGAAATCAAGGCTGACGATAATAAGTCTGTTGCTCTGAGACCGGATGTATGGCAATGAGGACAACCGAGGAAGGCATCAATGATCGCCAAGGCACCATCGGCGATTGAATCAGTCCCGTAAACTAGTGCTGCTCCCTTCGATATATTGACATGATAGTCAAATCAATCAAATATCAGTCAGACACCTTAAAATCAACGACCATAAATTTTCTGTTCTCCATGGCAATGAGTGCAGTTTTACTCCGTATACTCTAAACCAAAGCATGTTCAGATGTTGTACCTTGGAACATTCCTGGGGTTGAGCTTAAAGCTCGATGGACCTGGTCTGGACTCAAGTGAAAAGAAGTACGTACCCCGTACATAAGGAGGGGAGTTGATTCCGTTTGAGGTACTCCGTACAGAGTAGTACGTATGTAAAGTTTCAAGGAGAGATCTTCGGTGTGGCGTCACTGGCATGAGGAGGCTGAACCGAGGAGAACCACTGGGGAGATATGTATGTACTGTACATGTACATAGTTACAGGGATGTTAAGCTCAAAAGGAAAAAGGGTTCGTCAGAGATCACGACCATTTCATCATTGCTGTTGTCATTTATCTACCTTGTCGGCATCAGGGTCTCGTCATGGTATTTGTATACTTGCAGTATGCAGTATGTAGTTAGAGTCCAGACTCCAGATGGAGATTTCATCGTACATGTGTACGGAT
>HG983402.1:53607-68830 GCA_900006255.1 Xeromyces bisporus
TGGTTTTGGTTYWTTTTTTTTTTTTTTTTTTTTTACCTCCGAGTTTTCTCCCTCCTTCTTATTTCTGCATCATTCCTCCTTCTCCCTCCTCCAACTTTTCTCCCCCAGATCTTCTTCCAATCTCCAGATTTCTTCTCCCTAATTGCTCCGCCTTGACGAAGTCTTTTACCACCACCACCACCACTACCACCACTACTACTACAACTACTAAACAACCTCAACCATCCCACCTTCACGTTCTTATCTATCTACCGTCTTGGCGCGATACTTCACCAAATTCTCTGCGCATTGTTACTGTCCCAGGGAAATTCTAGAACTCTTGACTTACAATTGGCCTACCTTATTCTTGCCCTCGCGTGTCTCGAAATCCTTCTCTCACATGGTCTCTGCGGTGGACTTTTCCAACCTCCTGAATCCTGAGAAAGCTACCGATTCAGGCTTCTCAAATTCTGCTCATCCCGCGACGACAACAACAACAACAACGACGCCGCAGTCGGACGCAGCAAACATGACTTCATCCGTTAGCCTACTACCTCCTCTCCTCAAGGGCGCCCGTCCTGCCCATGAAGAAGTGCGACAAGATCTTCCTCGTCCATACAAATGTCCCCTTTGCGATCGCGCCTTCCATCGCCTGGAGCATCAGACGCGCCATATCCGCACGCATACGGGCGAGAAACCTCATGCCTGCCAGTTCCCCGGCTGCACAAAGCGCTTCAGTCGCTCCGATGAGCTAACCCGCCACTCAAGAATTCATAACAACCCTAACTCCAGACGTAGCAACAAGGCCCAGCACTTGGCTGCTGCTGCCGCCGCCGCCTCCGGTCAAGAACATGCCGTAATGACCAACGCGCATCCGACCATGATGCCGCCTCCCAGCAAGCCAATCGCCAGATCGGCTCCCGTGTCGCAAGTCGGTTCTCCAGATGTTTCTCCTCCTCAGTCCTACTCCAGTTTTGCTAGTCACATGCGCCCGAGTCCTCAGTCTTTTGGTGGGAGGAATACCATGCCAAATTCGCCGGGAATGGATATAAACCTCCTTGCGACGGCCGCTTCGCAAGTTGAGCATGATGACCACTTGGGTCTCCACAGCAGTCTTCGTAACCACCCTCTTTTCGCGTCTCGTCACCATTCTAGCAGTCGTCTTCCGTCTCTTTCAGCATACGCAATGTCTCACAACATGTCCCGCTCGCATTCGCACGAGGAGGATGATATCTACTCGCATCGCGTCAAGCGTTCCAGACCCAATTCACCCAACTCGACCGCCCCGTCGTCTCCTACTTTCTCTCACGATTCCCTCTCTCCGACTCCTGACCACACCCCGCTAGCCACTCCTGCGCATTCTCCTCGTCTAAGGCCTATGAGCGGTGCCGACTTGCACCTTCCGTCCATTCGACATCTATCGCTTCACCACACTCCGGCTTTGGCTCCGATGGAGCCTCAACCCGAAGGACCGTCATATTACAACTCCAACCACTTACAAATAGGTCCTAGTATAAAGGATATCATGGCCAAACCCGACGGGACACAGCGGAAGTTACCTGTGCCGCAGGTGCCCAAGGTCGCTGTGCAGGACGTGCTAAACTCGCCCACCGGATATTCGCCTTTATCGTCATCCACGGCGAATTCAATAGCGGGGAGTGATCTCGCGGAGCGATTTTAATGGTTCTCTTCGACGGATACGCGGTGCTTCGATTTGCTCCAAAAAGGAAAAAAATAAAACCGTTTAACGCCCGATATGAAATAATATAGACCTGTGCTTTGCATTCCCTTTTTGTTTTATTCTATCAGAAGGTTAGATTCCTTCTAGTTCTTCCACTTTCCTTTTTTTGCCGTTGAGTTCCCTTTGCGAGGCGTCATTAGACGGTTGGATTTTTCTTTTCTTCTAATTCTTATTCATACAATACCTTTTGTTATTACTATACTCGACCCAGTGCCTGGTGCTCTTATTTTTCCATCTTAATGATCTCCTCTCAGGACTGTATCAGTCACGAAAAGAAGCATCACCCTCTGTATCTCCTTTGTTGCTCATTCTACCTACTTATATTTTGATGAATTGTGAAAGCACAATGAAAAGGATTGGCAAGATAGAAGATAGACAATTTTACACACCTTTGCATCTTGATCTGTATTATCGTCCCTTATCTTACGGTTGCTCTGTTAAGTTTGTACCCTATGCGTAGTTACCTCCGTAGATACTGATTGATGTAGCAGATGTATGTACATCTCATGGTGTATAAGTTCCAACCACTCGTCTGCACTCCGTCAATGCGAAGAAAGCCTCATATTAACACAATCATCAAGTATGATAGGAAAGCTGGAGCACGAAAACCATCTTGACTGCTGAGGTTCTCGCTCTTCCATACATATGTCCATTTTCCATATTTAGGTGTCAATTCAACCGCCGAGCAAAACTTATTTGCCTTGATAGATTTCCCAGGCCGCACCAACTCTGCAATCTCACGGAACAATGATGGCCATCGTGCAGGCAGCAAAGAGAGATCACCGGAAGAGAAAGGATTTCCAAGGGCTTGTCAGACCAAAGAGGTAGCCGCGAGGGCTCAGAAGCCCTGAAGCCTCACTATCTTTCGTCGCAAACTTTGAAGTAGTAAAAGGTTGTGATTTGGAAAATAAACTGCACTGAGGCTGATATCGGAAACGCTCCACTGGCTAATCTTCTAGAGCATACACACTAATTTCTAGTTGGGGTCGGAGCATAAAATTGATAGCCAGTCGGCGTAGTTTGCTCCTTTGCCTGGTTTGAGTGAGCTTCAACTCTTTTCTTTTCGTCGGCGGTGCCAGTTGCTTCGAACTGTAGCTTGGCCATTGTGTTGCGTATCACCATCACCCCAAGGCCAGAAGTCGGAGATCCAGCATAGTAAGGTTTTCGGTTGGGATTTGATAGCACCAATGAACATGCTGAGTATTGTACCTCTTTTAACTGGGAAGTTGGATTTGCCGTTTGCCAGACACCGATAACGGCTTTCAGATGAGCGCTGAGCATCGATTTCTATAAGTTCCCGGTGATACTTATATTATATTTGCAGTTGAGCTGGGGTTGCGCTGGTACGTAGAACCAAGCCTGAACGAAGTCAACAAGCACAACGTTGAACATATGTACAGTACATACTCCGTAAAACGTATGCAAAATGAACATGTTGTATGATATACGCAAGCGCCACCATTTTCTTAGCCAGCGTTCACAGCTTTCATGAAAAACAACTGATGAGATGAAAAGTTTACAAGTTACAACAGTAACTTCAGACACAGGAGTGAATAGCAAACCTAACAGCGATATTTGCAACTCGACAGCAACAGAACCAGTCGTATATTCGTATGATAACCCATTATTATTCGACATACTCCGTACGTAACATCGCATATGTACTATTCATACCACCAACGTCCCACTCTGAAGCTTAACCAAATCCACGACACACAGATTGAACGGAAGGACGAAGGCCTCGAAAATTATGGGGTACGATTTTGCTGGAACCTATCTATACACATAATTAATTAGCACTCAAATCCTAAAAAATTTTGGTATGAATATGTAATTCAAGATATCCCAACGGTGAAGCAAGCAGTCAGACATCCAAGGAAGATTTTTCCGCTCATAGACCGTCTAAAGATGGGTTCTTTAAGGCGACGGCTAGCGTGGAAACTGCGAATGTGGAAGGATGTTTTTTCATCATGAGAGTTCCCACCCGATGCTGTACGCATGGGATGGATAAAAAATAATAAAGGTCCTATGTAAGGGGATTGAAGCGCTCACCGGTTAGTTCATTACTAGAATTGCCAGTATAAAGTACTCCCAAAAGTAACAGTTGCTTGTATTCTGTATAGACAAAAAATTGAAAGAGAGAAATAACGGAGAAATTTATATTGCCGCGGTACGGATAACTAGACGCACCCACAGTGCAACGAAATTTCTAGAGCAAGATTGATAACGATCTCCGGGGTAACTATGTAACTATCACACTCCGTACTACTTATGAGTTCTATAACACTCTATGTCCTACTTTTATAATAGGTAATTAGGTATGTTATGTACATATATACGAGGCCGGGGGCCTGTCAGCAGGGGCCTACGCACACTGGGAGATATGGAAAGGTCAAGCCATGGGCAGACCTTAAGTGGATTATTAGGTAGACTACGGTGCAGCATAGAGACCAAAGTGGTTAGGGTTAGGGTTGCGGAAACTCTTGATGTGAACTTGTGATTCTGTGAAGACCTTCATGTATCATTAATCATTTCCCTTGACAACTTTCTAGTAAGTCAAGCTTAATGCAACAATATATGCTATCAATCTAGCCGTCGTCAATAATATATGCAAAATAGCGTGGTAACCCAGCTTGAGGGACAAATACTCCATGCTATGCCATGCAAGAATATTGAAGCATTACTTCATTACCGATAACGATGACGGAAAATCAAATCCATCCAGGTCCATAACTCTTGCTGTTTTGATCTTCCAGGTTGAGCAACTGTTGATCGCCATTCATGAGTTGCTGGATGCCAGTACTATCGTCACCAACGACGATAAACGAAGACGGCTTATGCGGCATATTGACAGAAGCGTTTGCGGATCGTCTTGAATAAATCGCATTAATCGTCTCGCGCTCGTTTTGCTTTAACTCCTCATTTTCACCACAGCCTTCGTAACGTTCGTCGAGGGCGCCTTGGTTCTCGGTATCGTTGCTGGAAGGGGTAAATGTCTCCTCCAATTTCAAGCCTTTTCCTGATACTCCGAGACATGCTTGCTCCTCCGGGATTGGCTGGTCGCTGTAGATACCAATCCCCACAAGTTCATCCTCGAATGCATGACGGTTCGATGTTGAACGTGACGGTGATCCAGTTTCAACTGGATGGGCGGGATGGAAGTCAGAAGATGACGATTCAGCGAGTTCGCCAGATGACGGGACAAATGTATCGCTGGGACCTGGAGCGGATGCTGGCAATACCATAGCAGTATCTTTTATGGACGTCACGTCGAACGACCAGCCTGTCGGCATAGTCTCCTGGGAAGGTGCTGGCAGGTAATTTGTCGGAGCGTTCCACGAAGATTGATTCGTTTGCGGAGCATCCATATGCAGCTGAGGGAAGCGCTGAATTGGTACATCGCCATCCAGGCTTGAGAGAAAAGACTGGTTCGAAGCCAGGACGTCTGAGGCGGGATACGAAAATGCACTTTCATCCCGGTATGCTGGAGCAGGATGATATGAGTGAACAGGTATGTATGACGAATAGAGACACCCGAAATCAGTGGGTGTTGGATGCCAACTGACAGGACAAGACCTTTGCCGCGTGAAAGCACACCGGTAGTCTTTCGTTGGCAAATGCTGTCGCATCATCGGATTGCGATGTAAAGCAGCTTCCCTCTTTCGTGCAGCTGGGGGAGTGCTGCTGGCGCTCCGCGGTTTTGTCACTCGTGTCGGTTTCATCTTGGAAAGGGTTTGTTTCGGAGATTGTAGGGAAGACTGACTGTTTTGGAGTAGCCATTGTAAGCCTCCAAATGAGGTCTGAGGTTGCAGGAAATCGGCCATTCTGGGAAGAAACTAAATGAACTTAGGGTAGGTAACTGCGAAGCAAGGTCAGTTGAGACATTTAGACAGTAGACATACGGATTTCACGATTTTTGATCAAGCCATACAGCGATATCAAATTCTGGAGTATTGGTTTCCAAATGTACCTACTGATTTCAGTTTCAACAAGAATATTGATTATTATCTTTAATGAAAGTCGAAGGACAGCAGCCGGGAGCTATGTTGTCGTACGTCGGTATATATGCTCAACTATTGAGATTGGCGCAAGGCAAAACCAGCGAGGTATTGAGTAACCCGCGTATAGGTGCGTCTGGCTCGAGTATAAAACATGACAAGGCATCAAATTTCAATTTACAGTCAACGGTGTCACCAGTCACCACCAATAGAAAGCAAAGCGATAATGCCAATGTTCAAAAAGGCCACGAGTCCCACTACCAGAACTCCACGAAACGAAACCAACTCCGGGTTCCATAAAGGAGAAGATGGGGACAGACTACCGTTAGACCCTGCAGGATATTAATAGCTGCTCCATAGTCCTTGGTTAGTCGCCTGCAGAGCATCAAGCTGAATATCATAGGGTTTTGTCTCCTCGCAAGGCACTAGGAAATGCACGGATTGTCACTGTGTCACGGCGTCACGCCGTCGAATATCGATGTTTTGCAGCCACTGCTCATCACACTGTTCACGCATACTTACGGATACGGGGTACAACTCACAGCAAGGACCGCAAGTCTCAACGTCACAAATCGGAAGTTCCGGTTAATTATGTACAGTACAACAACAATAATGTAAGGGGAAAGGAAAGATCCATGCTGACCATCAATATGCGATGCGATGGTACAGCGTTGTGCTCTCCACGAGTCTAAAGTTCTAAACTCGTCAGTCAAGACTCCATATCATACTCCGTACAAATATGTACAGAGTAGGTGGTATCGGTTCTCGACCCAAGACGAGTTCCAAATTTCAGAGTTCAAACATCGGGATTTAGACTACAGAGTATGTAAATTGGTCCACGAATTAGGTGCGTGTCGGAGATTACGGGTATCTATCAATTCACGGCAACGACATGTTCTCTGGGACGACTCTGAGTCTCTGACACGTTCTGGAGTAGTAATAGATAGGTCGCCGCCTGTCAAATCTCACTCTTTGGTGCTTTTGCAGCTGGTATGTGGTCCCAGGTTTCAGCTATCGCCATATCCGTGCCGAAGTATCATATCATACAACACATCTCTGATTTGAAGGTGACCACCAGCAGTAGTTACCAGTCACCACTGTCGATCTTTTCCAGAACCCAGGCTGCAGCATAAACCACAGCAACGGGCCAGCATGGTTCAGTTTAATCGAAAATGAAAACAAGCATAGATGCATATTTATTTGCGCGGTTCATAGTCCATAGTCCATCATGAATTATGAGGTATGTACGGAGTACCGTTGATGTGCTCCGTAGTCCGTACGGAGAGCACTGACCCTACTCTGTACAAACAACGACCTCGTTATCCCATATGTATGTACTGTACGTACCTAACGCCCCAGACCGTACTCAACTGTCCGGAAACTTGAAGTCGAGCCAATCTCATACCTACATGTTAGGAATCACCTATCAATATTATTTTCCCTTCAGCAACTGTCGGAGATGCCATGTAATGTATACATACATATCAATGTCAATACATCCATTTGGCACCTGCCCGTCTATTGACCAGGGTCTACCAGTGAGTAATCTTGATTGAAAGGAAAGAAACAGCCTTGGTATATGCAAAACCCCCATAGCAATTGTACATAATACATGCCTGGCTTGATTATTATTAATTATTTATATCTGTCAGCGGTTCAAAATTCCCTTGTTATAGCGTTGACGTCATTCCTTCATGTCCGCTCAATTCCAGACATCGCAACGGATGTTTCTCACGACGCTGAGAAGAAGAGGTTCTTTTAACTCTTACGTTGCCTCGTGTTTCTCGTAATAATTCATGGACTCTCACAAGGGCTCATCAATGCCGGACCCTTCGCAAGGAGAAGTATGTAACGATCCAGGTTCATCATTAATGTACGGACTACCTGTCCTGAAGGAAGCTGACTTTTCATGTAAATTGAATCAAAGATCCAAGGTGCTCAAGGCTCTCATTTGGCTGATTCTTATGTACGGACAGTTTTCAAATATCCCAGGAATTYTTTTTTTTTTTTTTTTTTTTTTTGGCGGAATAACCTCAACAGCTAACGTGAATTGCTGTCTATCTGTCTGTCTAGGCCGACTATCAACCTGAATTTCACCATCAAAAACCCCCCGTAACCTTGCCTGAAGTTTCGGAAGTTAAAAATGACAAGCGCCCTTGTACTGACTCCACGGCTTGCTTTGTGCATTCCCTCATCGCTGGAGAATGGACGAAGCAGCCTAATGGCACAAGTAAAGCAAGTGGTCCCACAAAGGGAGACGAATACTCAAGCAGCAATGCTTATCTGACGGAGGACACTCTTTACGCTGTCGGCTTGGGAAAAGGCGGCAATGACAATTGCGATCATCCCATCCCACGTTCGCGAAATTTGACCAAGGAGCAGCTATCAGACGTGGCTTGGAACGTGCATATTCTTTCAAAGAAACTGAGTGACGTTTGTATAAAGCCAACAATCAGAAGCATTGCTATGGTGGCCAAGGTGAAAGACAGGTCCATCGTTCCGCGCGTTAGGGAACTCACGCAGTGGCTGCTGTCGAATGACCGCAAGCGGCCATATATGGTATATGTGGAGAATGTGTTTGAAAATGACCCAGACTTTGCTGGAGACACGATCACGAATCAGGAACCATCCGCACACGGGCGGTTGAGGTATTGGAATACCCAGATGGTCAAAGAGCAACCACATTTGTTTGACTTTGTCATTACCTTGGGCGGAGATGGTACTGTTCTATACACGAATTGGTTGTTCCAGTGCATTATGCCGCCGACACTGTCGTTCTCTCTGGGTTCCCTTGGATTCTTGACCAAGTTTGACTTTGAAAGCTATCCAGATATAATTTCGCGTGTTGTCGAAGACGGATTTGTGGTCAATCTGAGGCTAAGGTTCGAATGCACCGTGATGCGATACAAGGCGTACCCCGGGTGCCCACCAACGAGGGACCGAGATTTGGTGGAAGAATTGGTGGATAGCAGGCACCGTTCTCTGGAGACTCACGTCCCAGCGAAGAGTTTCGATATCTTGAATGACGTTGTCGTCGACCGGGGGCCAAATCCGAGTATGAAGAAACATTCAATTCCTCTCCTGACTTGCTACTTGCTTCCTGTCTAGCTAACGGATTGCAGCAATGTCCCAAATAGAGGTCTTTGGCGACAACGACCACTATACGACCCTTCTCGCCGACGGGGTCTGCGTCGCTACGCCCACTGGATCAACAGCGTACAATCTCGCAGCCGGTGGATCGCTGTGCCATCCAGACAATCCAGTCATTCTTGTGACTGCCATCGCACCCCACACTCTGTCTTCCCGACCGATAATCCTTCCAGATACTATATTACTACGGTTGGGTGTGCCGTACGGTGCAAGAACGGGATCGTGGGTAAGCTTTGATGGACGCGAAAGGTGAGTTTGTGAAGAATGTGAGACGACATGCTTCCGAGCTTTGTTTATTGACGTTAATGTATAGGGCCGAAATCAATCCCGGAGACTATGTAAGTGTCACTGCATCCCAATATCCATATGCGAGCGTTAGCCCGCTTGGACGACACAGTGAAAACTGGGTGCATAGTATCTCGAAGGCATTGAGCTGGAATACCCGACAAAGGCCAAAAAAGTTTGAATGAGCAATAATAGTAGCCCTAAATGGCGCTTTAAATGACGTTATGTTCCTGAGAACCTGGAATTGTATGTATGGATGCCCCACAAAGCATCTCCACAGCGGGTCCGAAGTCGTTTAACCGCTTTAACCCTCTTAGATGTACATATGTACAATACCTACGGAGTATGATACTCTCTGTACGGCTCTGACGCTCTGGGTGAACACGCGTGCCTTCCAGTACCTAAATAATGTACTTAAATGGGTGATAATATTCATATACGCTGCTAGACTGCTGCATGTTTGCACAACTGGCCAAACATTGTCAAATTCGATTACTTATTTTCTCTAATAGGTCCTCTTCGGCTTCAGTTAGAGACAAGTTCTCTGGTATACTTAGTATCTTCCCTTGCCCTATCACCAGCTGCGGAGACTCATTCGTGTGGCTAATAGTACTATTCGTACTGCTGCTGCTGGTAATGTTCCGTGACTGTGGTGGCGAATCGCATGTCCCTGGAACCTCTTTTTCAGGACACACCTTTTCTATATCAGCAGGAACCTTGCGGACCACTGAGAGTGGAGTCCACCAGTACATCGGGTATCGACGTTGAATATTATTCAAAAGCAAAGCGGCAGCGAGCATGAGGACGGTACCCAATAGCATGACAGGAATCAGAAACCATCCTAGCTCAGAGGCCTGAACAACGGCTGTTAGAGCGGTGGCTCCAGCCGGTGGATGAACTGTGTTGGTTAAGACCATGACAGCGGTTGTGATGGCGCAGGCGAGAGCACCAGCCAGTTCCGGATAGGATTGTGCGTTGGGACTTAGGGCGAAGAGCTTTGTAATCCCTACACCGATTACCGTAGCGAAGACCTGGCTTAGGAACGCATTTCGGGGTTGAGCTAGAGGTGAATCTATGGCGCAGAACTCCAAAACTGCAGCGGCTCCCTAATGATTGCAGGTTCATTGTTACTAAGTTATCGATTTCTGAGTCATAGTCAGGATCAGGTCAACAATACGGAGTATCGTTCCGTAACTACATTGTACAATGTACTTACGAAGCTTGTAATGATAACAGGTGCATGGCGATCTCGAAAGGACGGAACATGCATCGACACAGCACCTACCAAAGCCACGCCGCAGAACACTCCGAGAAGCGACCATAGGGCAACGATAATATTACCGAGAGCCTTAGGGGGTCCCTCTCGGTAACCCAGCATACGGGAGACCGAACGAGGCAGCCATCTCCACGGCGGAACAGGAAGGTATGGAATCAGATGTTGATCGATATCCAAATGCCATCGCGAGAGGTCAAGCCAGCCCATACGGTCATGCATCGTTCAAGGTATATATAATTGTATCCAAGCGGGCGATGTACGAAAAAGCGCTCGAAGGTATCCGGAAATCCGAGAGCCGTTGTGCTCCGTGCCTGGGTTTGTCTTTGAGCCAGAACTAGGCCTATGTGAAGGAGATGACCCCAAAGCATTCAACCGCAAAGGTGATGTCGATTTATGGTGAATGTTCTTGACCAAGAGTTGTTCCGTAAAAAGGCAACTCATTTATCCAAAGGCACAAAAGAAAAACCATGATGGTCCATTCTACATGTAATGTTGGAGTGAGGGTCATTTATAAAATTTGACTCTTATGTTGAACCCCAAGTCAAGCGACACAAAGTCTCACATCATAGGATAATGACTTCTCGCAAATCTCCGCGGACAGCAGCAGAATGCCATACAAAGTCTAAGGACGAGAACAAAACATGAAACCGACTCGAGAACCGAAGTTGTTTTTAGTAACAGAAATGCCGCGGATTGGCACAGATGGAGCGTCATGGACGACGGACGTTGTTAGTGATGCCTGCGTTGCGTGATTGGTCGATTGTCGTCCATTACTTACGTACATACCTACATTGTTTGGATACCTCTCTAAACTTCAAGGGCCGTTCGATATGAAGGTAGGAGGAGGATAGCTGACCAGTGACCTCTCTCCTCACGGTCTTCTATCATGCTAGGATAACCACTCAGCCACTGTTCCTGAATCCTGATTCATATTCGTTGGATGCCGAATTGCCAAATCACGGTTAGGTACTGCTGAGAGGAATGCAGCATGGAAGCATCAACTGATAGCGTTGTAACTTGTCAATCACGAGTAGGCCCAACATGCTACACACGCCGCGGTCACAGGGCCGCAAACTCGAGTCTTCTCCCTTGGATTTATCCTCTGAAAATTGACGATCGCTATAGATTACCGAATGGTAAGGAAGTAAAAGAGAAAGGTATCATGGTATACCTATGAGGAAAGGAAAGATCGTAGCCACTTCCGCGTGGCAATAGGTGCTGATTTTGCAGGGAATAGTAGAAGGCAGTTTTGTCCGCTTGTCTGTGAAGAAACAGTTCGTGGATGGTCTCGTAGCCCGGACATTGCAAAATTAGGCGACGGGGTATTTGCTTTCCTTGACAACCATATTCCGGGCTCCTACCGGGTCATAATTGGTAGTCTGATAAAGTAAGATCTGAAGTATCCGTGCCCTAGTCTTAACTGAACTATGGTCGACCATTCCAGCTTGCCGAGCTAGTAGGGGTGAGGGGGACCGTTTTGGGCCTTTCGGCTGAATGAGGAATTGGGACACTGTGGTGGACAGGATGTCTTTGATAACTAAAAGGTCCGTTGAAAACCCTCTTGGGTTGTAAGTGTCCTCAAGTCTTTGCCATGTTTCACGGGCACTTTCCGTGTGGCTAATGTAAAAAACTGGACCGTCACCACAATGCATGCGTATAAGTGTAAGAACATCGTTGTCTGTTTCCGGATCAGTATTCTGGTCCCAGATTGCATGCAGAATCCTCTTGTTAGATAACAGGTTCTTCATTCTTGAGGACCAGATTAGCTTCATCAACACCACGGATGCAATCAGCGGAATCATACAGGTCTTCGAGGGTCGAAAATTCCAAAGAGGGTTTGGAGAAATGTGGCAAGACCTGCTTGGCCGCGGTTACCTCCAGTCGGGAAAAAGCAAGGCCCAGCTTGGATTCTTCGCTGGAATAGAGGGTGAGGGCCATCCGGATTGCATTTCGGACCTGCGCGATCCATAGGCGATGTTCGTCTCGTTGCCCGGCGAAGGGGGGTGAGATCCCGAACTTTGATAGGGGTAGGAGCAGGAGCAGGCTGGTGTCACGGCTACCTATATGGGCGCATTCACACAGGATTACCGCTGCACTAAAGTGCAAAAGACCAGGATTGCAAGCCTCCGGCTTGGAACATTCTCCCAATGGACCATCGTATGTGGCTGCATTCTGTAGACCATCTCGAACCCGAAGCAGATGCGGTTCATGTTCCAACGCACAAAGTCCATGAACAGATCTGTTCAGTGAACGAAGAAGGGAAGGATACGGCCCTCGCTCGATGCTCTTCCTCCAACTTCAATCCGCGAAGCCATCACGTCGTTGATGGCACGGAGCAGCCTCCCACTTACACGGTACTCCTCTCGCGTGCCATAGGAGTTCTTGCGGCACGCCTCCAGCGAAACAAATCCCCGATGTTTCACGTGCATGTAACTCCGGAGCACCGCGGTGGGAGAGCTGCTCAGTCCACCTCCGACGTGCTGCCACGACTTCACCAATCCAGAATCCACGGCCAGGGTATCAAGGTTGTCGTTCTGGAAAGGGTACGTTTTCCCCGCGGCGAACATGTTCTTGGACGTGTTGTACAACTGGGCGTACAACAGTCCATTGCGACGGAGGGCCGCACCTCTTCCAGAACTCGGCTCCACGGTCATACTCCCCATGTCTTGTGCCAAAGACACGGGGTAGTATTCGCTCTTCCATCCCGGCGGAGCTCGATTGTTCCCGCTGGCGGCATCTCCTTCCGGTTGATCGGCCGCTTCAACTTGATCCCTGGCCTCCTCACCCTTCTCGCCCGTGCCTGCCTTATCCTCCTCACCCGCACTGCCCAGTTCGATCTGGCACTTCTGCAGCCAGCCGTCGAAACTCTCGAGACAACATCGGCGCCAGCTCAGCGTGAATGGCCCCCTAGACGCATCACCCGACTGCTCTTCGGAATGGCGGGGGGCTCTGCCGTGATCACCTATTTGCGACGTCGTAAAAGTCGTCCGCCAAAAATTGTCTGTCCACGGCTCCATCCCAGGTCTCCCAAGACCTCTGCCACATCCTTCCCCAATCGCGATCCCGAGACGACGACTTCAGATTCTTGGTGGTCAAGAGTAACCGGGACCCCTCGAATCTTCGTCGTGCTGCTGGCTAAGGAGACGGACTCTCTGCCAAAGAGCCTCCAGGTATTGGGCTGGACTCGGTGATGCTTGTACTGCAGCCTGGCTTGCCCATTGTCCTGGACGCCCCCTTCAACCGACTTGGCGGTAGCCTCGGCTTGCGCGTGCTCAGCACTACCGGGGAATTCCTTGGCCGACTTTGCGGGTAGTGTCTCGCGCACAGCAGGGAGGAAAACGTTATCCGTCCAATGTCGCCAGTGCTCTTTCGAGATAACGAAGGACTTCAGCGAGGGATCGTAAAGCCCGAGGAACAAATAAACGCCTCTATGGTGTCAAAGCCGTCGAGTCGACCCAGGGGTAGATGCGGAATGCGATTTATCGGCGCCTGAGTGGTTCTGAACTTCTGCTTGTCGTCGTCCCAATATTCAACCGGGATGTTCGACAAGTGCAGCGAGCTCGTGAGGTTGCTCACTGGAGGGCGCGCCGCCAGCCAGTGGAAACCCTTCCTCGCTACCGCCAAGCTGCTAGCGAACCCTCCAGCACCGTCGATATCGAAGCTTTTCACAAACGCCGTATGACCATTCGCGACATCGTCCAGTTGCAAATCGATCTTTGGTGGTCGACGGTCGGACTCGCCGCCGAGTGACACCCCGGGCGCCCCGTTTTCTTCCGTCGTCCGCCTTTTACCCGTAAAAACAAACCGACGCTCATCGGCCGTGAGATTATTCTCATTTGTGGTTGTCTGGCGCTCGATTGGCGCGGTTGCGTATCTGCTGTGTCCCGTGGCATCACAAGCGTCACATTGTACTCCGACCTAATCCGTTGCAGCGATCTGTTCGAGATGCTCGGCATTTGCCGCAGCAGGTACCCCGCCCATCTGTCCTCCTCTTCCTGCGTCCTTTGCTCTCGTCGCGACAACCGACCTTCACTCCTATTCGACAATATCGTCTCCTGCACAGGACCAGGTAGGACTCGAACGGCTGGTAAAGCGAGGGTATGGGTCTCTGCCAATTGCATGTTGTTATCGACGTCGTGCCGTGCATTCCTTCCATCAACCTCCCGAAGCTCGCCTACGTATTCGGCAAGGTCACCCGGCAACCTTTTGGTTTCTACCGTCAAATTCATTGGTCCCTTACCATCGTTGAACCACGATCTCACCGGCAGTTGTTCGACCTCGACCGCCGGGATGGTGCCGTCTTTCGGCGGGTTCTCTCTGTAATACCGCAGGACGTCGTCGTTGGCACTTGCCCACGTCAACAGCCGTTTACCGTTACCGTTGCTGCTATTCCGGCCCCAGAATTTACCGCTACTTGGCTATGGAAGCACCCAATGCGTTCGAATGAATCGATATTGAAGCGTCGCACGCCACGCGCGCGCCTGCCCAAGTCCGAAGATCTGAGCAATCCATTCGAACGATTGGCGGTAAATGAGCCGATACGGCTTGGACTCCCACCCTTGACGATCCACGCCACCGCTGTTCCCGTCCCCTTCACAACCCCAGAGCACCGTGAAGAGGACCTTAATATGCTGGATTCTCGCGTTGAATCTTTCGATCCACTTGAATTGCGTATCCAGCTTACCGCGCTTCAAGACGGTCTGAATCCCCCGTTTTGTCAACGGGATGTCCCCTTCCAAGGCCCTTTTAATCCCCTCCTCGTCCTTGGGTATGGCTCTAGTGTTCTGTATCACC
>HG983403.1:0-13562 GCA_900006255.1 Xeromyces bisporus
AGGAAACTTCTCCATTTGAATCTCCCAACACACGCTTCAACTCCGAAATGCGTTCTTTCTTCTTCTTCTGATCCACCTGTCGCTCCAGCAGGCGTATCTCCTCATCCAACTCCTCGTTGTCGGGGCTAGGAGATCTCGCAGGGTGTTCCGACTCAGGCCCTTCGCTCATCTCTGTCGTTGGACCGCCGGCGGTATCTCTCGCCTGAGTTTCGCGGGTGGTTCGGTTTGTGGTTACTTCGGGAGTGCCACGTTGGGGTTTTGCACGGGTCCTCATTGTAGCACCTCAACGGGCCGTCTCTAACAGGTAGAGCGGTTAGAAGTGTAAATGCGGAGTGTCGATGAGACGACGTGAAGAGATTTACAATGGATAGACGTAATGGATACACTGAGGACAAACGTAGGTAGTCTTGTATTGAACGACTAACCGCTGGTTTCTGGAAGAGTTGGGTTCCCTCAGGGGTAAAATACAGAACTGAATACACGTGACCTCTGACCTTGCTTATTGGCCTGCCTGCCTGAGGCATCAACATCCGTAATCCTTAGTCATCCCTTCCAACCTGAGGCATCTATACTCCATGCTTTTACAAACAGCAACAACAACAGTTAACGAAGACTGCCTAACCTATTTATCAGACCATTGCCTCCATCATGGTATAATAGAAGGTAAGAAAGCAATACAATACATGGATTGAGATTTGAAGAGAATAATTTGGAAAGACTTGAAGAAAAACTCAGGAGTACCTAGGACGGTGAGCATAAGTTAAGCCTAACGGTCTGGCTCCAGGTACCCAGCATCAGCCAATCAGAGGAAGTAGATATCTGTCAAACTGTCACCTCCAGGGCCCACCAAAACCTTAAATACAGTAAACGGCAATTTTCACCTCAACGTGTTCTCATACTTCGAAAAATGGACATTCTAAGTAATTATCAGTTTCCGTATTCCAATCCTGTATTGCACTACATGGTAAAACAATCTAAAGGAACAACATAGAAATATTCACAAATGTAAAACACAAGAGGTTAGGGTTAGGGTTAGGGTTAGTTGAATCTGTGACCGCTCATCACCCCCAAGTTGTCGGTTGACTTGGTTCCGACACCTGGCCATCGCCAGGTAGTTCGCATTGTTGTTCCGCTCGCGCCGCTCGAAAGTCTGGAGCGTACGTGGCTTAATTGACCGGTCGTCCGCGATGATGCCTTCGAGGTGCGGCTGCAAATACTTCTGGCTGCTTTTTCCCGTGAAGCTTAGGTGAGTCACCGGAGGGCAGGTGTGGTGCTGAACAGTACGGATAAGGAAGACCCCGTCTTTGCTTTGCTCCGAAACGTAAACTCGAAAAGGACGAGCCTCACCCGACAAGCGACGATAATCGGACGACTCGATGACTCTCGACGGAATACACCGTGCAATGAAGTGTCGTAGGGCTATTTCCCAGGTCAACAAGGACCAGACTGAATTACCACTCAATCTTGAACTCTTTTCCTTTTCCGCATCAAGTGTAACTGAGTTCAGCGAGGGAGGTCCGTTCGTCGAAGAGTGGCGGGCTTAGCAGGCAATGCAGCGCTTTGGCTTCAAAGAGCGTTCTCAGGTTATCGACTAGTAGATTCTGGGGTTGTGTCGACTTGGGTTCAGTTAGGGTTCCAGCACGAGCCTGTCATTGGCTGATCAACCGAGCTCTTGCTCACAGTATATAGCACACATCTCCCACAGATAGTTCCAATACCATCTCGTTAGTCCCTCACTGAGGACTCTCCCATCCTTCCGTATGCCATCTTTCATCAGGTTGCTTCTTAGATTGAAGGTCGGTGTTGTCTGTGGGGTTTCCTGGTGGCGATCTTTCAGAAACACGTCCATGTTGAACAAGCCATATCTGGAACATTTGACTTTTCAGCACAGGACCATCATCCGTCATGAATCGCTTTACCGACACCTGGAACTGTCTCTCTAAGAATGCAACTCGACCGATAAGAACTGCAGGCCATTGTCCCTTCGATTGCAACGCCATGCCACCATGTATCTTGGTGACCTCACAGAAGTCATGCGCGTATACTGTGGACTGGTCAAAAGCAGGTATCGTTGGACAAATGAGATCGCTGTGTAAAATGGCAAAGGGAGAAGAAAGGAGAGGAGCTTCTTCTCTTAAGGCCCGAGGTCGGCGAAAAATTACTGAGCGAAACTTCGACAATGAACAGCGAGCACACAGGTGTCTTGGATCATTGTGCTCCTCGTTTAGCTGACCGCCTCGAACAGCATCCTCCATCCGATCTATCACAGCTAAGCCGGCATGTCCAAGACGACGGTGCCATACTTCTCGATTCCCCTTTGTTGGGCGACGCTCAAATGAGGAGAACGAAGATTCAGAAGAGGCCATAGTTTGCTCATACGAAGTATGGAGGTGAACCCAATCCATTTCGACTGGACCTTGCATATCTTCTGCAATTCACAAGTCATCGCGAGAATCCAAGCGACAAAGAGGATTCCCATCGCTATCTTCTAGCACAGCACCTCGCTCATTCAGATACACTCCGCGCTTACGCAACATGCCATGGTGAGAATAAAGGAATAAACGGTAGTCGGAGGATTCGTACGTGATACGTCTCGATTCGTAGGTTATGGGTTTCAGCCTGGTGAACAGTCTATCAACGATTCAAGCTGATACTTGACGATAAAGGTTGTACGTCGCTGACGCAGGAAAAGGCTCAATAAAGAGGGTTTTCCCGTAAACTCTAGTCTTTCCTCCTAGAGACTGACGAACAGGAGATCTAGGAGGTCAGAAAAAGGTGTTCCAAGAGTTTGCTCTTAGCAAGAAATAAGATGGCAAGCGCAAATTCACATTGCACTTGAGGACGTCTTTATCGTCGCCTTCTACAGCCAATTTTCCTTGGATTTCCCGGACCTGCCGTTCGGTGTCGTTACGCGGTTCAACCGGGGAATCGCGGGCGAGAGCGCGGTCATATTTATCTCGCAGATCCTTCTTCTTAAGAAGGCGTACCGAATAACAACAGACTGAGGCACCAGAACGCGTATTGTTGTCAATAACGTCGCTAGATGAGGTCTATAAACCTAACATTGCCCGTTAGCAATAAAAATCATAAATTACTCAGCTGTAGGAGAAATAACAATCTCAAAATACTTACAAAATAATATAGGATCAGCTCTAGAGACTGATTGTTGGTCCGACTCGTGGTGGTTGATGGTGGTTGAGATACCTATGGCCCATATGTGGTTGAATTCAAGGGGTCAGATTTCTGGCTAAAACCAATTAGGTTAGCCTAATTTGGCAGGTCATGTGAGCATAACCCAGCCAATCAAAATCAGGTCTGAAATGCTCAACACTATTTTTCTTCAGCAAGTCATCTCAAGACTCAAACCACCAGACGTTCTGTCACTCAAAACCTCGGCTGAACGAATCTCATGAATCATGATACGTGCCGTGTCATGAGCGTTCAGCACCGCCCCTTGGAGCATGATAAGGCGAAGCGCCTCGAATCCACTATGCTACGCGTTCGCAGAAAGACCCTGACGGAGATGGTACAGTGAGATCCGTCACCGAGGCTATAGAGGCAGTCGTCAGTACTGAAAGCAGAAGAGTTTGGGGAACAGAAGAAGAGGGTGAGATCAAGCCCCTGGTCCACGCGCGAAGGAACATCTGATGAAGATTGTCTAACACCTCACTATCTAGGCCAATGTCTCCATGGTTACTTACTGTCTTATGTCTGCCATGACAGACAATCGCAAAGATCCGACGCGTCTGGCTTAGAACTGCTCAGATGAAGCGATCTGAATTCGGATCACTGGAACGCTATATCAACACCCTTAGACAAAATCTGGTCATATGTCAAAGGGTCGAGATGACCGTCACGTGGTACTACTACTACTTGATCAGACCGCGGAAGAGTCCAACTGGACCACAGTCTCTGAGTTAGAGTTAAACCGCCAAACGCCTTCCCAGTACAACCAAAACATGACTTTTCAGCCCTGCGAAGAAGCCATTGAACGTTCTCGCAAAGAACCGCAATACTTGGCCGCTCAGGCAAGCAAGCGGTCCTCTGACAATAAAAACGAGGACAACCGAAACAAGCAACCCAACTACGGCGTCGTGGAACTCGAATGTGCAGCCTTGGTTGGGGCATTGCAAAAACTTCCGCACTTTTTCGAATAGTCAATCCTTCATGGTTGTTACTGGTCATGTCGCCTTGGTAAACGCCTTGCAGAATACTTCCGCGCAACGGTCGGCCCGTTTGAACCGCTGGGCGCTCTTCCTAGCCTCCTTTCTCCCGCGTATGACCATTCAGTATCGACAAGGACACCTACATGCCAACGCAGACACATTTGACGCCAAATATATATCCACCACCGACGCATCAGCTCGCCGACTCATTGGCTCGCGTCAACGCCCATGTCAGTTTCTCAGCAAACGTGCGCCATCGACAGACAATCGCAAATCGAACGTGTCGCTCTAGGCAGGATAAGACCTTGAAGGAGACGAAGGAGTGGTTGTTATCGGAGTATCACGATTTCGACTCCATCCAGTTGATGTACAGCTAGGTTTGGCTGGAGGCGTACACCAGGGAAAAGCGCACCACGGGTGCCGACGTTCGCAGTTTTATCAAACACTTCGCCAATGTCGAGAGCCCTCGACATATCTGGCATTGAGAAAACTCCTTATATGCAAGGAGGACCAAATCCCAACCCCACAGAGGAAGGATCTAGTCTATCTGAAGGAGAAACACCTATCTACCGACTATCAAATTGAAGAAAACGGCGATATGGACCTTCTTAGCATAACGATATTGCCTTTTTTTCTTTTCGGTGCCTTCCAGGCTATGCCGCTTACATCTATCCAACCGGCCTATAACTTTCTGGAACGCTTTCAAAGTGCCTTCCGTGTCTCATACGTTATAGGCCATGTTGGACAAGCTCTGACCTGGGTATTTCCGCCTCGTCATCTAATTGGCTTGGCTTACCCTGGTAAGATTGACACCAAGATGCTGAGTCCGCCTTCAAACTGAGGAGTCGACCGCGGCCTACGGGTCTGTTCCCACTAACGACTCATACCCGGTGCTCGACAATAATTCACCAGAACCGGCGCCTAATTGACCGAAGATTACCTATAGGAGAAGTGTGCTATATATCCGGTGAAATGAGAGCCAACCTTTCCACCGGTACCTTCGAATGTGGGATGATAAGTGGATTCGACACCGGCTCCGGTAAGCAGATAATACATATCTAGATGGCAGGATCCTTGCTTATGGAAATGACTAGTTTCATGTATGACGAGATCCAACAAGTCTTATCATACTTGGCTCTTGACAGTACAGATTGGTCAGCCCGATATCGACCCAGCGCCGAGAAAGCATTTGCTATCTTCCTTGCTCGACTGTCGCAGACGCCTGTGGAAAGCACTCAAACAGGATTTCGAGACATGGACTATTGAGCACTTTGAGACCGCATCCGTTCTGCTCGTTGGCAACCTCATTGACTACTTCAAAGAAAACGGCGTTTTTGTGAATGACGACAATGGAGACGAACCTGCCAAAGCCATCTACGAAGTCACGTCTGATGACAATGTTGATAAATGGGCTAAGAATGTGAAATCGGAGCCTGTAAAGACCGTGGAAATGCCCCCAGCAACTCCTCTAAACCCAGCTGCAACCTGGACCGGGCCAATGACAAGGTCGAGAACCCAAAACCTTGAATCCAGCACCGAGACGCCGAGACCAGGATTGCTCCCAAACCTCTCCGGACAACGATTGTACCCTACCCGGTACTCGGATCTGGTCCCTATATTTGGCGGATCAGCCTCCCAATTAAGCTCAGTCTGCACAGAAGTAACCAATGAGAGCGAGTGCTGAAGCCCTAACAATGGAATACCCGGCTCGACAATAAGAAAGCCGGCATTCTAAAGAAGTTCGACGATGACCTCTCAGCCGTTGATAGAGGGATCAATAGCATTTCGGCTCGTATCAAGTCAGAAGGAGAAAGTATATACGTGGAGCTGTTGATATTTCGCAGGACCAAGAGGTGCGACAGCGCACTACTCGTGTGCTCGTTGGCGTCAGCGGCCAACTGACGTTATGCAAGTAAATCACATTCCTGGCCATCCCTTGACATCCACTACTCTTTGCTGGCAAATAAAGTTCTCCCGTTACCAGCAATGTGCAACTGGATGACATACGGAGCTCACTCGACTCGCGCTTTGAACAGGAGTTCAGAGAGAAAATGAATAAATTCACCGCGGAACACGGCGGACCTTGGTGAAATTATCATCATTAATGCCCCGAGATACAAGAGCCGACAGGCTTCTGTCCGCAAATATACGTCTAGCCAATCTATAATTTCGACTTCTCAATTCTCTGAACCATTCAAAGATCACATGTCATTGGTTGCGATGCCGGGCCATCCCAGCAATTGCAAGCCGCAAAAGCACGAAATACATATACAACCATTGAACATTGAAAGAACATACCTATTAACTCCAGAACTGCCAGGCAACTGCACTATTGACTGGAAGACAGCAACTACAACTACAACCACCTGAACTCCTCCCCAACCAACCCCTCACTAACCCCCCACAACCTCTCCGCACTCTGCTTGGCCGAAGGGTTTGGAAAGTCCAGATTTGGCAATGCCAGTACCTGGCAGTTATCGAGGTATGAACCAGATTGTCCTGTTTAAGTCAGTCAGTATTTACCAGTGTTTATTGACTTGATACATAGCATATCATGGCATATAACGAATTATGGTGTACGGGGTACGTACCCATCAGAATCGGATCGAGAAGAGCACGCAACGCCGTCGCGGTGCTCTGGTCGAGTGATCGGGGTGCTTGTTGAAGGAGGAGGGGAGAATGGTGGCCGGCTGTCATAACCAACAGATTCGTTAGACGCGTTGGGTTAGTGTGTTAGTGGTGATATGATGGTTGGCAATACATACAATCCCTCTTCTTCCTCAACCATGAGTCGAATTCGTCCTGCGAAATCCTATTTTGGATATTCGCTTTTGTGTCTGCATCGCTAATCAGCATCGATCGGTCAACCAAAATAAAAAAGAAAGAAAAACACTCACTCCCCGGACTAACAGAAAAAGCCACGACAGAACGCGTGGCACAAGAAATGGCCAAACTCTTCACAAACTGGATATTGGCAAGCATCGACTGCGCGAATGCGTCTAGGGCGTCGTAATTCTTGCCATCCTAATCAAATCAGCACATTGATCCAATACCCAATACCACCCCCAACGAAACTTGAAAGAAAGAAAGGAAAGAAAAAAGAGAACAAACCCCAAAATTAACATCCCCATACCCCGAACTCATCGACTCGGGCCTCACACCAGCCGAAACGAGAACAACCCTACTCCTCCCCCCACTCCCATTACAACTCTTACTCTCAAGCTCACTCCCACTCCCACTCCCACTCCCACTCCCCAATCCATCCCCAGGTCCAGGCCTACACCCCAACACCGGAACAAGCGAATTAACAACCAAAAAATTCACCAAATAGTTCACCTGGAACTGGCGCTCGACGCCATCGTCCGTCGTCACCATGCATGGCGTCGTCGCGAGGAGGTCCAGGTCTGGTGTTGTGATGATGCCGTCGATGTGCAGGTTTCGGGCCTCGAGGAGGGTTTTTATCTTCTTTATTGCGGCGCGGAGGGAGGGGAGGTGTTGGTAGTTTGTGGTTATGGGGATTATGGTTGGGGGTTTGTTGGGTTTGACTTTGTTCAGGTTTAGGATTTTTTGGGTTGGTGTTGGTGTTGTTGGGTCGGGATCGTTGTCGTTGTCATTGCTCAAGAGGATAATTGTCGAGGGCTCGCTGTGTGAGAGGGATTCGGCGATTGAGGCGGTTAAGTCGTCAGGCTTTGGGCTGGATATGAGGACTATTATCCATTCATTGGTGGTTAGTATAGTTCGGTGGTGCTTGGTTTGGTGGTGGATGACTTAGGGTTACATGTTTTGTTTTTCACCTGCTCCGGGAATGCATTGAGGACGTCTAGTCCGTTGCCGAAGGTCATTTTCAACCATTTGATAGTACATGTATCGTAGACGAGGTCGATGTGATTGTCTCTATGATATCTGGCGGGATATCAATGTTGAAGATTGGCAGTTTTCGTCATGGTGAGGTTATGGAATCCGGTTCGAATATGATACCTCGAGAGTTGATGGTTGAAAGGAGGATGAACATAAACAAGTAGAGCTGGTATATCCTGCCATGACCAAAGTAATATACACTCGTAAGTCGCAGTCAATGCGAATATAAAACCGAAGAAAGCATAGCGCCGGGACGTACACCAGTACAGTCCAAACCACCCAAACAATGAAACGAACAGAACAAAACAACCGACGAGGGAATAATAATGAACATAACGAAAAGGGGAATATCAATCAATAGCATCAAGACGACGACCCCGCAATGCCATCATCCTCCGGCAACGCACGAATAGCATCCTTCATCATCCGCATAAGCTGATCGATGTCCGGCCGTTCTGCCGGCTCAACCTCAAGACACTTGGTGACGATCTCCTTGACCGGCGGGCTAATCGAGGACCCATTATTATTTCGTGGTGACTCGGCGCTCGCCTTCCCCTTCGCCGCGCTGGACTTCTCATCGGGGAAACGCCAGTCCCCGCCGAGAACGCACATGCTCAGACTACCCCCGGTTTCCTCGCTGCGTGCTTCAAACGGACTCTTCCCGACGAGGCAGGCGTATAGCGTGCAGCCGAATGACCAGATGTCGGCTTTGGTGTCTACGACGGAGCCGGTTTTCACGTCGAAGAGTTCAGGTGCTCGGTATGGCATTGTGCTGTGCTCGGCGGCTGTGTCTTGGACTGCTAAGGCGAGGGAACGAGATGTGATCGCGATAGGACTCGGGGCTAGGGAGCCGAGATCCATCAGGACTGGGGTTTGGCCGTCGTCGTCGATCATGATGTTTCCTGTTTTGTATAAGCAGTTGTCCAGACGATATGTATACACATACATGCAATTAGATCAACTCACCCGGCTTGATATCCCTATGTGCATACGGCCGAATGCCACCATCCTGCACACCCTCCTGACTCTGCGTAACCTCATCAGCCATCAAAGGCTGATCCTCCGAATCCTCCATACGCGGACCATTACTCCGCTTCGGCTGTCCAACCCGCCTCGCCAAGTCCTCATCCGCCTCCTCCCCCTCCCGCCTCACAGCCCTGGCAGCACGCGTGTCAGCCGCACTACTCGACACGCGAAACTGATGCATCGACTTCACCGCCGCGGCAACACCCAGCATCAACTCCATGAGCCGCTTCTCGGGAAACCGGGTATGGTTGACGAGGTTCGCATTGATGGCATCCTGCAGATTGCCGCGCTGGTAGTAAGGGAGCAGGACGTAGACGGTCTTGGAGCCAGCGTCGCCGCCGTCGGAGCGGAGTTTGGAGCCGGGTTCGGTGGTGACGGAGTGGTCGATGGAGTGGATGACGTTGGGTTGGGAAGCGAAGAGCTTGTAGGCTTCGACTTCTTTCAGGGCTTGCGAGACGGATTCTTGGCCGAATGGGCAGCGGATTTTTTTGAGGGCGAAGAGTCCGGAGGTGGATTTGTCCTGGACGAGGTAGACATAGGAGAAGCCGCCCTGCAGGTTGTTAGTAGGGGTTCATAGTAAGGGTGTATGTACTGTACGCACCTCGCCGAGTAGCCGGAGCAACTTGAAGCTGCGGTTGTTGATCTTGAGCTGGGGCGATGAGGGAAAGCAGCACAGGCAATCCGTGAAGTTGTAGAGGAGGTCGAAGAAGTACTGCGACATGCTGGTGGTGGTGGTGGTGGTGGTGGTCACGGTGCAGTTGGCGACGACGAGGTCAAGTCAAGTCAGTGACTGACTGCCCGAGAACAGGTGACCTGGCCATCCCTAATACTTACTCACTTCCTCACTTCCTCACCTCCTCTTCTCGACTGCAACAACCGCTGCTAACAGTAGATACATCGCAGAATAACACCTCCTGCTCCTCCGAATAACACTTTCCCACCAAATTTACCCGGCAATGTGTTCATGATTTCATCTCCATTTGTTGACGTGGAGTGTTCTTCTCTATCGCTTTTCAGACTCCTGCTTTGACCAACTGTTCGTGAGCATCTATCGGCTAACTACATCCCTTACCTATCCTACTCTACTCTATCTCTAACTGTATCAGATCCAAAATGTCCCCCGACGACCTCCAAGTCGGCGACCTCGTCAACGTCCCCGGTGGCATGCACGGCACCATCCGATACCTCGGCGTCGTAGCCGGCAAACAAGGCCGCTTCGCCGGCATAGAGCTAAGCTCTGAATACGCCGACCGCGGCAAAAACAACGGCGACGTCGACGGCCGCCGCTACTTCAGACCCTCTGCTCCAGGCTCCGGTATTTTCGTCCCCATAAACAACGGCCGCTACGTGACCAAACGCGTCAACACCGCCAGCAACAACAACAACAACAGCAGCAGCAATGGCAACGGCAACGGTCACGGGCCCAGCCCTCCCACACCCTCACCCTCGCGGAGCGCAACTGTAAACTTCAGCAAAAGCATCGGCCCCGGTTCGTCTGCCCCGCGACCCAGAATCAGACAGGTTTCCATGCCCCGCGATGCGCCGACGCATCATCATAGCCCCCCGCCCAAGGTGCCGCCGGTTGGACTCCGGACTCCGTCGTTGGGCACGAAGCATGCCACTCCGAGTCCGAATGGACATGCCACGATGACGACGAGACCGCGCAGTCCTACCAAGACCACCACCACCACCGCCCCTTCTCGCGGGGCGCCACGACCGCCCTCCCGAGCGGTGGAAGCGGAGGCGCCCATGTACACGGCCATGCTTACGCCCAAAACACCAGACCCGAAACAAGCCTCCGCGGCGGCCGAAGTGGCGGAGTTGAAGGAACACATAAAAGCGCTGGAACAGCAGCAACTGGAGCGGGATCGACAGCTAGACGAGCAAGCGGCCACGCTGGCCGAATTCCAACGCACAATGGAGGATCTAGAGGGTTCCGACGCATTATCAATCCGAGCCCAGCTACGAGAAAAGAACGAGAAAATCGCCCAGCTGACGGCGGAATTCGACAGCCACCGAGCAGATTTCCGAAGCACGCTGGATACGCTGGAGATCGCGGCGTCGGAAACGGAGCGCGTCTACGAGCAGCGGCTCGAGGAGCTGGCGAGCCAGAATAAGGGCCTCTCGGATCACGGCGAGGACATGGAGATTGTCGCGGGCCAGCTGAAGCAGCTCGAAGACCTCGTCTCGGAACTGGAGGAGGGTCTCGAGGACGCTCGACGAGGCGAGGCAGACGCACGGGCAGAAGCGGAGTTTCTACGCGGTGAGGTCGAGCGGATGAACGTCAACAACAGCAACAACATCAACGTCAACACCAACGACGACAATAATGATAATAATATTAATAATGCGGATGGATTGCCGGCTGGTAGTCAAAAGTTCTCGGACGGCTCGCACACCCCCGTTAGCGGCGATCATACACATACACCACCAGGCTCAAGCCATTCGAACGGCTTCAGTGCCGGCCATCTCGGTCCCGGGACGGCGGCGACTACTCCCGTGCCTCAACGCGCTGCACCTCCTCCTGCGTCTACGCCTGCGGGATTAGGATTGGGATTGGGCCTGGGATTGGCATCGGGCTCAGGCTCAGGCTCTGGTTCTGGATCAGACGCTCTGAAAGGCATGGGAAGTTTGCTCAATGGCATGTCGCCCGTCGCCGGCAAGGCGTCGGGGGTTATCGACGAGTCGAAATGGTGCGCTCTGTGCGAGAGGGATGGGCATGAGAGCATCGACTGTCCGTTCGATGAATGAGTAGGGGCGTATCCTTCCTTATACAGTAGGTAGGCCTTGTGTCTTATCTTGTCTTACTGTCTCACTGTCTTGCTGCTATTGATATCAATGGCTATAGCTATGGCTATGGCAATGGCTATGGCTATGGTTCTAATAATATGGTTTGTGCTTTTATGCTTCAATCAGCCTGTTTGTTTGTTGGTTTGGTTTGGTTTGGTTCGGTTCGGTTCAATATTATGTGGATGTCGATTTCGTTCGTACTTGTTTTAATCAAATACCAGATTGGTAGCCTGGATATTGACTCCAGTCCTGTCCTGTCAGTTTCAATTCAATTCAATTCATCAGTTTTTTTAGGGTGATATTCCATATTAATTGTTGATTCCAGCTCTGCTGAGGTTGTTATTTGATATCAAGTCAACCCTAACGCCTCAAAGAGAGTAGACCCGTGCCAATTGATGCCGATGGGATAGGTACTGATATATACATTCCCAATTTATAACGGCTCAATCAAGAGTCAAGACCCAACAGGCTTAAAGAAGAGAAGTCCGTAATCCGCTGACTCTGACTTCGACTCTGACCTTGACCTTGACCTTGACTCCGCGCCTGCGCAGAACCAGACCCAGACCCAGAACCATTCCCATTTCCACTCTCCACCTCCTCTCTCTCTTCCTCTTCCTCTTCCTCCCCTCTATCCTCCTCCCCTCTACTCTACCCTCGAGTCCGACTCCTGAACCTGATCCTGATCGAGCTCACGCTCACGCTCACGCTCAACGTCGACAACTTGGTAGGTAGTGGCAGTGGTCTAGTTCTGCACCTGACTGGTTGATTGTTAAATCAATTGGGATTTGGGTTTTGGATTGCCACGGTATGTAGGGCCGTAGGCTGTTTGACGTATCATAGCTGTAGCTGTAGCTGTAGCTATCAGAGGATTCAGAGCATGGCATTCAATCAATCCGTTCGCGTAGATATCATACGGTACCGCGTTTCATGTTCGGTTCGGGACGCGTCAATGATAAGATAACGAGCCTTAACGTGGCCACAGGCTCGACCGAGCTTCGCTCGGAGGGAGAAGGGGGGTGAGTAGAGAGCAGTAAATATTCATCAAGTCAAGAGAAAGGCTCTTGGTGGAAGGCTCTTCTGAAAGGCTCTTTTGATTTAAGGCTCTTTTGGAAGGCTCTTATGAAAGGCTCGGGTGGGAACTAAGGCGGACGGGAAAGACCAGAAGCGAACGTTGCGATTCGTTATCTGCGGAAAGTGAGCGTCCATATACGAGCTTGGGGCTGCGACAGGCTGGGGGCTACGCACACTGGGATTTGGAGGAGATATGGAAAGGTCGCAGACCTCTGCGACCTAAGACGTTGCGGAGGGAGTTTCTGCGTTGTTGGTATGTAATGGTGGGAGTAGACTACGGCACAGCATAGAGACCAAAGTGGTATGCGAAGTTTGGAATTGCCTGGGCCAATCAGATTGCTGGATCGGGGGGATGGCGAAATTTCTGACCGTAAGGTTGCTTCCGGTCGCTTCGCTCCCTCCGCAAATGATAGATAGGGCATCAATAGGCACGGTATTGGGGAATGTCTAAATAAAATGACTACCCGCGTTTGCTATTCTGACTACCCTGATTTTTCCTAACTTTTTTTTAAGAATATCCCGGAATCCCTACCCAAAAACCTAACCCTATCCACCCTAATCCTAACGCCTAACCTAACTAACCCTAACCCTAACAAGGCGCCCAATGATAATCCGTCTTAATTGAAAAAAGTGGGTCCAGGGTAGTCAGAA
>HG983403.1:13664-66612 GCA_900006255.1 Xeromyces bisporus
ATTTTTCCTAACTTTTTTTTAAGAATATCCCGGAATCCCTACCCAAAAACCTAACCCTATCCACCCTAATCCTAACGCCTAACCTAACTAACCCTAACCCTAACAAGGCGCCCAATGATAATCCGTCTTAATTGAAAAAAGTGGGTCCAGGGTAGTCAGAATAGCAAACGCGGGTAGTCATTTTAGACATTCCCACGGTATTGTACGTATGTAGCACTAATTTAACCCAATTGGGAAACATAGCCATAACCATCATCCTTCTCTGCCAGTTGTCTAGGTATCACGAATCTAATCCGTCTATGACGGTCTATCAATGAATACATACACGGAAAACGTTAACGTCTAAGCCAACCCCCGAAAAGCGGCGACCAAATCCGCCCACAAATCCTCCAAATTCTCCAACCCAACACTAACCCGGAGCAACCGGCGATCAACATGAACATCCGTCATACTCCTCCACTCAACCAACGACTCCACGCCGCCCAAGCTCGTCGCGTGCTGGAAACACGCCAACCGACTCGGCAGCACACGCGCCGTCTCCGCATCACGCACCAGGATCGAAAACACCGGCCCGAACCCGTTCGGCATCTGCCGGAGTAGCCAGGGTCGTGTGGTGCTCGGTTCGTGCTTCGCCTGTAGACTCGCGTGGGAGATTTGCAATAGAACGGCCTGCACGGCGGCCTCGGCGGATCCCGGTGTGGGGTTTGGTAACCGGAGAGCATCGTCGAGATACCCCACCAGTTTCTCCGCGGTGGCGCTCTGCCTCTGCACGCGGATCTCGAGAGTGCGCAGACTGCGCACGCCGAGCCAACTCTCCATGTTCCCCAGGATGCTGCCGAGGAAGAGGCGGTCGTTGCGGAGTTGTTTCGCCCAGTCGGCCCGCTTGACCGCCAGCACGCCGCAGAGGAGATCGCTGTGGCCGCCGAAGTACTTCGAGCCCGAGTGCATCACCACGTCGGCGCCGGAGGCGAAGGGGTCCTGCAGGCTTGGTGGGGCGAAGGTGCTGTCGACGATTAGGTGGGCGCCGCGCGCGTGCGCCTTGTGCGCGTACGCTTCGATGTTGTACGCCGTGCCGTGCGGGTTGATTGGGGTTTCGAGGTGGATTAGGTCGCCCGGTTGTAGGTCCTCGGCGGGGCAGTCCAGGGGCAGTTTCTGGAGGCCTGTTAGTCGGTGGAAGAGGCTGATTACCCCGTGGCAGCCGTGGTAGCCGTCGCCGATGGAGATGCGGCGCGGGTTGAACAGGGCTAGCGCCGCGTTGAATGCGGAGAGGCCCGAGGAGTAGCTGACTGCGTTGCCGTTCAGGAGCGACGACAGGATGGTTTCGAAGCGGGTGAAGTTGGGCGCTGAGTCGCGCGAGTAGATGTGCTTGGTTGCGTCATGCTCGTACTGTCAATCGTTTGGAAGCGCGTCAGAATCTGAATATTAACACCCATGCAATGTAGGTCAACTATTCGGTTCATACGGTTTCCGCCGTGCATGGTGCCAGGTCGTCCGGGTTGTCCGGGTATCTGTAGTTCGTCGAGAGGTGGAGAGGCGGCGCCACGTCCGTGACTACGTTCAGCGCGTCGTCTGCGTGAAGCGCACGGGTGGAAGCACCAACACTGTCGCCGGTTGGAGCCATTGTCAATTACTGTAGCAGTGTAGTGTAGTCTATGTCAAGGTATGTGTTGTTGGGAGGAAAAGGTCTTCAATGACGATAACGGTCGAGTCCATGTAACCAATCTAGGAAAGCGGTATAAACAGGCAGAATGCTATTGATTTCCTGATGCTGCCATAGGTAGAAGAGATATCATAGAACATGCTTCAAACCAACGCCGAAAACAACAACATCGCTATGTACAATCCGAAACATATATATACCCTTGTCTGTTGGCCGTTACCTATTAAAAATTAACACTTCTTCATCACTATCGTCTCAGAGACTCCATCCGAGACGGCTTGCGGACGGATCCCGGAACAGCATCGTGGAAGTTTGCCCGGTCTGGCACAATCATTAGCATCACAGAACCCAACAAAGGGTGGTGTAGACCATACCTGTCTCCGTGTCGAACATGATGGCTATATCATCATGTTCCATCGGATAGTCGGGCAAGTCCAGACAGACAAATCCAGAATTAGGATCGTCGTCTGTCTTGGGCAGGGCGAACTTGGCATCCACGATTTTGATCCCGAATTTACCGGCTCGGTTGTACAGTTCCAGAAGATCCGTGCTCTTCAGCACAAAGTTCATGCATCTGCCATGGCTGAAGTCCGAGAAGAATGCCACCAGCTGGATGACTTTCTCCTGTTGGACCACCTGAACTCGAGCCAGAGGTGCCTCCCACTTCTTGTAAATAGGAACTACCATTCTTCGGCGAGATATCGTAAACGATGAAGAAAATCTGTAGTTGAGTCAGTTTCCACGGCTTCCTTTCTAGCAGTAGTCATAGTAATCAAACATACCCGTCGAATAACACCTCGAAACCCGTCACGGCCGCCTCGAACTTATGAAGGTCTGAAAATTTATTAGAAACAACACATGTATGCCCGTGAAGTATTGCACCTACCCTCTGAGGAAGAGAATTCAAATCGCCGGACCATTGGCACGGTCTTGGCCTTCTGCACAAGTCCAGTCAACTTCTCGGGCATGTCTGGCTCAACGAGATTCTCGGCCACCGTCACCGTCAGATCATGCTGTTCAGGGCGACATAGGCTCATCTCCGTTTTCTTATTCACACCCAATGCCAACTTCAATTCACCGGGACCTAATTGCAATTGTCAGTTGAAGAAGAAAGAAGAACAAAGGAGTCTTCTCATACCCAAGTTGATGCGGTCGGTAACCGAACCGAATTCACTGGCGACAAAAGCTCTCAGATGTTCAGACAGAACGGTCGGTCCGTAAGCATTATTCTCCGGAGCCTGCTCCTGGTCGATGACCGAAACCGTCCCACCTGGGAACTGGAGATGAGGCCGCCCAGGCAGCCCACTAAGCTGATCTGGCATCTCCTCAATGGCATAAGACCGCAGCGAGAGGTCAGTGGCCTTGTGAACCTCCCCTGCATCTGGAACTATTCCTAGTAGCAAAGAATGCATGCTCGTCCGCTCCGCCACATCCTCGAACGCCAACAGCATTGAGCGAGTTCGCCCGTCTTCTGTGATCTTGAGCATGAGTGCCGGTGCACCGTCCGGTCCTCTTAAAAGGCCAAAGACGATAGGAGAACTGTTTCCCAATATATGCTTGACATTGCTAAGCGTCTTGACCTTAGGGCTAGTAACGACAGTAAGGCGGAACCCACGATGGGCACTTCTGGTGCCGGTGCCCTCGGTAAAAGTCACCGATTCTTCAAACAAACGAACCCTACACCTCTCAATGGGCTCCGGAGGGAAAGCCTTGGTTGGACCTGGGTCCATGTACTGAAAGGTTTTCAAAGTAGCCGCAAAGATAGGAGTTTCACCGGCTTCGGGTTGTAGACTGTTTTCCGTCTTGCGTGTGTATTGAACAATGTTCCATAGCGTCTTGAAATCAGTTTCCTGGAACATTACATCCAGTTCAAAACCACGGGGCAACTTGACTCGCATGGAAAACGTGGCAACCTGCCAATCGACACTATCCCAAGTCGGGCCTTGCTTTCGATCCGACTGAATGAGAATGTTGACCAGTTCACTCTGACCCGTAATGGCCGCAAACACATACCAGTCGGCTCGGTCGCGAATTATCGACAGGGCGCACGGCATGGAAAACATTTGAGAGTCGTCATCTTCAGTGGAACTCAAACACGCCTCGACAAACATGTTTCCGTAACTAAAGTAACGAGAGGAGTCTCCTAGGGGCATCATATGAATTGTGCTGGGTACGTTCCCAGCCTTGCCCACGAGCATTGACCGCGACGAAATGCCGGACAACACCGCTGCAACATCGGGAGCAAAGAAAGGATACTTCACCCACACGCTTGTATCGAGACGTTCCGTCGGTGCCTCACTCGCCGTAACAGTTGAGAGAATGTTATTTCTCTTGATCGACATGGCCAAGGATCGGAGATGATTCGTCAAGGCCTGCTGTTGGCTGAGGGTATCGGATAATCTCGTATCGCCCGTCGTGCTGGCGACAGCAAACATAGCGTCCATACCCATCGTACGATAACGTCCCAACTCGGCATGGTGAGGAATGATGGCTTCAATAATCCAGAGGGCCTTACCCAGATCAACCACCGCTTGCTTGGCACTCTGGGGAGGTGCACGAGGTGCTCGCACGCTCCCAGTGGAATTTGGCGACCGAGCGCGTGCGTACGATTCCAGTTGGGTTTTCCCGCGTAAGAACCACCATACTGCAGCTCTGGTCCATTCCGTTAGCGACGTCTCCATCAGAGGCTTCACATGTTCGGCAGCATCCGCATATGAGTCCATGTATTTTGTCACGTAGGATTTGAATTCGGTAAATGCAGACTCGCCAAACTGCGTAGCTACTGAACGAAGAGAGAACTTCGGCTGTTGCGGCGGGGGTGGTTTGGGTGACGGTTGGGGAGATTGATATGGGGGAGGTTCAGCACTCTGCGGAGTACTTCTCTGTGTGCCTTTTCTCTCGACACCAAGACTGGTCTGACGATCATGTCCTAGATAATCGTCGTCAGGCAACCGTGGAGGCTGGCGAACGGAAAGCTGGCGAGGAAGCCCGGAGGGAGGAGGTTGTATTCCGGTCTGAGAATGATTGCGGTCGGTTGGGGCTGCATTGCTCTGTTTACGCAGTAGAGGAATGGATGGAGAATGGCGGGGAGTGTTAAGCCCGTCGTCAATTGCCGAGACCGGCGACCTTGCCTGCGAAGAGACGGGGCTCGTGGGGACAGTAGCATACTCACTGGACTCGCGTTCGTCGTCGTTTGTCGGAGAAGACGCTTCATCACGGTAGCCGACTTGAAGAGCGTGGCCTTCCTCTGCCTGCATCTTGGCGCGTACCTGCTGAGCAAACGAACTGGACTCAGGAGCCCGAAAGGACAGACGGGAACCGCGCGGAGCGGTGCTCAGGGACATGAGAAACTCGACATCTTGGGGATTCGGTTGTTGTTGGACAGGCAAGTGCAGATCCTTATCGTCGAACGAGGAGTCAATCTGGAGTTGAGGAAGCGTTGGCGGAGGGGATATACTGTCCACGCGGGCGGACAAGTAGTCTGAGTCGTCGGAACTGGGGTTTGGAGAAGCATTGCGACGTAGAGATACTTCGACGGGCGGAGTGTCAGCTTCATCACCACCTTCGCCAATTAACTCGGGCCTTTTCTGGGTGAAATGGACAGTCAAGTTCTTGCGACGACGGGGTTTCCGGGGAGACTTTAACGCGCTGGAAGGCAGACAGGCGTCGGGAGCGGAAGAAGGATGGTCGGGTGGAAGCAAAGGATTGGAGCGATCGTAGGAAGAAGACCACTGGTGGGATTGGAGAGGCTTAGGGGGAGCAGGGGCAGCAGGAGGAGCGTCGTGACGGAGCAAGGGATTGGGACGAGAAGATTGGGTCGATCCGAGAAATGCTTCGACCTGTTGGTCCGGGGTGGGTTTGTTCTTATCCTTGGAGAACAATTTCTCCTTCCAATACTGTTTCTTGACCGACTTGCGGTCGGTGGCCATGGAGGGGAGGGAGTCGTCAACTGGCATGATTGATTGATATGATATCGAGGGGGAATATCAGATTAACATAGGATTAGGAAGGGTTGAGTAGAAGGAGAGGTGGTAGTAGTTGAGAGAGCATATCAATCTGGAGTCAAACAACAGGAAGTTAAGCAACACTCATCGGAAAATTGTGAATTGTCTATGGTAAAGTGAGTCGGAGATCGACAGGGGGATAGGATGTATACGTGTGATGAATCGGATGTTGATAGATTGATAGGGACTCAGGGAATAGTAGCTGTGCGGGGGATCAAGATGGCACTGGGATAGAGTACGGTTCAGGTACGGCTGGTTGGGCCGCTGGAGATATGTACGGGGCACGGCACTGGGCACTGGGGTAGAGAGAGGGAGGAGGGAGAGGGGAGGAGCAGTTGTGGTTTGGGGGTTTGGGGGTTGTCGGTGGTTAGTGTTAGAGGGTTAGAGGAGAGAAGCCGTAGAAAGGGCGGCTCATTAAGGTGGAATCAGGGGATTTAGCAGTGGACTTTTTAGCCATATGATTTCTTTTATTTACGCTGCCCTCTTAGCCGTGGCAGACTGGCAAAGTATCATACGAGACACGAATCAAGAACTCCTGGCAATCTCAATTTAAGGTGAAACGAAGCTAAACAAGAGATTCACGGAGCACTTTTTAATACGGTAGAATCAACTCGCCAGTTGTCGGTTCTTCTTGGGAATTGGCACCGGCCAAGACTTCTCCTTCTCCGTCCTGCTCCGAGCCTCCGACTTCAGTCAGTGCTGAACCAGAGACACCTCTTCCTTGGAATTATTCAATCATGCCGTTTTCTCGAACTTCTTCCAACCTTGCCGTCCTTGCGTACGTCCGGTTTGGGACTGTTCTGACTGTTCAAGGTTCTTACCGTGGATGTTCGAACCAAGGTCTGAGATGAACCCTAATCTACGGTTCGTAGCTAATATTCCTAACCATCTACACTGCAGAGTACCTTTTCAATGCTGATAAGAGTTTCCTGTATGCAGCATACCAATATCATAATACTGACAACCAGCAAATTGAAATACTCGGGTGTGAGAGAGAAAGGTGCAGCCTTGAAAAGCTCCAAATGGAATGTTCATGTTCAGCTTACAGATTTCCCAACTGGGACTAGTTCCACTTCCCAGTTTAGAATGCCCAATGGATTCCTGAATCCTGAGCTTCTGATAGGTCAACCGTAAGAGCCGCCTATACCCAGAGTGGCTTAGCTCCATAAACTTCCGGACACTAGACCCGAAGAGGAAATAATCAAGCGCCGGGAGAGGTACAACCATCTCCGTGAACTTCTGAACTTCTGTCTCGTGCTATCGTGTCACTGTTTCTGCTATTATTAACAACATCGACGTTTATTTTTTTTCCCTTCTCACTCTCACTTCCCTGTCTCCTGGTAGATTCCGCTGCTGTTTTCCTTCTTGTCACTTCTTCTACCCGTTTCCCCGTTCTCTGTTTCCATTCGCATCGGCCTTTTCTACCTTCATATACACCCCGTATCAGAATTCACACACCCCGTACAGCTCCCCGCGTCTCTCCGTCCGTACCATCCGGCTTCCGTGTCTTGCTTCTCTGACTCAACCATCGTTCGTTCGTTCTTGGCGGAATTAGAAAATTTTTCTTGATCAGTAAAGAAGAGTTGGCTGTGTGATGATATTGCTGTAGGAGAACGGAAAAGAAAAAAAGGTGGATTAAATAACGCGTGAGGTTGTCGACTGTTCAACAGGACGTCGCTCGAAATCGTCAGTGTCATTATCGTCTATCGCGGGCTCTCGTTCTGAAAAATTGAAAAATCAGGAAATTCTGCTATTACTGGATGGATATCTGTCGTTGGACATCGGTTTTCTTTGATCTGTGAAGGAACCACTGCAAACGGCTTCCTGCTATCACCCTATCCGTTGTCTCGCATTCTTCACCATACTGGGTGACGGAGCGGGGCTCAAACCACCTGCGAGGGGGCTGACCCTCCTTGGGGAGGTTCTTCCCGGTTTCACCTGTCTATCACGCCCGTAATGTGTGCGAACCACCAACCGAGGTGTCAAGATGCACCGTATTGCGCGACGCCCACTCCCCGGCCCTCTTTCTCGATACCAAACACCGGACGAGGTAGCATACTATGGCGTGAGACTCAGCGACGATATCGAAATAAATATGGTTGCTTTGGTGGCAGTATGACTGTCGTGCTGTTCATGGTGGTTTTCTTGTCCTGGATATTTCCAACACACGCTACTCTGGTAGACTTCGACAATTGTTTGCCAGACAGCATTGTGGATTCTGAACCCCCGCAACTGCAATTTACTCCGTTGCATGTAGATGCGTCGTTCGATATAGAGGGCACCGTCCACCCTCTGAGCGTCACGGTTTACGGCAATGTGTCCGGCACGGCCGACAAGTCGCCTGCTCCATCCGCCGACGATCCCCAGTGGGCAGACCCGGATAGCAGTTTGGGAAAAATTCTCGATCTCAACGAAACGAACAACAAATACACCACTCTTCTGACGGACCTCCAGATCCTGAGTTTTGAAGCCTACAGCAATGCTGAGCGATTCTGTCCTTCCGTTACTCAAGGGAGTTGTCCGCTTGGTCCTCTCTTTTATACCAACGCGTCAGTAAGCCTCCTCCATTGACTTCCACTCTCATCTGGCGTCTGACATATGTGCTTTTCTCTGAAATATGTAGGTCAAACTTGACTCAGCTGTACGCCTTCTCCATCAATCATGACATGGACTCAACATATTCCTTCTCTACTCTGTCCTCCACCTTGTCAATCAAATCAGGCGATGCGTCGGTCACTAGTCTTGGTTGTATTCTGGTAAGGTTAACACCGGACTTGGGGACAGCCCTAAAAGCCACTTTTCGGTATGTCCCGCTGGCCATCCTCGTGCTGGTTGGTGTAGCTACCATGGTTGCCGCCATCTATAGTCCTTGGGGCTCCACGGATATGTTTCGTTGGACTACCAACTATAGCCGTGACGAGGATATCCTCCGTTTGGTAACACCCGGCTTTGCAGACTGTTTGCAGTACATCCAGTTTGTCGTTCTTACTGGAGCGTTGTCCCTGAACTATCCCGGCTACTATCAACCGGTGGTGAGTCAGGCAGCTTGGTCCAGCCTCATGTTCAATTCGAGCTTTGTGAGCGATGGGAATGGTCGTGACCCCGTTGTTGATGGCATTTACAACGTCGATGGCGAGTACGGTCTTGAGCGACTGAGCCATCTAGTTGGCATGGAGGCTTCCAAAGATACATGGCCCGGGACGATCATCTGGACGCTAGTCGTAGTTGGCAGCGTCGGCGTTCTTGCTCAATTGGCATTTGCATTCAGGTGTCTTCACAGACGGACGGGGAATATCACCGAGGAAGACCGTCGCGTCAGAAACGTACCATTTACCTTTGGCAATGTCATCCGAGTTGTTTTCAACTATTTACTCCTGCCAGTCTCCTCCATTTCTCTCTTCCAACTCGTCGTTGCTCCCGAATCTCCGGCCTACTCTGTTGCCCTGGCCTGTGTAGTGATCGTCATTTTGATACTCTTCATTCTTTGGGCCATACGCTTGATTGCCACCACCAGGCCGAGGGCGTTGCTTTTTGACGAACCCTCGAAAGTGCTCCTTTACGGTACTTTTTACAATAATTTCCGGGAAAGCTCGGTGGTGTTTGCTGCGGTGCCACTCGTACTCAATTTCATTCGCGGTATCGCCGTTGGCGCCGTTCAGCCTTCGGGGGTCGCTCAGATCGTCCTATTGGCCATCTGTGAAGTCGTCTTCATTCTGACCATTATAACTTTTCGGCCGTTTCCCAGGTCAACTTCGATGAATGTTTACCACGTCATCTTCTCCTCCGTCCGGTTTGTGTGCGTCTTGCTCAGCGTCAGCTTTGTTCCTGCACTAAATGTGGAGGAGTCAACCAGGGGCTGGGTAGGATACGTGATTTTCGTGCTCCACGCCTTGGTCTTTGTCTTTGGCTTCTTCTTGAATGCTGTTCAGACGTTGGTGGAGGTCCTAGCTCGTTTGGCTGGTGCAGGTGATTATGACGGTCGTGCAACGCGTGGTGGTTTGGCAGAGGTAAGGTTCGCCTTATTTCATCGTTCCTATCGCCTGCTAACTCTTGGAATTAGGTTCTTGGTAAACGACAACTTTCACGACGTGTATCAAGACGTCGTGTTCGTCGTCATAACCTCAGCTCAGAGGACGCAATGCTCGCGCAAACCGACGGCCTTGTATCACATAGCAGGAGCGTGTCAGGGAGTTCTACATTGCTCTTCCCGCGCAGGACTGCCACAACAGACGATAGACCCAGCTTGGGACTTGAGTCTGGTACCAGGACGCATAGCCGAACGGATAGTCTTGGCCTATATGGATCGACGACGTTGGGAAGTGGGATCATGCCTGCTGCGGGAGCGAAGGCGGCAGGCAGTACATCGCCCCCAAGCAAGCAGATGGCGATGGTGTCACCAGATCCTTACTATCGACCTCCTCGACCACGGAAACGAACCGTGGGAGCCGTTAATACCCAGGATATAGGTGAAGCATCATCGGGTAACCAGCGGAATCCTACAAGTACAGATGACGATGCTGAAGATGGTGCAGATGCACCACTGGTTTCGGACGATGCTTCTCCCACACCTGCATACTTGGGGGCCCCCAAGGACGATCTTGAAGACGATGGTGACACCCGACAACGGCCTCCGCAAGACTATGCTGTTCGGGAGGTGGACTTTTACTACAACGCACGCGGCCCGCCAATTCCTCATTCGGGCACTCGACGGATGAAGACGGGGCCATCGGACCCGTCAGGACCCGTCTCTGCTGCGACAAGCTGGCTACGCAACATATTCAGCGGAAAGACCAAAGAAAAGGGCAAGGGCTTCGAGGTTGTCCGTAGCGGTCGAGCACCACCACCGCCATCAGGCCCGCTTGAGGAGGGTGTAGCATTTCATGAACCGTACCGCGATGACCCGGACGAGCAAGGCCGTCGGTCCCCGCACTCGCGCCAAGGGTCCCTTGGGCCATATCGCGATTCAAACGGTGACGAAGAGGAGGGTGCCGAAAATCGTGGATCACGAGCAGCCTACACACTACCACCGGTAGACGTAGGTGGTGGCATCGAGCTCCCCAGTCGTATGGGATCCCAGGTCAGCACTCACACACCCACCAATAACAACAACAACAACGACGTCCCAGACGCAGCTGTTGCACCCGCCGTGCCTCGAAAATCCTCCAAACGGAAATCCGCGCACGTACAACCATCCCTCCGCGAGGAAGACGAAACCTCCCACTCAGCAGCAGCAACAGCAAAAAGCGAAAGCGCCGAGGACAGCAACGGCAACGGTAACGACAACACCAACAACGATGAGTCAGGGCCCGGGTCCGGGTCAGCAGACGTTACGCGGTCCGCCTCGACGCGCCTCAACCCAACCACAACCGGTCGCTTACCCTTCGACACCACCACCACGAACAGCGGCCACGCGACAGCGGGGCGGAATCTGTCGGTTGCATCGACCAACGCGTCGACGTCGTCGGACGGTCGTGGCCAGCACCACCATTACCATCATCAGGATGATAGACCGTCGACGGTGGGGTTTGTGCCGCAGCATCGCGCGTCGGATAATATCCATGAGGCGAATGCTGAGCAGCGGTCGTTTACGGGGACTGTGGCGGAGTTTGTGGAGGATGTTACTCCTACCACTGAGTCTGGGAGGAGTTTGACGCCGACGCCATGATTGCTGTTGTTGTTGTTGTCGCTGTTGTTGTTGACTCTGCTCGGTGCATTATCTATCAAGTGACATGATACCCATTGATTGTTGGAAGATATTTATTGATTGATCGGTTAATAATGTTGGTTTATGCTATTGTGGATGTTTCTTTTTTCCTTTTCTTCCTTTCCTTCTTTTGCTTTGCTTTTGCGATTATTGTCGTCGTTTCGTTTTGATTTTGGCATTTACATACATCTTTGCATGCATGGCATTTGGGAGTTCGTCTTCATTTTTGCAATCATTTTATTACTATATGTATTTGGATTTGTCTTTGATGTCTGCTTATGTTTGTATCAATTCCTCTTGTTGGGTGGTTTATATTTGAGCCAGCACGATGTTCATACCGCAGTACAGAGCGGGCTATCATACTATGATAATAATGACACTCACAGTGACACTACATGTACTTGTCCTCTCCAGTCTCTCTCTATCAGTGCTGTACCATACCGGAACATCGCGAAGTGCTCAAACATCTAACGCTCCAGTCATTTTCCGCATGGGAGGCCCAAAGACGAGGCTTGAGCGGACGAAGGAATTGCCTCGGAATCTCGGGCGGTCTGTATCCAACAAGTATTTCCGGCAGTATCACCTGCCGCCTTTGGTGGGGTTACATAGACCAATCGGGCTTAGCGTATTCACCAAGTCACACACGTGATGCCCTTCCACAAAGAATCGCCGAGTTCAAGGGAAGCTTTCAGTTGTTTTCTTCTTCTTTTCTTTTTCTTTTTCTTCTTGTTTTTGCGGGAATTCAAAGACTTATTATTTGATTGTTATTTGTGTTTATTTTGGCTTCTCTTTGTCTGTTTATTTATTGTTGCTTCGTCATACTGCCATACGCTACACCTAATACCACTACCTAGGTACTCCTGGAGAGTAACTACTAACTTCCCGTCCCTCCCCGCTTCGCTATCATTGACTCCCCGCGTCTGAACGGCGGAGGTTGAACTTCTCTTCTCATCTACGACTCGACGATACGGTTCAGTCAGTCTGTCAGTCTGCGGTGGCGTTAACCTCGACTTCGACTGATTTCTCTTCGTCTGCTTTCTTTTCTGATACGGAGTAGCTTCTTATATTTGCCTCTTTATCTGCTCGTGGTGCACCGCGTGTTCCGGACTCCACGCTTGAAAAGACTCGTCTTTCGCAATTCCTACTACTCCCATTCATCGTATTTCGACTGCACATCTTTCACAATTCATGTCGTTTTACCCGAATTCCGTTCCATCCACCGAGTCCACGCCCGCCACCGCTTCCGTAGCTGGTTTCTCGGCTTCGAGCCGTCGTTCTGCTAGTGCTAGCGGTGCCGGGCCAGACGCTGGCACGTCACATCAACACCAGCAGCTCCAGCACCAGCACCCGTGGGATACAGGGCTACAAGGTAGGCGGTCAGCCACTCCGCTATCCGCGTCTGGCCGTAAGAGAAAGTTGACGAACTCGGCTGAAGATAGATGGCTGAGACGTTCTGCGAGTTCCCATCCGAGATCGGGGTCTGCGATTGCGGCTGAGCCGCAGGGCAACAACCGGAGCAATGGCGGTGAGGAGGGAGAAAACACGCAGGGCAGCGGTTCTTCATTGATGAGTATGCCACCGCTGGCGAGGCAGGAACCTTCGCTAGTTGGCGGCTCTAATACTGCTCCGGTTGATCTTCCTTCGTCGTCCCTTCGCTCCGTTCCTTCTGCTTCTCGTCCGTCTCATCCTCCTCATCGGTCCAGCGACGTGGGGTTGCTGGTAATGCAGGCACAGCAGCAGGCTCAACGGACACAACCGCAGCAGCAACGTGTAAACGGGCAGTACGGTTACTTTTTGCCTCAGTGGCAGCCGGACTCCGAGGTGACAAAGTGTCCGATCTGCGATAATTTGTTCAGCTTCTGGTTTAGAAAGCACCATTGTCGGAAGTGCGGACGGGTTGTGTGTTCATCGTGCTCGCCCCATCGAATAACAATTCCCAGACAGTATATTGTTCGCCCCCCGGATGTACGCGGTCGGTCGTCGACTATGCCTGGTGCTCCGCCGTCCGTGTCTCCGCCATCGCAAATCTTGGATATTTTGGCGGACGAGACGTCAGAGACGTCGCCTTCGAGAATCAATCCGGCTCTTGGTGGTGGTGAGGAAGTGAGGCTTTGTAACCCCTGTGTTCCTGATCCCAATCCTGAGCCGCCGCGTGGATTTACGGCTCTTCGGACCGGTGGTGGACCTGGTGACTACATATTTCATCCGAACCGGTCCCAGCCGAGGCAGTATCACGCGATGTCAGTGCCGTCACGACAACGTCCTTTGGAATTTTTTGTGAGTCCTTTTTTTATTCGTTTACTCTAAAGTCTATTATACTTTTTCTTTTACCTTTACCGGTATATATAAGGTTGGTTTTTTACGTCTAACGGTTTCTCCACAGGGTCCCTCGCAAATGGAACCGGTGCAGAGATCCGAAGAATCTCTCAACCACCCAGCGTCCTATAATTCTGTGCGGGATACTTTTAGACCGTGGCCACCGTCCTTGGACTACTCCCACTTGCCGTATGGATCGTCGTCGCAACCGTTTTTAAGCCAACCCCTCTCGCAGCGGCCACATTCGCGTCGTCCCAATGCGGGCCCGAGCTTTTCATCGCCGCCCAGATCATGGTTTAGATCGGGTGGGTCAACGTGTCCCGAAGCATCCCGACGATCTCACACCCGGACCTCTCGTTCGGAACGACCTCCTCGACCAGTTATTAACGAACGCGATATTTGTCCAATTTGCAACCATCGTCTCCCACCTGTTGGCAAGGATGGCAACGAAGAAGCGCGAGAAGCGCACGTCCGTGATTGCATCGAAAGCCACGGCGCCTCATCTCGCGGCGGCGCAAATTCATCGCAACACCCTCCTCAATCTCACCCGATCCGCATGCTAGCTTTTACATCTACAGAGAAAGACTGCATCAGCCACGAAGGATCCGCGCCGGAATGCACAATCTGCATGGAGGAGTACGAAGTAGGACAGGCACTGGTGCGATTGGAATGTTTGTGCAAGTTTCACCAGCGATGCATTGTGGACTGGTTTGATCGGAAGAAGGAGTGTCCAGTGCACAAGATTAATTAGCGTGTTTGTTCTTTTGTCTTTTTCTTTACTTTAATTCTCTATATATCCCCCCTATCTGGTGTTATAATGTCGTTTCTCGGGATTGGAGTTACTGGGTGTCTTGTTTGTTTTGCAGTCGGAGTTGGCTTGGATGGATAATGGGTTAGGCCTATATGATATGGATTGTGGTCTCAACAGGTCAATAGCTCTGGATTATGAATACAGAGAATACTAATAGAGTACGGAGTAGACTGAGGTTTCCTATCATAATCAGAGTGAAGTTGCCGGTTCCTAAACATAAAGCCTACTCTTGACTATCGAAATTCTTCCAGTTGACGACACTTGCCAGTTGGCGATACTTGCCAGTTGCCGGTTTGACTTGAGAACGGAGTATTTATGCAGGGCACAAAATGTCGGCCTCAGGCAGGAATTCATAATGTAACGTGATCTCCAGAAACTCCCAGCAAAAATTCTCTCCTTTCTATTTTCCTTCCTCCAGTCCATTCATTTTCTCAGCAACAGCAGTGGCTCATCGAATTCCAGCGACTTAATTAGCTGTTAAGCTCTCTCTGAGCCTCTCTTCTGCTGCTATTTATTTGATATCCGTCTTCCTTCGATCTTCCTCGAATCGGTCATCGGCGCCCGACAACGACCGTACCCCGACCACCGTTCAGTACTCTACAGTGTAGGTGTCTCTTCTTTCTTGACGTACAGACGACCAAGTACAAGCTAGTCTCTTTATCGTCTTTAAGATATTATGTGATAGCCGTCAGGCATCGCCATGGCGCTGCCAATATGGACCGGAGTGAAAACGAATCAATCTTGCGCTAACACTGCTAAAATCGATCCTAGATATAAACAAAAGCAAAGCAGGCTCCTGGTTTGAACACTGCACTGCACGCTGGCTTTCAATCTGTTGCTTGAAAAAGATTCCAGCGGCGGTAATGGAGATTGATCCGTTGTTACAACAACGCTCTGGCGAGACCGATCCCGGACATACCACCAATAATACCGACGGACAGACACAGCAGTCGACGACCATGTCTCCATCTGGAATGCCCGACTATCCAGATCCCCCTAGCAATCGACAGCAGAGTCAATACTACCCCGAACCTCCGTCACAAGTATCGCCGACCCAGCACAACCAACCTCATTATCCCGATCCTCCGTCGCATAGCGATGCCGCGGCGTCATCCCGACCACTGTACTATGCACCTAGTTCGCAAGCGTATACCGGCGTTCCTGCTTCCGGTGCGTCGCAGAGCGTTTTCTCGACTGACCCCAACTACCCCTTTGCGGAGGTGAAGCGGCCTCGCGCGTGTGAAGCGTGTAGACAGTTGAAAGTCCGTTGCGAGCCGAACGAGGGTCAGGACTCGGATGATGCTACGTGTAAGCGATGCGCTAAAGCGGGAAGGACGTGTGTTGTGACCATGCCGGCGCGGAAACGACAGAAGAAGACGGATAGTCGAGTGGCGGAGCTGGAGCGGAAAATTGATGCGTTGACGGCCAATATGCACCCGCCTCGCGCGGCTGTTCTTCCCGATGGCCTGCCGAATTTGAAAGGGGAGCAGCACATGTCTGCGGGGCGGGGAGGATTTGTGCCGCAGCAACAGCAGCATGTTCAGCGGACTCCGAGTGTCGACTCTCCCACGAGTCTGGCGGGGAATAAGCGGCGGAATGACGGAGAGGTGAAGGCGTCTCCTGCTGCGCCTGGCGAGTTTATGCTTTCCATGTATGCGCGTCGTGACAGTTCGTCGGCGGTGCAGATGGATGAATCTCCGTCTTCTGCACGATGGCCAAATAGTTCCTATGCCCCGAATCCAGCTGCGCAGCCAGAGCGCAGTGAGCGCAGTCAGGGATTCTCCGATCCCATTGATCGAGGAATCGTAGATGTGGAGACCGCGAGCAAAGCATTCGAGCGATACGTAAATGAAATGGCCCCTCTGCTTCCTGCAGTGGTATTTCCACCGGAAACGCAGATGGGAGACGTGCGCAAGACAAAGCCCGCCGTGTTCCACGCCATCCTGGCCACGTCGATCGGTCCCATCAAGCCATCGGTCCAACTAGGCTTGTTCAACGATCTCTACAAAATGCTGGCCAATCGCATACTGGTCAGGAGTGAGAAGGTCCTGGAACTTGTCCAGGCCCTGATCATAACCTACCTGTGGTACGATCCGCCAGAGCATTTTGAGGAACTTAAGTTCTATCAATTGAGCCATATGGCGGTGGTACTTGGCATGGAGCTTGGGATGAGCCGACGCACGATGAATTCTAGGAGACCGTTTAGCCTCGTTGGAGAGGTTGTGGGGAAGAAGCCGCCTTCGTTCAACCCTGATTCCCCCGAGACGCGGAGGACTTGGTTGAGTTGCTATTTCATGTCTGTAATGTGAGTGGTCGTGCAGAAGTACCATATGCTGTCTTCTTTGATAAACATGGTTGACTTTCTGGTTTCAGGTCATCCGTCGCTTTACGTCGTGTTCTTCTACTACGCTGGCAGCCGTTTTTGGATGAGTCTTTGGAGATTTTGGAGAAATCACCGCATAGCCTTCCGTCCGATAAGCGGCTTGTTGTGTGGATTAAGTTCTGCCGTATGATGGAAGAGGTCGGGAGTCGATTTGTTACGGACTCTCCGTATTCCTCGGTGTCCATGTCGGATCCGAATGTTCTGTATACGGTCCAGCTATTCGAAAAGGAGTTGAATGGGTGGAAGGAGGTTTCGTCAGAGGCATCTCACCGTGAGTACATATGGGTCCAGCAGTTGGTTTTCTTTCTTCTAATGTGGTCTCTCTTTCTAGCATTCCTGCGACAGTTTGAGCATATCTTAAACATCCACATACACGAAGTAGCTATGCACGTCGACTCGGAGAACGACACCAGCGATCCCGAGAACGAAGGCAGCCGACCCCGTCCTCTCCCACTCAGCGCAGCCCAGATAAACTCGCTGACAATCTGCCTCTCCTCGATTCACCAAGCCCTCGACGCGACCATTTCGATCAACCCGAGCGAGCTGCTTGCAATCCCGACGATCGGGCTAGCTCGTACCGCCTACTCGGCAGTGTCGTTGATCAAACTGTATTCCTTTATTTCGTCGCCCGAGAGTGGCGATGGGCATGTGCTTGATCTGGACAGTTTGAAGGTGGATTACTACCTCGACACGATTGTGGAGCACTACAGGGTTGCTGGGGAGTTGAGTGGTGGTCGGACGGCGGCTAGATTCTCGGTTGTGCTGGCTATGTTGCGGAGTTGGTTTTCTAAGCGGAGGGAGCAGTTATCGTTGGCTGCTAATGGCGAGGATGGAGCGCAGCGCTCTCGGAAGGATAGTAAACAGGTATGTTCTTCGTTGTGTTGTGTGTATTCCGTGTGTTCTCCTTGACTGATGTTGAAATTGATTGCAGGTTAACGCGGGACAGACGCCTTTACATCTGCTCAGCGAAGTTGCCATGGGCGAGCCTAACAAGAACCGAAACGAGAACCAGCAAGGCTCTCAGCCTCAAGTTGCATCTACGGCCCCGGCGGCCAGTTCGTCATCGGACGTGCCCGACGCAGCACAGGGACAAGGCCGACAGCCTTGGATGCTATCAGTACCAAATACTGACTCAAGCGCAACACCAACAACTTTCTATCCCCCACCGTTCAACCAACAACAAAACCACCAACACCAACACCAACACCAACAAGAACAATCTCAAGACCAACTCCATGAATTCTCAACATACCCAAACAGCACCGGCACCGGAGCCGGAGCCGGAGACAACATATTAATCCCATCCTCCCCCGTCCCCCMTCCCGCCCCGGACACCTCCCTCCCCTCCGCCTTACAATCAGCCGGCCTAATCCCCGACCTCGGCATGCAATCGACATTCATCCCGGACAACCTGGTCGCCATGGGGAGTATGGTGGACGATGGATTCTTCGACTATGGGTTTCTGCCCGGGTTGGGCTCGAATGTGGGAATGGGGTTTAATGGGAGTGGTAGTGGTAATGCGAATGGGGGGTCGTATATGGGGTTTTGGTCTTAGTTTTGGTTGGTTTTGATGGTTTGTTTTGTGTTGGTCGAGGTTATGGTTGGTTATTTTGTACGATGCATTTCGGTGGGTTATGTGTGTTGGAGTACTGTACTCCTACGGAGTAATGAAGCGTGCTTTTGTTGTCTCGTTTGTTGGAAAGACTGACGATCAGTGTCATTGGTGATGTATCATGTATCTCAAGTCCTTGCACTCTTGAACATTGATCCTATTGATTTTGACAGCCTGCCGACTAATGTGGTTAATCACCAGTTGACTCTCGAGCCGTCTGGTCGACTTTGGTGATTTTCATGTCTGGTCGGACCGTCAAGTCGGTTAGGGCTTGGACATAGTATGATCATACCTAACCTAACTGCATGTCAATCGACGATCACTTTGATACATCGATGACCCCGAAATGCCTGTCTTTGTTCTCCTGTTCTCTGACGCAGCTAATGTTTCCTTTCTTTCAAATTCTTTCAAATTTCTTTGTCCCACTCGAGTCTACATTGTACTCTGTACGACAAAGCTGCGCTCGACAATACCATCATGTATCATGTATCAATCGGGGATCAATCGAATGAGCCGTCAACTCAATTCAACAGTGATCTGGCCCGTACAGTAGCGTCGGTCAACAAAGCAAGGAATGAACACTTTGGCAAAGTACAGTACTCCGTACATTGTAAATAAATAGACAGGAATATCCTGCCAGGACTGGACCTATCCAGAGTCAGACAGAGCAAGATTCCTATCATTTCTACGGAGTACAAGAACAAAAACATAACAACCAGACCTACGTTATACCTACAGCAACACACAAAACCACCAGCACAACCAACCGAAGAACGAAAACCAACGACAAAACAACCAAAATGCCCACCCCCAAACCCCCCAAATCCTACCAAACCCTCCCCTTCACAACAATCACCATCTCGCACAACCCGCCCACCGCACAAACAGCAACAGACGTCCTCCTAATCCGGCTAAACCGGCCGACCCGGCTCAACGCCGCCACGGCGCAGATGGTCCAGGAGCTGCTGACGGCGTACGAGTACATAGACGCGGACGAGCGGGTGAGGGCGATTGTGCTCACGGGGGCGGGGAAGGCGTTTAGCACCGGAGCGGATCTGGGGGAGGGGGTTAAGGAGATTGTAGGTGTTGTTAGGGCGGAGGAGGTGGGGGGTGATATTGAGGATGGGTTCCGGGATAAGTGAGTACACATACATGCGTGCATGCATGTATGCATGCATACAAAACCAAAGTGAAATAAACCGCTAACACGTACAAAAACAAAGAGGCGGAGAACTCTCCCTAGCAATCCACAACAACACCAAACCAACCATAGCCGCCATAAACGGCCCCGCCACGGGCTTCGGCATAACCCTAACCCTCCCCGCAACTATCCGAGTCGCCACAACCCACGCCCCCATAAGCTTCCCCTTCTCCCGCTTCGGCATCTGCCTAGAGGCATGCAGCTCCTTCTTCCTGCCGCGCCTCCTCGGCCTCTCGCGCGCACTGCACGTGACAGCAACCGGCGCCACCTACCCCGCCTCGCACCCGCTGCTGAACGGCCTCTTCTCCGACCTCCTGCCCACGCCGGAGGCGACGGTGGAGGCCGCAATGGCGATCGCGGGGGACATTGCGAGGCACACGTCTGCGGTTAGCGGGAGGGTGAATAGGGATTTGTTGTATCGGGGGGCTGGGAGTGGGAGTGGGAGTGCGGAGGAGGCGCATTTGGTGGAGTCGAGGTTGTTGTTGGGGATGTTGTTGGCGAGGGATGGGAGGGAAGGGGTGAGGGGGTTTGTGGAGCGGAGGGAGCCGGTTTTTAGGGGCGTTTTGAGCCGTGATGCGCCCGTGGGATGGCCGTGGTGGGGTGATGGGAAGAGGTTGGTGAAGTTGTGATTGTTGTTTAGAATCGCATTGGTTGGGTTATAGGTATTGGTGCGGATGCGTGGTAGATTGTATAGCGTATTGATTTGGTGCTATGCATGATAGGCCTCGACAATGGCCAGTTTCCGTGCAAGGACTTTAGAAATGGAGACTTGGGTTTCGCTTGGAAACATACCCCGGGCAGAAGAGATACTTTCTGCTTTGTTGCAGAATGTGATACCACCCAGCAAATTTCCGCCGACACTGAAGCACCCGCGGCAGATGGTGAAAGAAGTAGCGGAACGATCTAAACATCCACGGCGGACGTTGCACTTTGGTAATGTTTGAATCATCCCGCAGTTCTTTCAACATCTGCCGGTCGACGAGACTTGCCGGGTCATACTCCGTACGGCAGCATATAGTAAAGATTAGCCCCGTAGTTCACTCAGTGTGTGGGTGTGTTCCGTCGGGGTGGATGTTCTCAAGCAGATTCCAAGTAGAATTGAACACCCGTTTCTGCCCTCTGAAAACCGCTCTTCGAAATCGGTAGCGTCCCCGCCGTACACAGTGCTAAGTCGGGGGTGTTGAGGTTCTTCCATCATCTGTAGAATGGGAGCCTTAGTAATTCCCAGAAATCCTCAATGAGCCGGCATTGGCATAAGTAGTCAATGCTCGATGGATCGTATCCATATGTATCAGCCAAGTCCGTGCTTCGAGTGTCGTGGGCCGTGGCTAGCGTATCTGTTGTTGCCATCATGTCGGTCGGATATCTACAGATGCCATCATGCCACTTGCTCGATCCGGTTTCTGCCCATCTCTGGTTGAAATTTCGGGAACCAGAGATCGTCATCGTCCCGCCGCCTGCGGCTCCTGCCATCGGACTATTCTCCCTCGTTCGATGACTGGCTGCATATCATTAGCCGCCGTCGCGGGCCGTAGCGTGAAGTTGGCATGAGCGGTTGAATTCAGCCATTCTGATTGGCGTTGGGGAGATCTCGGGGAATTACTTACTCCGTACCGACAGACTGAGTTGGATTTTGCCCGTGTTTACCGCCCTCACCACAATCATCTATTCATCTTCCCCGAGAGTCGAGAGTGAGACCTCTTTCTTCTTCCTCCAACTTGCTTCTCATCAACACACCTTCTCGGAGACGATTACCTGGGAATGTCGGCAAGTGTTCAAATGCGGTTATTGTGTAATGCACTGTGCCGCGCCCAACTCGACTGGGCGCTTCTATCCTGCCGCAAGGGTTCATGATTCGACGATAACAGACGGCCGGCGCGTATGCCAAACTGTTACTCTTTCTAATACTACGTCGCTGTCAGCTATAAATTCAACATCCTCCTTCAATTCGCCATGAAGCGTCTCAACATCTCGGGTGAGGAGCATTCGCATAAGCGGCGCCGCCTTCACCACGCTGACTTGAACGAAGATAACACTTTGGCGCCTTCATCGTCCACTTCCATGAGGCTTCCCCTCACTCAGGTCGGTCCCGTGGAAGCTGTGGTCTCTTAGCCTTTTTGTCATATTATGGCTAATTTGATTACAGGAACAAGATATTCCTAACACTCGTCATACTCATCTATCTGATCCCAAAACCAGTTGGATTTTCGACTGGATACCACAGCCGCCGGCAGGTTGCGACGATAAAATCAGCAACGAAATTGACGACGTTGGAATTAAGCGAGACGACGACGATTTCATGAATCCGAGTAATTATAGTAGCGGGCGCAAGCGGTCCCGCGCGGACTCTGGCGCTAACTCCTTGGACAACACACGATCCCTCGATTATAATAGCGCTAATTACCAGTCCGAGCTTGAAATCCTTTTTCGCTGTTACATGAATAATGCAAACGAGGGTCCAGACCCGAGAGACGTTGAATTTAGCAAGCATCTTTTACAACATAGGACGCAACGACCTCCCAATGACAGCTTGTTCGAATACGAGAACGCCTACAAAACTCTGCGTGACCGGTCGGAAACGTTTCTTACCCATCATTTCCATTATCTGTTAATGCCGTGTGCGGACATCCTCTTACTTCGTGGCCAAAGAAACTTGGAGCATGTCACGGACAGTATAGATGAATCCTGGTCGCAGGCTGATCGGTTACATAAGCCCACTCCGCAGCCTGACCACTCACGCTGCCTCAGTTCGTCGGCTTTTACTGAAGAGGAGCGGCTTAAGCTATGCGTCAGGCAACCAGGATCACTTTCCTATGCCGTTCGAACGAACCTGTATTTTCCTTATCTCACCTGCGAGATTAAAAGAAAAGCTTATCTCCACAATGCGGACAATCAGAACATGCATAGCATGTCTATCGCCATTCGGAGCCTCGTTCAACTTGCAGTGGCCGCAGAGAAACCAGAGAAGGTACACCGGCGCATCTTGGGTTACTCGATTTCGCACGATCTAGACAGCGTCAAAATCTACGGTCATTATCCTGAGGTAGAAGAAGGAATTGCAAAGTGTTACCGACACGAGCTTGCGCATTTTAATGTTTGGACAGAAGGAAATCATTGGAAGTGCTACAGCTTTGTCGAGGCGCTGGACTCTGAATTCGTCCCTAGACATATCGCCCTTGTGAAAGAGTTGCTAGCAGAGATTGAATTACCTAGGCCGCTCGGTTTCCCACCGATTACAGGATCTAGAAGTGGGAGTCAATATACGCCATCAGACAGTGGAGTGCCAGCTTCTTCCACTAACGACCCGCAAATGGATCCGGCTACGAAGCGGTTGGTAGATTCACTCGAGCAGAGTATGCGAGAAGCGAAAGACGAGGCTGCTAGAGCCCGAGAAGAGGCGAAAATTCACGAAGACAGGCTTCTACAGGAACTCCAGGCTGCAAATGAACGAGAGAATAACACCCAAAGACTGTTGCAAACGTTAACGCAGCAGATGGGTCAACTATTAAACAAGAGTGGAGAGACAGATAAGAGGGATTCCAAGCATGCATCAGAATAGAACACGGAATTGAGTGTCCGTATTTTACAGTGACGTTGCACTTGCGGGTATACGATTATACAATCGCCACCCTCTTATTTCTCAGAATTTCCCTTGCATCTCTATAGTCCTCATCATCACAGTCCAAACTAAATAATTCTTCCAAATAGCCAAGAACGTCCAGCACGAACTCCTGACAGTCCCACTCAACCGTCTCATTATCCACAGACACCGTCTCCGCAGCCCGTTTCACAGATCCCACATCGGTCTTCCTAACCAAGCCGACGTAAATCTTCCGCAAGAAGTCTGCAAAATTCTCAGCCCGTCCTTTCACGATATTGCGCTCGAAGTTCGGATGCTCGCCGGTAACCTCGATTATGAGAGGCTCTTCCTCGTCCTCCAGGTATAAGCAACAGTGCTGGTAATTGCCGAAAAGAGGTCGACGGAATACAACGTGGAGTTGTACGAAATTTATCATGATTGTTTTCTTGGGAGTTTAGCCTACTATGCAACAGATTGGTTCAATTGAGAGAGTCTGAGTGAAGTATGCAATACAGTAGTGAAATCCAGGAATTTCCATACCTCAGGTCGTCCGTATTCCATAATCCTCCTCTGTTGTAGTTGTCAACTATCGCTGTACATACATTATTGTACTGTATTCCAAAAACTTGGAAAAAGGGAAAAGACGTTTTCGTCAGATTGGTCGGTGCTATGATAGCCGGTGTCAAACCTTAACATGTGGGGCTCGGAAGCCGGAATCAAAAAAATAAGAATAGATTCCGAAAAGACGGGTGAGGTGATGCTCCACATTACGTCAACCTTTTCTTCAAAGTCAGTTACATTAGGTGTCTTGTAGGTACGTATAAGGCTGGGGGAGGATACTCCTGCTACATAGGTACTGACGATATTTTGCGGGTTTCTGTACGGTTGCTAGATACAGGGGTTTTGCATGAATGATATGAATGATATGATACATCAGAGGTAGGTTGGGTGATCATTGTCCCAGGCCTCCAGCAGGACCTGAAGGGCGCACGAGGGAATTTGAGCCATCGACATCTCACGAGCTCAGACATGAGTGTGTTTAATAAATCATAAATGCCTTTAGAGACAAGCCTAGTTGAAAAAGACACACGCCCCTATTAAGCACTCGAATGTCGAAATTCGTGGTTAGTGAGTGAAACCACTTAGCTTGTTTTGAGAGCGAGTCAGTCCTCTTAAAGAGTCCTAAAAATGACTCGATGAGATTAATTGCCAGCACGAATTGTGAGCACTCTGTCTGCTTTGTTTCCCTGCTAATTTTTCCTTCCTAGCTGGCCTTATTATTTTGCCATGAACGTTGCGGCGGTTGCACGGATCACCTGCCATAAGCTGCTATCAGCGCATCTTCTTCTTTCTCTTCATCGTCTTCGTGTTGTGGTATGGAAGTTACCGGAGTTTCGGCGCTAAGTCACTAATGTGGAGCTGACGCATCACGTGCGGCGCTTTGAAATTTTTTGCTGGCCACGTCCTCCGGCCCTCCCACAATGTGTGTCACAAGATTTCTACTACAACTGCATTTTCGAACAACTGTAGTCAAGCCCTCTGATACCAAGTTTCCACCTCGCAGCTCACCTTCAAATCTGCCGTCGAGATCAACATGGGTCGTAAGAGCCCTGGACCGGATGGTCCCCTGCAAAAGTTTCTTCAGGACTCCACGGAGGCCGCCACCAAGAGAGCGACAGAGGGCCAGGAAATCTACAGCCCCATCGCAGCCTTCCTGGACAAACACCGTGGCATGCACAGAAAGCGCTGGCCGACCTTAGCGACGAACTCACTGCAGTGGCTCCAAGCCACTTCAACGCCTACATTTGTAGAGTCCAACCGGCCCAGACCAACATCCCCTTCCCCCCAACAGCACCAACACAGCACAATCACAACCTACCCCTTCCACTGGCCTCTCCCCTGGTCTGGCCCAACCGACTTACGCGAATGTCACCCGCTCCAACGAGAAGACAGCTATCAGAAAGCCACAGCCCAGAACCCCCAAGAAGGCTGCCGACAAGCTTACCGCACCCTCCCCGGACCACCGCCTCTTCGTACGCCTCCCAGACCAACATCTCGCCAGGGACTTGGATGCTTACGCCATATACTCCAGCCTGCGCTCCCTACTCGGCTCCGACAGCGGAGCCCTTAAGGAGGTTCAATCCACGAAGACAGGTTTCGCCCTACGCCCCCCGTCTCACGAAGCTCTCGCAACCCTCGAAACCCACAAAGAGACCTTCTCGAACTTCTTTACGGACTGCACCATCGAGCGTAGCACCCGCTGGGTCTCGTACCGCCTTATGAACGTCCCGAGGACGATCGGACAATTCAGCACCATTGGACAACCCTATTCTCTAGTCCCCGTTAACCCGTCCATTCTCTCCTCGGAAATTCACGACGCCACTGGCCTCAAGCCCGTTTCCGTTCATCGAGGACGGTTTCTTTGACCCCACTCAGCCGTCAGCGAGACCACCGCTAGCGCTGGTGGCCTCGTTCAACGGGCCCCTGAACGGAGCCTGTCCAGGAATTGTGGTACGGACGCATGGTCGTGGGTTCGTGGTTGCCCCTATCTTTTGACCAATCGATTCATGCTATGCAAGCATCTTGTGGCAGCTTGCCAACCGATCGCCGGCCGAGTCAGCTTTTTCGACAACGTCAAGCGGTGTAGAAAGCCGCCATTCCTGGTCCACCCCCAGTTGAATCCTCTACAGCCTCAAGATACCGGTGGGATGTCCATGGAATCTGGCTGGGATCCAGAGGTGCCGAATATTGATCCTGGGGTGCTGTTCGGGGACCAATTGATCCCAATGAGGATGACGAAATAAATACAACAATGTAATAAATCCGTTCGAAGGATTCTCGAAAAGACTGTGATCAACCTGTAAGCTGGTATTTCTCGAGAAAGGAATGATGCTTTGACAGTAAAACTAATAGCACAGTCTTCTCTCCCGTCAATCCTATTAGTACGGCAGACGACGCAGCTGAAACGAGACCCTTGTACAGCACACACGACTCAAGCAGGAATGCCCACGCTGTACTCAGCTGTGGCAGGGAGACGAGCCCCATCCGGGTGTTGAAAGGGGGTTTGAGCATTGTCCGGGCTGTGTCGGACATGAAAATGAACCGTTGGATATTCCAAAAACTTATGATTGCTGTTGGTGTTGTGAGTGTAACGAACAATATTCTGACTGGATGCTGTACGCGGACGCCGAAACGACATGCCTCAGTGGAATTGGTATGCAATGGGCGCTTCAATCTGATTGGTATCGCAAAAACTGCTTCTTAGCCAATTCGGAAACCTGGGCGAGATTCGACAGCGTGAAACTCCCAAGCTTCTACACTGGGGAAGACGACATCAATCCCGAAGATATTGGAGTGGCCGCTGGGAACGAACCGGGAGAAGCGCCTGGCAACGACGATGCGGCTGACAACGACGAAGCGTACCCCGAGTCTATCAGAAGTGCAATATTCGACAGAGGATTTGACACCAAGGAGGAGCTTCGACTACGGGGTGAATATCTTGAGAATAGCAATATTCCTGGTCGGCCAAAACAGATCACTGAAGCTACCGAGCAATCAGTGATCGAATCAGCTACTAAGGACCGTTCTGGACGAGAAAAGTCCTCCGAGGTATAGAGATTGGCCGAGGAGAGGGGCTTCGCGGTCGCCATCAAAAGACCTGCAGTTCCATCGGGGACTGGTGAATACAACAAGTGCACCTTGCAGTGTAGCCGAGGCACATCAAGAAAAGTGGACGAACACGATAGGAAGAGGAGACTAGTGGTTCCTAGAAGTGAGAATCGATCGAGACCGAGAAGCCAGGACAATCCAGGTCTCACCGCAGCCATACATCCAAAACTTGGAAATCATCCAGGTACAATCAGGAACCGACACGGCTACATTGGCAGCATGGCAGGGAACATCAAGATCTTGAGAAGCCATAGGCTTCGGTTACTCACATACGAGCCCGGAAGACTGGACAGGCTAACAGCGCAACCATCGATGACTGAGAGAGCCGCGCAACTCTTGTTGATAAGGTATTGAGCAATTTGCGCCATGGGAAGTAACGAATGGTGCGGTTCGTGCTGGTTATATACATGTATTGCTTGAGTTACACCACGACCTTGGGCGTAACCATATATGTAACTAATCGTCTTCGTCTTCCCATTTACACTGCACATTCATTGATGTTGCTGGTCGACCAAGTACCTTATCATTTTCTTTTGCATTGCTATTTACCTGCAGAGCAAAATGCAGTCATCAGTTCAGTCCGTGCTCCGTTTAATAAGATACATTGCGCTGCAGCCGGTCCTTACCGGTTCTCTTCTGACCGTGCTGACCTATGGCCCCTCGCCACTGCGCGAACGATTCCTCAAGCTTCTCACAAGCTACACGACTATAGGACCTCGTGGGCTACGATCGACTCTACAAATTCTTGTCACGTTGGGTGTGCTGAGGGTAGCAAACAACTCGTTAAGCGCAATGGCAGCCAACAACTGGCTTCTCAAATCACCAAAGCCATGGCACTGGCCTTCCGAGATCGCCGTCGTCACAGGCGGATCCGGTGGCATCGGGAGAATCATCGTCGAGGAACTCACAAAACATGGCATCACGGTGGTAGTGATGGACATGAAACCGCTACCGAAGACGCTAGAATTGAACCAGCGCCTCAAGTACTTCTCGTGTGACCTCACATCCGCCTCTTCGGTAGCCGAAGTGACGGATACCATCCGACGCACTGTCGGCCATCCATCAATCCTGGTCAACAACGCGGGTATAATCAATTCGCGCCCCATTCTCGATACGTCGGATGAGCATCTACGAAGGATTTTCGGCGTGAACCTTCTTGCCCTCTGGACCGTCACCCGCGAATTCCTCCCCAACATGATCCAGCAGAACAAGGGACACGTTGTTACGCTGGCGAGTTTGGCCTCCTTCGTCGCATTGGGTACATCCGTCGACTATTCCGCAACCAAAGCGGGCGCGCTTGCTTTCCACGAGGGTCTTGGAAGTGAACTCAGACATGTCTATAAAGCTCCTGGGGTGATCACCACGGTGGTACATCCGTATCATGTCCGAACCGCCATGACTGGGACCGAGGCTTATCGCTATGTTCGGCAGCAGGACAACTTGCTGAGCGCGGAGGATGTTGCATTGAAAGTTGTCGAGCAAATCCTGTTCAAGCGGGGTGGTCAATTGATCATTCCTGGTCGTTACAACATCGCGCCCGCTCTCAGGGCGTTTCCAACCTGGTTGCAAGACTTAGTTCGGGATATTACCAGTAAGTCGCTGGTCGCCGGTGTGTAGTTGCCAGTTGGGCGGGCTTTGTGGTCAGACCTTTTTTCACTGCCTGTCAGTCATGGGGATGTGACCGCCTTTTGGGGGGTAGATTCATGAATACATTCTCATTGGCTGATTTCAGAAGTATGCCTATAAATAGCGACCAATAAAATATTCCGTGTTGTGGGGCTCTCACATGTCAAGATCTATGGACCTCAACCAATAATGACCCACGGATATGATAAAGTTGGACCCATGCGGGGTCATAAATTCAACGGTCGGTGCCTGATTAAGACCGCTCATTTCGGAGTCGCAAATGCGACACAAAGACCATCAATCCAAGGCAGTTATGAGAAGTCCAAAAAGGAAAATCTTTACAAAGTAGTAGATTTGTTAGTATTATGAGTCCCCCATTTGTAGAAAGGTTCACCAACGCCACGATGACTACATACGTATTATTGACTACATGTGATGCGAAATTCGAACACCCAACACGAAGCACGACCAAGCCTAACCTGGGATCGGAATCGAAGGCTGAACCTGATGCACCACGACCCTACCACTATGATGCCAGGTAGCCAGTGAAACCCCGCAGTGCCCACAGAAATGGGTAACGTCCTTGAGCGTCCTCATCAGATACGGAATACAAGGTAGACAGACAGCTATACAGGCCACCAAAGCCCAAGCACTGCAGGTACGTCAATTAGCATGTCCATTCGTGCTTGCTGCATAGCAATTCGCGCGAAAAAGGGAAAAGAATCGATACGTACTGTGTTGTATTCCCCGAATGAAGCTCTACCCGTGACATCTGCCTGTGTCCGCACACGGGACAGTCGACCGGTACGGGCGACTGACTAACTGATGCGAGGGGTATAGCGACGCCGTACGGAGTGTATATAACTTCTCGATATACCTGCTGAGCGGGGGTCGGGGTGGGTTGCGGGGATATTGGAACATGGTAGTCCTTGGGTCTTCCGAGGCCGTCGTCCGGGAATAATGAATCGTGGGTAAGACTATCGGGTGAGAAAATGGCTGATGTATGATGAGCTGGCGGTGGTGAAGTGGGTGTAAGGCTTCCTGATGAATGGTATTTAGGCGGGCCACTGTTCGGAGTGACGACCTCAGGGAGTGGTTGTGCTTCCATTTCACCTGCTATGTATGTACATACATACAAGCGGAACAGGGGTTAGCGAGACATTGATGTCGATTGATGTAGGAAGGAGTTAGCCAATGCACGGTACCGGGTACGCTATTTCTGGGAGGCGTGGTCTTTTCGGACGTCATTTTGTCGACCTGGTGTGTCATATTTTCGACCGCGACGAAATCGCATAGATTTTGCGAAATTAAATAAGCTCGTAAACAAAATCACCCTCGGCGACCACTGGCGCAAGGTACCGAGTAAGGTAGGGTTTACCGGCAACCAGGAACAGGTCGTAACGTCCGGGAAAAAAGGTACGTGTTAAAAATTGAAGCCGTGGATTAGCCAACCGTAGTAAGTTGGGAGCAACGTAAGGGGATGCCTGTCGATAACAGCATGGAGTTGACGTTGTTGACTTTCTCGGGTGGAATTTTAGCACAGCCTTGTTTAGCCTTTTTTTTAACGCCCCGGCCAGTAGTGAACTGATCAGCGATAGGTACTAACTAGTTTGGAATAATGCTGACATTATTGCTGACGGTGACACAGCCACTGCCAGAGTGACAGAGTGCCTCGCCGGTAGAAGAGACAAGCCTTGCCCGATTGACGTTAGAAAAATATGAGTATGATAATTCGAATCTCTGCAAATGCGTACAGATCCGTAGTAGCAGGACGACCCTCCGGTGACCACTTGTGGCTTAAGACAATTAGAGACTATGCGTGCCTGGCTGTCTGCAACCGCTAAAGTAGTTGGTCGGAATAGGTCCAATCAAGATCCAAGGCAGTTGAGATCGTTTCATTTTAGTCTAAGCTCGCCGTCTTGGGAGAAAGACTCGGCTCTGTCCCTGAATGACGGCACAAATCTCAAAATTACAAAGCCGCCACGGCACCGTGAGCTTGTGGCGCCCAGAGAGCTCGCCACTCAGCGAGAGATGTAGGGCTGAATAAACGCTATGAACAGGAAGGAACAAAGGATTTAGGAATGGAAAGTGTGCACGCCGAATATTGACCCTAGCCGATATATCAACGAGTCAACGAACCGTATGAAAGCATGCAATGAGCTCTGCTAGCCAACCGCAAGTGCGTATCATAAGCCGATACGCCAATTTCTAGCTATTGTAAAAGGGGGGCAAATCCGGCTGGCAAACCGTCCCCTTCGAAGGCAGACTGCCATTTGCAAAGTACGCATTGATAACCTTTGCAGTGCATGAAGAAGGCTGTCCTTCAGACGTGTGCTGGCACCGTAAAAGTAAATTAATTAGCATATCTGTCCCATGCCGTAGGGCTGTCATTTATTTAACACGGTAGTGTATTAACTCACCCCATACCCATTCTGCTGAAGCACCACACTTCCTTCCAAGCCCGCGCTCATGTTGTGTGCCGAAGACAGAGGAGTCACCGGATCGAACATGTTACTGACGAGCAGGACCGGATGGAGCGTTTTGACGTGGAAGTCCCCGGTGTAGTGCTCCTTGGCCGACATCTTCCACTGTGCACATGTCGCCTCAATATTGTCATTTAGATCTCCATTTATTTTGCTAATCGACCACGATGATGACAAGTATGGGAGAAGTTGCTCAAGCTTGGAAGTCCGCACCACTTTGTCGGAGCACCTTATACCAAGCAATGAGTCTGATGTAGACGAGCCGTAAGCGGGAGATGTAAGATACTTCGCCAGGTTTGCAAGAGCAGGCATGTTTCTGGTCATTAGATTGTCTAGCACTTGGGATAATGCCTGCCAAAGTTGGGTTCCCTTTAGGGAGAATTCGATATACTGTTTGACCATATCGTATGTATATATTGCCCCTGAAACATAAATTGGGTTGTATTTGAGGGATTCCAGCTGCGAGTAAATGGCCTTCTCAAGCTCGACAGCGGATTTGTACCTCTTAGCAAGAGGACATAGGTTTGGAGTCTCTAGACAGCTCGAGCAAAATCCAGAGAATGTCTTGTCGCCATCTCGGGCCATATGCGTGTCACTGTGTAATGCCACGCTAAGCGTTAGCACTTTAGTGAGGAAAAAAAAAAAAAAAAAAAAAAAAAAAAAAAACTTACAATCCATGAAAATACTCGTGAGAATTTACCACTCCATCTAGGACTACCCTGCCCATTCGATCCGGAAACATACCTGCAGCAACGGCGCCGAGCGTAGTTCCATACGACTGACCTAGAGGTGTGATATCTGTTAGCCTCTGTCCTTGCATAAAACTTATGGTAGTTTCTTCTTACCCCAGTAGTTGAGCAGACCGTTCTCCCCAAGCGCATCAACAATTTGCATCATGTCTCTTACAACAAAGGCAGTGCCAATGAGCCCACCCGTTTTATTGTTTTGTGAATAGCATAGATCTGAATGCGCAGCACCGTTTGCCCATATCTGACCGAGAGCAACGTCGGATGAAGTACTTAAGCCCGGCGACATCAACGAATCGGCACCTTTGCCACATGAGAATGGCAGGGTATTTCCAGTACCTCTATGAAAATGCATCGCAAATTCGCAAGTTAGGCTAAAAGTCAATGGCTCGTTCCAGCCAATGTGAGTATTATGTTCTGCTGGAGGACATACCGAGGATTAAAGGTCACCACATCATGCTGGCCCCCAAGAGATCTAATAGCATTGTTGGCTCATGTTAGTGTTTACGGGATCTCAGTACATAATTTTATCAACGACATACCTATGCATTTGTAAGCCCGAAGTATATAGCTCGCTTTTATCCAAGCTAACAATTCCAGGTCCACCGAAGTTCACCAAAACTGACTGCTTCTTCGGCTGCTTGGTTGCGGGAAGCTTGGCTATTTCAAGGCTTAGGGTCTGATTAGATCCCCGGTCCGCGTAGTCTAATGGTACTTTCAGAGAGCCGCAGATTGCTGTCAAATTGCTGAGCTCCGGGGCAGGGATGCAAGGACCGTTCCAAGTGATTTTGCTTGAAGCTGCCTGCGCTAAAACCGCGGCGCCGGCTAGGATAGGGGTCAATTGCATTTTGTCAAAGAAGCCAGAATCAAGTGTTTCTTAGTTAATTATATAATTTTATGGAACCCCAAAATAACTGAAAGGAGTAGGTAGAGTAACTTCGGAATAAGAGAACTCGCATTTTTATATTTGCAACTTCCATGCCTGCTGCACAGCATGCGAGTGCCATTACTTTGGTGCTGACTCGCTTCAATGCAGGCGCTGAAGGCAGTGCACTTCTTCAGAAGTTGTGATTGATTGTACATACATGTACGTACAGCGCACGATGTAAACGGTGTAAGCACTAGCTTCTGGGCAAAATAGAGGGATTCTGCAGCTGCCAAGACGGATAGGTCTTAGGTCCATGCCGAAGCTGATTATTAGAGTATCGAAGTTAGTAAAATTGAATGTAATAGGATAGGTTTGAGATTACCGTGACAATGTCAAAAGAGGTGAGCTCCCCATTTTCCCGCACAGCATGCCGGCTTTAGTAGACGATACGTCAATATTTATATGGTATAGGTAGCAGCCGGTTATTGGCCATCAGAGTCAAACCGTTCGCAGTCTTCCTCCAGCTACTCGGTTACCAGCCTGCAGTAGCTCAGAGCCCTATCCTACATCCGAGATAATGAAGTCAATGAGGCCTTGGCCTAAACCACGGTCCCTTTTGACCCCTTCCAGAAGCATTGATAAAATTCGTTTTAGAAGCACGCTTCACCGAGCTCGCCTTTCCGCGTCTTCAGCTGCCGTCCGCTCCCGATTTCACCGACGACCTTAGAGCTTCGGGTTCTGCTAAGGTGCTTAGGTTGGGAAATCTTTAAAATCTACCTAGGTAGATCTTCCAATTATCGAGGACATCATCATATCGCTGCGTTGATGAGTTTCCTCAAACCTCAGGTCAGCCATGTCGGAGTTCCGAACTCCAACGATCCTGTTCTTGGCATTGCTCACGTGACCCTTTTCTTGGCATTTTCTCGCGCTGTCGTTTTCGTCCCAATAGTCCCTTTACGTATCAATCCCTCTCCAACTGCTCTAAACTACCCTCGCTCGGTAATTGTTTTCTTTTCATTATGAACTCAGGAGACATGGCAAAGATATGCTCAAGATACCGGAGACCCCGACCAAGAAGTGAATTCGGGAAGGATTAGAACCGTGTCCGGTAAGGTTAGTTTCTTCTGATGTCAGATAAAATACTGACGTGCCCGGCTTTTATAGCTCGTATATACATACGCTCGTCCACCACGATTCAGCGGAAAACCATGAAAGATGCACCTCGTATTACAATTTCACTTAGAAACCAGCAGACAGCAGAAAAGACGAAGAGGGTGACGCTCTCGATAACGACGACCTTGAGCTGGTCTCGGAGGGCTCGTGGAGCGACGATGAAGACGATGGGGACTTTCGGCACCAAAAAGAGCCTTTCAAGCATGCCGACGAGCAAATGGAGGATTGCGGCTTCGAGCTTGCTTCTGTCCCGGATGGTGTTGACCGCATCGAACGCCTCTTGCTTGCTCTCGCGCAGAGCTCTCTGAACAAAGAGCAGACGGGTCCGATATACGCTTTCTTTGCATGCTTTAGCGTGTATTACGACAATATGTGCCTGAAGCGAGTCGACCGGATTAGCCAGGGTTACTCCGCCTTCATCTATTTTATGGAGCTGACGATCGATTTCTTCTGGACGTACTGGGTTCAAGATATCGCTGTGAGTTCAAAATATGCTACCGGCATTCGGGAAGCGAGATCAGGACGCGTCCGAACTGTCTTGATGTGTATCCAACGAGGCTCTCTGATATCTCGACGTGGTATGAGGAGGTAATAATTCATCATTTTACTATGTGTTGTTCACCAATCATTCTCGCAGATGCTAATTAGGTATCGTCACCCTAGGCCACCTTTGGAACAAGTGTTGACTCGACCGTGATTTCGACCTGGATATACTTCCATTTCAATTTCCAGTATCGGTCGCTGCCGATGACTCCGAATCTAGGACTCAGCTATTGAAAGCCGTTAATGAGCTGGCGATGTCTATTCCGGAGTCCAGCCCACACAAGTTTTGGCATGGCAACAGGTCCCGCAGCTTCAAGTTCACATATAACTGCTGTCAAGATAAAGTAAATTGCCAAGAGAATTTTCGAAAACGGACCGCTTCCCAGAGAGTTTGTGAGGGCTGGGACGTTTCGACTGCGACAGCTTATTATCAATTCAAGTGAATCTCGGACTGCGAATAGTTGAGGTTCAGTGTCACCACAGGCTACACGCGCCATATGTTGATATTAGCTTGTCTGCTGAATTAGCAGAATTAAAGGCTGGCATTCTGTTGCTGTTTTTCAGGTCTACTACCAATGACAGAAAGCGAATGCCGCCGCGTGGCGTTTAGAACAGTGCCGGTATGGGCTATTTACAGTTCTGACTGAGGTAGATGGTGCTGCGATTCCCTGTGCCTATCTCCGAGAACTGGTACGAATGGTGGCCGCAGATGTCTTTCTACTTCAACACTCTTAGAATTCTTCCCTTCGTTGATCCCGACAACGATGAATCTCCAGTGCCCACGAACAAGAAGATCATCGGCACTATTCAGCACGCTACTCTCCAACTTCACGAGCGTGTGTCGCTACTGCCCAAATACTTAAACCTTACTTTATCCTCCATCTTCTCGCAGAGTAGTACTCTACATTTCTGTCGTGACATACTACTACTACTGTTGCTCTCTGTACCTCTGCATCTATTCTGTCAGTGTCTCGGGAGCTCATCGCTCTCCTGGATAAAACCGGCGCTCTACGGAACAATTTGATCGAGCTTCGAGACATTTTTGTCGCGACCTATCCGATTCCGCCGCCGACCGCGCTCGGAGAAGCTTTGAGAATCTCACTTACGGCCCCAAGGACGATTTGTCATCCTTCGCTACCCGAATCATCTCTCTTTGGTCTCAACTCGGCGATTCACCGACGTTTACCCACGACGGGGAGTTGTGGCGGATGATGACGGAAGAATGAGAGCCGATAGCGGAGCGACAATGCATTTCTATGCTCTCTCGGTTTTCATTGCTGCGTTGATAGCGATCTTAATCTCTATACTTTCTCCAAGAATGGCCTGTTCGTCGCTTGTCTTCTTTTTGTTGATGACATGTTGTTCGCCGGCGACCTTCCACTCATCAAAGAGATCGTTGCAAAGCTCCAGGAAGAGTTCGAATTGAGAGATCTTGGCGAGCCTGGTCTTTTCCTCGGCATCCAGCTTCGGCATGTTGACCAAGGCTTGTTCATCCATCAAGAGCGCTATACCGGAAAGCTCCTTGACAGGTTCCACATGTCTGGCGCTAAGTCGGTTCCGACTCCCTTCCCTCCGAAGAGTGTCTTGAACGCGGAAACAAACGAGCAGCTCCTTCTTGATCCCGACCACGCAACTCTTTACCGTTCTACTTCTTTTCCACTTTAAAGAACGCCGGATGCAGTCCTCTATTCTTTGGCTGCGATAAAGATATGTCTGAGGTCAAGGCAATAGAGCTCACCTGGCCGGATACAAAGGTACAGCTGTGTTTCTGGCATTCAAAGCGGGCGGCTCAGAAGAAGCTATTGAGCTCAGACAAGACGAACCAACACATTCAGGTCGAAGTAGAACCAGCTTTTCGAAGCGCCTTTTTTCGGTCACCATTTCTTTTACTACGATCGAAAATAAGTACCGACTTCGACATCACAAAGAGTGGTCTGGAATTCCATATCAGTGGGCTGCGACTAACCGTCTCCAACGGGAGATGAGAGGGCATGCTACAACATGAAATCTTTCAATCTGAGACTAAAGGTGAACATAACAGACTAGTAAAACACCTACGCCTATTATGACTGTCCTCAGGTTTTTGTATAATATCCGATTCGGCGCATCTACTTATCCTGCAGTTCAAGCCTCAGCGAAGAGGAGACATCCTGAACCCTAATTGCGCCATAGACGAACCGAAACTTGGCATCTAATCTTGATCCTTGCTGTCAATATCATAGAGAATATCATACCCTACCCTGGCCCACTTTTCCTCTTACGACGGATTATCATTGGAGTGGTGTTAAAGTTAGGGTTAGACAGCATAGGCGTTAGGGTTAGGTGTTTGGGTTGGAGATTCCGGGACTGTTTTTTTTTTTTTTTTTTTTTAGGGGGAAAAATCAGGGTAGTTATAAGTCATTTCAGATGTCCCGTGTGTAGTACTGCATTGAAGCATTTAAAAGAAGCGAAAAATCCAATCATATAAAAGCATGAGACGGTATCAATTGTTGCATATATTCACAGTACAAACTCCGTCAAATTGTCTATAATCATCAAATAGCAATAGCGTAGCTCTGCTAGCCCACCGCAAGGGCGTATCTATAAAAAATCAACATTTCATATCAGTTTTTGGGGAAAAACGGGTTGCTCGAATCCGGCTGGCAAACCGTCCCCTTCGCAGGCAGACTGCCGTTCGCAAAGTAGGCGTAAACAAACTTCCCCGTGCATGAAGAGATCTGCCCGGTAGATGTATGCTGTTACCGTTTGAAAAAACCATTTGTTAGCAAATTTGGCATTTGATGCAAGGTAGTCACCGGGTTTGAATTGATGGTAGCGCATTAATAGCATACCGCAGAGCTGTTTTGCTGAAGCACCACGCTTCCTTCGAAGCCTGCGCTCATGTTGTGTGCCGCAGACAGAGGAGTTATTGGATCATTGGTATTACCAATAAGCAGAATTGGCTGGGACGTTTTGGCGTGAAAATCTCCGTTATAATGCTCCTTGGCCGACATTTCCCACTGTGCACATGCCGCTTCAAATCCGTCACTTACGTCTCCCAGTAGTCTGCTTACAGACCACGAAGATGACAAGTATGGGCGAATTTGCGTAAGGTTGGAAGCCCTCGTTGTTTTGTCCGAGCACTTGATTCCCCAAAGCGCATGCGAACCGTTCCTCTTGTTAACGCTCGTTATAACTTTAGGAATTGCATTTTCAAGAGCAGGCATGTCCTTGGTTATTAGGCTGTTTAGCAATTGAGATAATGGCAGCCAATTCTGGGTACCTAGAGCATTTCTAAAATACTCTTTGAGCATGTCATATGTGAGAATTGTTAAATAATAAATTGGGTTGTACTTGAGGGCTTCCAGTTCCGAGTAAATAGCCCCCTCAAGCTCGCCAGGTGACTTGTAGCTCTTAGCAAGTGGACACACGCTTGGTGCTTCTAGGCAGCTTGAGCAAAAATTTGAAAGCGCTTTATCAGCATCTCGAGGAGCATGTGTGTCGCTGTCACCCGTCAATTGTTAGCACTATTTAGTGGAAAAGTGTACTACGTATATGTAGGCAGCAACTTACAACCCGTGAAAATACTCGTGTGCGTTTACGACACCATCTAGGATTACCTTGCCCATTCGGTTCGGAAACATTCCTGCAGCAACGGCGCCCAGCGCAGACCCGTACGAAAAGCCTAGACAGTGTATTAGTTCATTTTGTGCAGAAAGTAAATATTATACGCCAGTCACATCTCACCCCAGTAGTTAAGCAATCCGTCTTCCCCGAGCGCGTCAACGATTTGCATCATGTCTCTTGCAACAAAGGCAGTGCCAATAAGTTCTCCTGTCTGTCTGTTATTAATAAGACAATTATCTGAAAGTGCAGCACCATTTGCCCATATTTGACCGAGAGCAACGTCGGACGAATTGCCGGAGTTTGGTGAAAAATAATTTAGGCTGTCGTTGCCGCAAAAAAATGGCAGAGTGTTTCCAGTGCCTCTTTTTGAAATAATTGTGTAAGTTAGCATAATAAGGAAAAAAAATGCTGAAGCGTTTAGAGGAGTTATATGTCCCGAAGGCATTTTGCAGGAAGACGAACCGAGGGTTAAAGGTCACCACATCATGCTGATTTCGAAGAGTCCTAGAGCAAGTTCATCTCAGATTAGTGTCCACCAAATCTTCGAATTTTATATCAACGACGCACTTCAGTACATATGGTCCGCTACTTGGCAGACTATTCAAGCCAGGAATTCCAGGTCCACCGGGATTCATCAAGACAGATTTCCCCTTCGGCTCCCCGGTTGCAGGAAGCTTGGCTATTTCAAGATCTAGGGTCTGATTGGAGTTCGGGTTTGTGTAGTCTAACGGCACTTTCAGAGTGCCGCAAATCGTAGGCACGTTCTTGTTACCTAGATTACAAGGACCACTCCAGATAATCTTGTTTGATGCTGCCTGCGCCAGGGGAATGGCTGCGGCGCCGACTAGGACATGGATCAATTGCATCGTGTCAGAGGTAGGATCAAGCAATAAAATGGAACTCGATAATATGGAATTGTTACCTTCAAGTAGAGTGACTAGAATCCCACATTATATACCCATGCCGGTTCCTGATTTTCATACCAATTTACTGTATGCATGGCTCAATAGGCAGTATGATAGTGCACTGTCCTTCCGGAATATCAATTAACTTTAAGTGTCCGATCAACTTACCTATATCACCTCGACTCGGTTTTGGGTTCCATTAATATTATTGGCTATCGGTTTGGGTCCATTCCCACATGCCCTATATAGTAGGTAGGGCACACGTGAGGTACGAAATTCCACACCCGCCGGTTTGTGAGCCTGAGAATGCAGTTAGCGAGTTTTCAATGTGCCAACTGGCGCATTTTGTTTATCTCACCATTTAACCAGTTCTAATGGCACTAATTCTTTTTTTAAAATAAGATATATAAAACACATTTGCCAGTTTATAGATCGCAGTAGTAAAATGAGAATAAAAACGCTAATATTGGCGTCGTTTTCATAACTGTTCTTAGAAAATGTTGCCAGTTGACAGTCTGACATGCACCAGTTGGCCTATTGGCATACTCGCTACTGGCGTTCTCAGGCTAAAAATTCCACACCCCCGGGAGGGGTGTGGAATTTTATGGGTCACGTGCGTCCCACCTATACTATATACGGAAGGTGGGAAAGACCTAAGACCGAAAGCCAATAATATTAAAACCGAGTCGAGGTGATATAGGTAAGTTGGTGTCCGATACAGAGAAACCCCATACGATTGCTTGTACTGGAGTCTACGCTAAACTTAATTAGGAATACGCCAGGCCCTGTCCACCGTCCACGTTGGACTCATCATGACTATAAGCAATCTCTGGATATAAACAATCAGTGCTGGTTCAATTGCCCGGGCCTCATTAGGGTTAGGGCTCGTAGCAAGCCCACTTATTCCCAACCTCTGTCATCAAGAACCCAATAATCTATGAATTAAAATCATAACGCCGAGCTCAGCATCAACAAAGGAAAATCATCATCATAAAGCACATGGTTAACTCGGTAGCTTTTAGGTAACTGACCGAATGCTGCGCCTTGCTGCCAAGTCGGATTGCAGTACGAAGCATGTAAGTATCATACTCCGTACTTCAGATCGATTTACTACTCCGTGCATACTCATAGTAATTGCTTAAATGGGTACATGTATGTACACTCCTCGTGGCACACGTGGTGAATATCCGGGAATCGGGATCCCGCCATATTGATGTGTTCTTTGTCATATAAAGACTTGAAACAGAAAGCATTGACACTGTCTAAGATGATCGACAATAGATCTCAATAGATCTCTGCAACAAAGCCTTATTGTCGGAGCTTATTGTATATCAGAAGCGGTAACTAGGACCGATATCCGTCAATAAAGCATTGACCCTTGCAGTACGGAGTATGTACGGAGCTTATTATGATGTCGGGCGGTTTCAAAGATAACTTAGCGTGGTTTGCTTCTACAGGTAAACTTGGTGTCATATTGTTTACACTGCAGCAAGGGATATCGGAGTCAGTTTGCTCAGATGCTTATTAGACGCCCTTTTTCTAGAATGATCGCTATAAGAATGGGCTCGTTTCCACGTGTTGATGTACGCCGGTCACTATTCCCTTAAGCCTGCAGACTGGATCTTCGAACGAACAACATTGCACGACCAGTTCCACCAGTCGACATGATCACTTGTGCGCTTAGCTATTTTCTGACAGCGGCGATCGCTGTTGCCACTGCTAACGCAAATCCGTGCGGAAATCCCAAAATCAACTGGGGTCTCTGCGATAAAGCAGATCCTGACGGCCTTCGATGTGGTGCCTTATGCGTGCCGCTGGATTACAGCAATCCCGCATCGAATGAGACTATTGAGCTCGAGCTTGTGAAGATACCGAGTTTGCTTCAAACTCCCATAGACACGGATCAACTGAGTATCCAGTTCAACCTCGGCGGCCCGGGTGTTGCTGCTAGAGATTTTGTAGCCGGAAACGGCACCTTTCCGCTACTTTTTCGACAGTAAAGTGGATTTCATTGCGCTGATGTACCTTCTTTCTTTTCTGCTGTTGATTCTAACGTCCGTATTCTTTAGGGCGTTGCTTGATTTCACTGGCGGGAAATACGACCTTGTTACCTTCAACCCACGGTAGGAAATCCCAATCAATACTGACCAGAACTGGTAGCACAAACAAACATCGCTGACACACTTACAACCTAAGTGGCACTGGAAGAACGCTCACCTTCTCCACCAATGACCCAGCCGAAGAAGCAAAATGGGAACAAGACCAAAATCTGGGAGACTTTTCCGACGCGACATTAAAGAACCTCTGGAAAGAAAGCTCAGTCGTCGCTGAGAAAGCTCCGAAGAACATCTCCAGCTATATCGGCACAACTTTTGCTGCGAGAGACGTCCTTAGCGTTGCTGATGCTCTCGATCACGACAAGAAACTTAGGTTCTGGGGTAAGCACTTAGCCATTTATTTGCCGCGAAAGGGATGCATCGGAGCTAAAACCCTGTTAGGGCTGTCATATGGAACAGTTGTGGGAGCAACAGCGGCCGCAATGTTCCCTGACAGAGTCGACAAATTGATACTCGACGGAGTTTTGAATCCCCATGAGTACTATCATGCCCTAGCGTAAGTCCCATAGCCACTCCCATTTCACATCTCCATACACATAGCTCATACCCCATAGTGATTTCGAATCATGGAGCGACAGCGACCAAACCTTCTCCGGCATATTCTCAACCTGCGTCGAAGCCGGCGACGCCTGCCCCCTAACCCAAGGAAAGAAAAATGCCACAGCCAAATCCCTCGAACAGGACACCTGGCGCCTACTCGACGAAGTCAAACAACGTCCCATAACCGCCGGACAAGCGAAGCTCGACTACGCGACTCTCCGAACCAAGATCGTCAATTCCCTCTACGCCCCGACTTATCTCTGGCCATCCTTAGCGGAGCTTCTCAGTAAACTGTTATACGCAAGAGGGAGCATCAGCGAGAATGACCTCGAGGGAGCTGAGACTGACACTTTTCAGGTCACGGCTAGCTCACTGCAGAATCTGGGGATTCACTGCTCCGACAAGACGGTGCGGGAGTCATCGTTTGATAAATTCCGTCCCACCGTTGACAAGCTCTACAACAGCGGCCGCTTCCTGGCTAACAGGACGCTCGGTCTGCAAATGAGTTGTGCTCAATGGAAAAATGACGCTAAGGAGCGGTACCAGGGTGACTTCCACGCGAAGACTGCCAAGCCCATTCTCCTTGTTGGGAGTTCGTATGACGCTTTTTCGTCCATTCACTCGGCCCGCAACGTTAGTTCTGGCTTTGAAGGTAGTGCTGTTCTTGAGGTCAAGGGTTATGGTGTATGTTTCCCGTTCTTAATGGTATGCATGACTAAGGTTACTGATCTTGTTCTTCAGCATACCTCTTTTGCGCTCCCATCTAGGTGTCTCCTGGACTCTGTCTTTTCTTATTGGGATAATGGCACTCTCCCTGAGCCGGGTAAGACATGCGAGGTCGATGCGGCACCATATTTGGGCAAGAGTTGGAACGAAGTTTTCGCAGGGTCTAAGGAATATTCGAACGTAAAATCAGGCATTGACAGGCAAAGGTAAAGGAATCCATAAACGATGCTTTTATTCTGCCCTTTGACACTGACTCTGGATTTTGGATAGAGAGATGTCCTTATGCACGGGTGTGTACGGAGTGTAATAATAGAAAAGTGGGGAAGAACGATAAACGGAGATCGGAGGTAGACGATTGTAGATAGCTTTTCCGAATAGAGGGATAAGGTAATTCCGAACCGCCGGCAAGTTGCTTCAGTCCAACTGTCCATCTTCAACAATCTCAACACAGCTTAGCCTCGTTTCATTCTTACTTATTTATTTATTTATTATTATTATTATTATTTCATTTTTGTTTCTCAAGCTCACCATAACGGCAAATTTGTTACATTCACTGAAGTCACGCCGCAAGGACTCCTACCCCAGTATACTCAGATTCCAAAAGCAACAAAGACAATCATGGTCACCTTCGGTCCGCACAGCGGCACAGGTTCAGAAGTGAAAGTGGATCGTCAATGCTAATGCAACTGCAGTCTGACATCCTGCTCTGTACATGGGATGACTGGCAAGCTGGCACGAATGCTAGAACGTCTCTTGTGAAGAAATGTCACGAAGCCGGATACAAGGGGATCCGGGAGTTAAATCTCTTAAGCGCCGTGAACGACAATCTAGTCATCATAATAGATACTTTGACTTATGAAAAGAAAGTCTCACTTGTGATCCTCACTTCTGGTACTCTATTACTAGTCAGACCTGACCAGCGACCAGCTCCCCGGGCTTGCAATGTATGACTCACGTTCCAAGATCCAAACATCACAAGGGGGCTGGCTCACTAACATGTCACTAGCTCTATCGTGGTCAGTTAAAACGCACGCCAACACAGAGTAGATTCAAAATTGACCATGTCCGTGATGACATTGAAGACAATACAAAACTCTTCAATTCACTTAGAGTCGGGGTTGCGGGTAGAGGGAGACATAGCTCCCGTCCTTCGACATTGATGATGCACGGTCGTCGGTCACGCCTCACCCGAGGTCGCCTCTGTGTTTCTGCAGATATTAAGAAAAGAAAACGGGTTTACAAAGCTTATTGAACCCCAAGGATGAGGCGACAATGGGCTGTTCCCGGGCACCCTGAAGCGTGCCTCCAGGATGAGTTTTGTTGACATATGCTTCTGGGAAGAAGGGCTCCACTGGTGACTGCTCCAGCATAGGTACATCGAGTGAATGGTGTGGATCAGGTTAAGGTCGCATTGACTTCCTTATCTCGGAAGCGGGCTGGGGCATCAAATCGACATGGAGCTACTGAGAGATGGTAACCAGGTACCGGTAGAGGAACACTGGAAGCGATTCGGGTTTGGTGGTCGTGGTCAATGTCCACTAAAGGATTCAGTGAGGTCTTCTCGGAGACTGGTTAATTTTAGATTTTGGATTGCCGGCACTCATGGCCGCGTACTCTCCGTCAGCCCATTCCTGGTTCATTCCCACGTCAACGCGAATCCGTAAATATTCGCACAGACACTGAAAAATGGCTCGCTGTGATTGGCTCAGGATGGAATCATGAAATGTTTCTCGATGTGCTTTGGCTTGAACATTTTATGCGAGGAATAGCGAGGAATAACTAAGAGCTAAGAACTATCATACAGGGACGAGTCAACGACATGCAACAATAAGTTCAATGACTGAGATTCATAGAACCATCCACGCATACACTCAACTCACAACGACCACCCGTTACTCGCCTTCATATTAGCATACCACTCCCGAACATACTCCAGCGCAACATGCGGCCCATACGGCTCAATCTCCCACTGCGGCACAGGCGGCTCCAACCCCGTCTCCTCCAGACACCTCGCCCGCAACTCCTCAAGACTCCCGCCACGATCATAGGTAAAGACCTGCCCAGAACCCTCCCGCTCAGAACGCAACTTACCCCGCAGCTCCTCAGTCGCCGCCTGGTTAACCTCGAGATCCTCCCCGTCAACAACAACCCCGTACCCAGCCCGCGCACCGTCAACCGTCACCAGTTTCCGGCGTACCTCCAACGCAACCTTCTCCGGTGGTCGGGTTAGCGGATCGCCGAGTCCACCACCGCCCCAGGTTACCCACTCCAGGAGATCGTCGGGGTCGACGCGGATATGGTCGCATTTCGAGGGGAGGATGGACGTGGGCGGGTTCGTGGGCGATCGGGAGTAGCGGTAGAGGACTTTGTGGGATCGTTGGCCCGGTTTCCCTCCGCTTAGGCCCCAGGGTTTGGTGAACCAGCGGTCGTCGTGGAGGCTGAATTCGCCGCGGGCGAGGAAGCGGTAGAGGGTGCGTTGGGCGTGGCCGCCGCGGAAGTAGCCCGGGCCGCCGCTGTCGGCGACGCTTTCGTTGGCCTCGATGCGGAGGGGGTAGTTTAGCTCGATGCTCTCGGTGGGTATGGATTTGATTGCTGGGAAGAGACAGTGGCAGTCTGGACCATCTCCGGCTTGGCGGGCGGGGACGCCGCCGAAGCCGATTTGGTAGAGCTGGTACCATTCGCCGTTTGGTTTGAAGCCGGAGTAGAAGAAATGGGGGGAGTCGCTGAAGCCGGCGGCGGCTTGGTAGGCGTCGTTCTTCTGGCCGATCAATGCTTGGACGATGTCCAATGTGCGGCCGAGGAAGTGAGTGCGGCATGAGATGGGGGCTGGTCGGACGGGTTTCAGGACGGATCCCTCGGGGATGTAGACGTCGACTAGGTCGTGGAAGCCGTCGTTAATGACGGTTCCCGGTGCGGCGGCAGCAATGAGGTAGTAACCAATGAACATCTTGAACATGGTTACGGACAGATAAAAGTTAATGCTATGGTTGCTTTGGGGGGAGGTTCCGGACCAGTCGAAAAATAGGCGGTTACCGTTGACCTTCTTCATGGAGCAGGTTACGGCCCAGGGTCCGACCCCGTGGCCGTCGTCGTCGACAAAGTCCGTGAAGACGCTTTCCTTGTCGTCGAAGTGGCGCTCGACAATCTTGGCCATTCCAGAACGGTTGCGCTGCAGTAGCTCCGCGGTGGCGGCTAGGTAGACTTCGCTGCCGAAGCGGGTCGCCAGCTCGCGCACGCGCGTGGCGGCCATGGAGCACGCGGCGACGATCGCGGTCAGATCGGAGCGGTACCATGCGGGCTGTCGGGAGTTTCTACAGAGGAGTTCCACGAGGTCCGTATTGGCGACGCCGCGAGCGTACAACTTAACGCAGGGGATTTGCACGCCGTCGTCAAATATCGACGTGGCGTTGATAGACATGCTACCGGGAACCATACCACCAACGTCCGTCAAATGGCCAAACTGCGAAGCCCAGCCGATCAATCTGTGTTCGTGAAAAATGGGCAGGAGAATTATCACGTCGTTCAAATGACTGATAGCCCCTTGCACCTGGTAGGTGTCGTTGGTCATGAAGACATCGCCTTCCTCGATCGTACCTTTCCAAACCTCCAGGAATTGCGGAATGAAGCTGCCAAACTGACCCACCAGCATTTGTCCATTCGTGTTGGTAATGACGTTGAATTCGTCCTGTTGCTCGCGAATCGCCGGCGACATGCTGCATCGGAGCATCATCTTGTCCATTTCGCCGCGGATCGAAGCTAGGGCCGCGGATATCAACGTCGGAATCAGCGGGGTGGACTTGACAAGGTTACCAGCAGATTCGGGGGTGTGGTCTTTGGAAACTGGCGGCTTCTTCTCGAGAGGGTTGATGAGAATGTTTCCAATGCTGTCAATCTCGCCGTAGTAGCCTGGTAGGATCAAGGTGTTGCTGTCCATCTCCGTGATAATGGAGGGTCCGGAGATACGGACACCTTCCTTGGTCACTTTTTGTCGGTCCCAAATGCTTGCCTGCTGCTTCTGTCCTTTGAGGATGATTGTCTGTTCTCCAATCTTGGCCTCCGGAGGAGGCTCACTGGTTGCTGTCTTGCCGACACGAGGAATGTCGATACCTGGGGAGGCATCCTCCAAGATGACACCCAGTCGCATCAGTTCCAGCTCAAAATCCGGTAAGCAATAGGTAAACAGCTGTTTGTGCTGCCGGTCGAACTTCTGCTGTAATAGATTGCGCCATGCGTTCGTGTCAGCGGCCAAATCGTCCGCATCAAGATCGACGGTAATCGTCAACGCTTGCCCCTTATACCGAAGATCTGCCTGATATTTAGCCTTCCAAGTAGTTTGCCAGGAACTCCCAGCCGTTCTGTTCAGGATGTCGCGACCTCTCTGTTCCAAAGAGGCGTAATTCTCCCGCGCCTCATCCACTGTCGTGTCAGACAGCACCCGGATAAACGTAGTCGACTGCTCGTGGCTCAATTTCGTCGTCACATCGCCCTGAGCACAGAGGATGCCAGGGGAATTCGGAATGATAACGGGCCACGCCCCGAGTAGTTCGCCAACGGCATTAGCATGCAGAGGACCGGCACCACCAAAGGCCACCAAAGCAAAATCTCGAGGGTCATATCCCTGCTCAACAGAGACGAGACGCAAAGCTCCGTACATAGTCTCGTTGATAATGTTAATAATGTCCTCCGCAGTTTGGGTGACCGGAAGCTTCATCTGAGACGCAATATCCTCCACAGCCGCAACGGCGGCCTTCACATCCAGCGCGAAATCGCCGCCCAGCAACGTCTGCGGCAAATACCCCAGAACTAGGTTCGCATCCGTGACCGTCGCCTGGCGTCCGCCTTTTCCATAACATGCAGGGCCCGGAGACGCGCCCGCGCTTTCCGGGCCTACTCGTAGCGTATCGGTGAGTTCCATGTACGTCGTGATGGACCCGCCACCGGCTCCGACGGTTTTGATGTCGACGGCCGGAGAGCGAACAGATAGGTTCTCCACGACAGTCTCCCGGCGAATCTGAGGACGACCGTTGTAGATCAGCGCGCAATCAGTCGAGGTCCCACCCATGTCGAGGGTGATCAGGTTGTTGTACGGGGTGCTTCGGGCAACAACGTCTGCGACACCCTTAGCGCCTCCGGCGGGTCCAGACATGAGGATATTCACCGGCAATTCACCGGCAAGGGTGAGGTTGGTCAAACCGCTGTCACTCTTGAGAACGCGAATCGTCTCACTCTCCGCGGTAAGCTTGTCGGATAGATTCCGTAGATACGTTTGCACCACGGGTTTCACCAGAGCATTGGTGCAAGTCGTCACTGTCCGTTCGTACTCTCCGACCTCCCTTAGCACATCGCCTGAGCAAATAACGGCTATATCGTTACCGAGCTCTTCACGGACCGTCTGCTCGACCACGCGCTCATTCGCATCATTGCTATGCGAGTTTAACAGAGAAACAGCCACGACCTCGGGACGCTGTCTAGCGAGCTCTCGTAGACCCCGTCGCAAGTCCTCCGTATCAACAGGCGTCACCGTCTCGCCATGCACAGACATTCGCTCTTTACACTGCACAACCCGTTCAAGCGGCACAACAGGCTCGGGCGGTACATATTGCAACCACGCGCCCAAGCCTCCTGGGATCTGCGACCGGCGCAGCGCCAGGATATCCTTATGCCCCGCCGTAACTACCAAAGCCGTCCGGGCTCCTTTGCCCTCCAGCACGGCGTTGGTGGCGGTCGTAGTGCCGTGGTGGATGAACTGGAAGGATCCCGACCAGGAGAACTCATTCTGAAGAGTCTGTCGTACTTTGGCAATGCCGTTTTGGATGCCAACGCTTTGGTCTGGGATGGTGGTTGGGACCTTGGCACGGACTGTTTGGCCGTGAGGGGTGAAGACGTAGACGTCGGTGAAAGTGCCGCCAACGTCGACACCGAGTTGGTATCCTTGACTCTGATGTTCTTGCATTATGGTTCTCTGAATGCTGCACGAAGCTGTTCCGTACGGAAAGCAGAGTGGTTTGGAGGGGTTTAGAGGGATGGATGAACCATTGAACAGTACGAGGGATTATTATATGAGCCTCACAACGGTGAGCTCTGGGCAGTGGGCACTGTCGGTGACACTCCGACGCGAGTCGCACGATTGTAGCCTAGCGATTGCGCCGCGCCTGTGCTAAAAATATGGACCGTATCATGTTGATGATCCCTCTCCAGAGTCCGACTACTGTCTCTCCTTTTGTAAGATCGTTCATCGCGTATGATAGAAATTATTGGCCATCTTCTCGCTGCTCTTCATGTAAGATTAAGGGTGACATTCTGCAGCGAAATATGAGACGCGCATGACTGCGGATCGCTGACCTTCTAGGTACGGAGTAGCAATCTGCAAGGGAGATAAAAACAGGAATAGTTGAGAATTGAAGACTTTTTTTTTTTTTTTTGGTGAAGTCGAGACTCAAGGCGTGCGGGTCCAATCAGAATAAGGTTAATGCTTTTTATATACCGGTAACTGTTAGGTAGGCCAATCATATTGCAGTGTCAAATTTCAATATAAAAGATCGGCTCGCTTAATTGCCATCCGTCCACGGTACTCATATTCATAGTACGGAGGATAGACAGACTTGCAAGTTGACAAAGTTTGTTTATTTGGCATTATTCATGCTGATCGACTCTGACAAAAAACGGTAGCCGAGAGAAACCATCCTAAGATGTCAAATGGGATGGCGATATCACTTACCCCTTGAAAGGCCAGTTGATAGGCAACCGCCGGAGAAATTCCGTTCGGATCGGCTCTGCTGAGGAATTGCATTCGGATCCGAAGTCATTAGACATTGACTTTTCCAGACGTTGAGACTGGAGAAGCCAACTAAAGCTATTCAGTGATTGACAGCATCTGTATCCGAATTTCCTGTTTCGACGCTGCAGCAAATACGGAGTATTGCACATCAATTGATTCTATTTCATGAACCCATGGATTCTCCTCATTTCGTATGGCAGTAGCCCTTGTTTTATACAAGGTTGCCCCTAAGCTCTTCCGAATGAGACCTGGCCTTACATTGTGACTGTATCCAGCACAAGCCAAGTGTTTGGAATATCCGGGAGACGCGCTGTGCTTTCTCGATTGTATGCAATATTCTCACCATGGACGCTCCAACGGGATTATCAAACACAATAAAGTAGAGTCAATAGGAGTAGACCGAAGCCTTTGAATCAGTATTTTGTACAATGTATGTTAGTAGTCTTTCGGTGGCTCCAAAGAAATGTCTGGCGATTGTAAAGAGGAGAACAGAGCGGAATCTGCCGACGGAAGCCGATGCCAAGAATTTTAGCTGCCAACGTCCCAAAATGGAAAGTGTCCGGTCGGCCGCAATCTCAGTCGCTCTTCCCCCTGGCGCACCACGAACTCACATCCATCAACCATCGCCAACTGGAATCATGAACCAGTCGACGACTATCATACTCTATGGGAAAGAGTCAAGCGACGGGGTCCAGGAGACCCGGAGGAAGCTCGGAATATTATAAAATAATTGATATTAATCCGTCATGAGAGTTCAACCTTCCTCCTGGCAACGTGTGAGGTTGCTAAACTTGCTCCCTGGAGCTGGTACATCGCGAGTCGCGACGCGTACTGCGTATTCTTGATGATCACGACGTATTGCATTAACTCGTGATCGACAAGCCGCCAAGTTAGGACTTAGGTCATCGAAATGGCGAAGAGTGATTGTCTTTTTTCCGAATGGAACTCGTCCTTTGATGAGCTCCACGGTTGGCTGAGTCTAATGAGGACTAAGTGCTTAGGGCATGCATGACAATGCAGATCGGTCTACTATCATTATTCTGCAAGACTCTGCAAGAAGGTTTGAAGAAGCGCTATCTGAGCTTAAAGCCATGACTCGGTGAAATGACAGTAACAAGGCCGGGATCATGCCAAAGTCAGCTTAGGTCTCCGGGGAGCAATGCCAGACAAGGTCCCACCAATATCTACTACCGGTACCGTAACAGAGGAGTACTTGGTATTAAGTACTAAGTGGTGGTTGACTTAAGTCCACAAAGGTGTGAAGGTTTTTCCTCGATCAACTTCAACTTCTTCTACCATCTCAATTCATTCTTGTCTTGAATCCATACACCATGTCCAAAGAGCTGGAAGCCAAGTCAGCGGAATACGATACAGAACAACTCGGACACGATTCGGACTCGTTCGAAGAGCACGAAGTCTTCAAAAAGGTCGACGTCAACAGCGGCGGCGTTAGTTTCCGCAATGTCGGCTGGTTCAAAGCCTGTGTCATTTTCACCAAAATCCTGTTCGCCACAGGTGTGCTCTCATTACCGACAGCCCTATACTCTTTAGGGGCTGTGGGCGGAGGAATTAGCATCGTCGCTTGGGGCGCCTTTAACACGTATTGCTTCGTGATCCTGGGGAACTTCCGCACTAGACATCCCCACTGCCATTCTGTCGCCGATATGGCGAATGTGGTTGGTGGCGCCGGCGCAAAGGAAGTTGTCGGGCTACTATTCATCATCGCCTACGTCCTCACCACGGGTAGCGGGATCATTGGTGTATCAACAGCGCTCAACTCACTCTCGCATCATGCCGCTTGTACCGTATGGTGGTCGTTGATTGCGACCGTTGTCACCATTACTACGGCATCTATCCGCAAACTTGAGCATGTGGGCTGGCTTACCTATGCGGGTTTCATATCCATCTACGCCGGTGTGCTTATCGTTGTGATTGGAGTTACGACAAGAGATCTTCCGGCCGCCGCTCCCCAGTCGGGTCCTTATGAGCTGGGTTTTGTTGCCGTCAATAATCCTGGTTTTGCTGCTGGTATGGTTGCGTCGAGTACCATATTCGTCTCGTCTGCTGGTACTTCTGCGTTCCTTCCGGTCATTTCAGAGATGCGCAGGCCTAAGGACTATAAGAAGGCGCTGTTCTGTTGTATGGGCCTTGTTACGGCGTCTTATCTTGCTTTCAGCTTGGTCGTTTATCGATGGTGTGGCAAATGGATGGCTAGTCCATCTCTGGGTGTGCGTATAAGTGATCATAATGACTTTGAAGTCTAGAGCTAACTAAAACTTTCCAGAGCGCCGGTCAAACCGTCAAAATGGTATCTTACGGCGTCGCACTACTAGGGCTAATCGTCAGTGCTACGCTCTACCTCCATGTAATACTCATCCCTTCCCCTAATTATAGCATATATACCCGTGTCTCACAAATAATTACGCAGGTCGCGGCGAAATACACCTTTGTCCGCATATTGTCAAACTCCCGCCACCTCCAAGCCAACACGGTAATTCACTGGACTACCTGGTTTGCCAGCACCATTATCCTAGGCGCCATCTCCTTTATCCTAGCGGAAGCAATCCCCATTTTCAATTACTTAATCGCACTTGTGGGCTCGGTATGTTTTGCCCCGCTTGCCATGATCCTTCCGGGTTGGTTGTGGTTGTATGACCATGGCCATTATCGGAAGGGAGGTATGCTTCAGAAGGTGATATATCTGTTACATTGGGGTTTGGTGTTTTTGGGACTTTTCTTCTTGGTTGGGGCAACCTATGGGGTTGTTATTGAGATTATCGAGGCGTATGACTCGGGTACTATTGGTATGAGCTGGCTTTGGCTATGGTTTCGTGATTGTTCAGAGGCTAACTTCGGTTTAGGTTCGGCATTCTCCTGTGCCGATAATTCGAATTCTTCGTGAGGCTAGTGCATAATCATATAGGCGTGCAAATCGCCATGACTCGAATGAGTCCATTCTATTTGCCTTTAAGTTAATAAATATAAGTTAGTTTGAAGGTTGATACCGGTATAATCACTGACATGATACATACATAACGAAAATAGTATGATACTGCTATTGAGTTTATGCTCTATGGACGTACGGTCACGTACCCGAAGTACCAGACGGGGGCTAGCGATACGAACTCTTCAAGAATATCTTGGTCATAGGCGAAATTTTCTTCAAATGGCAATGGGTGACATCAATCTCAGCATTCAGCAGCGAGTCAGCGACCAGCCATGAAGACCTGAGATATGCCTTTTTTTAACGCATAACGAGATATCCGACAGTGGCAATAATTGTGCTACGTATTGTGCCAAAGTGGGTAAAAGGCGAACATCAAATAGAATTCCCCCATGTCCAAGTGGCGATCCCTATTTTAATATGGAACGAAGAAACGCAGAATTCTCTGGGCCTGCCGGGTCCGCTCGCGTCCGGGCCGCATCTGCGTTTTGGTGGGCCAGTGGCCAATAACTTAACCAAGTGGCCATAAGCCTCTACCGGTACGGACTACGGAAAATTCTCCGGTGTCTGCATATTCTGTATGTAATATCGGTAGCTAACCACTCACCTCTGTCTACTGTCGTGTACCAGGGTACGCTGTGGAGTCGGTGGTTGACTGTTGTTGGAATATGCCGGAATCGACTGGAATCTGATGGAACGTTCGGTGGTTTCGCCATCCTCCTTATCTAATGTAGCAAAGCGCACGGATATAAAAGGGATTTTTCACTTCGCACTAGTTTTAGAGTTTAAGATAAGTTTCACTTTTAGCGTCAATCTAAGAACTCTATTTGCGTTAAGTTCTTCCCGCCGTCTTGGTTATAGTTCATTAGTTATGAGCCCGGCTCGTCTCTTTGCTTAACTTGCTGCGATCTATACTGCGAATTTTTGGCGATTGCGATCCTTGTTTGTAGCTA
>HG983404.1:0-50673 GCA_900006255.1 Xeromyces bisporus
CATTAAGAGCCACAACAAAAGCGCCAGGTGTCCCGCCAAGCGGACATAGTTGGCTCGACGCTCCCCGCCATTGTCTCATTTTTGAGGCTTTTGATGGCATAACATTTGGCTTTCGACGGCGGTTGAAGCGGCCAGCGCTCCGTATTCATGCAGCCAAGCGTTCAATTATTTGCGACAGGCTGAGTCTCACAGATGTCAGGCCACTGGTGTTATCGTTTCGTATGCATTCATGGCTGCAGGAGTAGACAGCGGCGAGCCATGGATTGTTGAATACGAGGTCTGCATGCTCTATTTAAAGACCAAGGTGACAAGGTCCTCAATCAAAGTCGAGGTCGATATTTCAATGAGCATCATTGGTAACCGGATCAGTGGTGACACTGGCGAGTGACATCGGCTCAGGGGGCCCGGGAGTCAGCCCTGGACCGTTTTCAGCTGCCAGCCTGCCACGTCCTTCGGGCTCTCTGATTGGCTGACGCCTGACGAGCCCGTTGATCGGACCTCGGGTGTTCCGCTTCCTTTCTGGCCAATTAGGAGTTGCTACGCAGCACCGCCTGTTTGGTCTGTTTGATTAATGCCATGGCATCCAGGCATCAAATTCGACGCCGTGAAGCATTTTTTCTCAGTCGAACTGACATAGTCCACAGCGATTCCAATCTCATGGTTCTCATGATGGATGCGCTCGAGCTTATGCGCAAGCTGGACGCCACCTTACCGTACGAACTGCTTTACATGTATCCAACCGGAGAAGCCTCCCGGAAGGACAGGAGATTATCCATTCGCTCGTCACTGAATTCGCCGCTCACTACGAACATAAATCACGGGTTTCGGGGATGGATAGAAAACTTGGTATGGACGCCATCGAAGTTTCGCGATGAAGTCGATTTGGAATCTTGGAGCCCGGGAACGATAAACAATTGGCGGAGAGGAAGACGAAGGCAAATGAGCTCCCTGTACAGTGTAAGGTCTGTGGCCAGACAATGCAAGGGAGCGCGTACGCCAAAGGTACGAGATAAAGATTTTGCGGGCTTGGACGAACTGGACATAAATGCGCTCAGCAATATGTGATTATCCGGCGGGGTATGCAACATCGCAATGGGTATTAAGCGCTAGCGCCGCATAGGTACAGACTATCTACAGTGCTGAAACCACAAGCTGCACATCGGAACACTGAGCACGTTTATGTCCAATCCGTCCCCTGCGCACCTAAAGGCCGCGAAACAGCTTTTCTCGTACCTTTGGCGTACGTGCTCCCTTGCGATCCGGTATCAGCTTGGCCCGGTGAATTTTTTCTTATTCGAATGGAACAACTGCATCTTCCATCGATTATCGTCGTCTGCCTCTGGCATTGTGGATTTAAAGCCATTGGTGTGGTTTGACTGTCCACTGGCCTGAAATGAGCGCAGTCACTATACTACTGCACCTCAAGTCACCATGGGGAATTGAAACTTTTAGAGCGCTCTGGTTTTAGAGCTCAATTTGAGTCTTAGCAGAACGATGTTGGCTCACAATTACATACATATCAACGGAACAAGCAGCTAAAATGACGGCATATCGGGTATCAATTTGGTGTAACAAAGAAGGAAAACAAAGTCACCTAAGTACAGCGCCTGGTAAGGATCAGACGGTTTTGCAAAATCGACTTCACATTCAATAATAAAGTGAAGGACATGGATGAGACTCTGGTATGATCATGATTTCGAGGTAGGCTTCTCATCGGCTACTGTTAAATCAGGCTTGTTTTCAACTGCAATCTCGTCAGGCTTCCCTGGATCGGCAGGCACAGCAGGCTCTGCAGAAGGCTTTGTTGGCATTACGGCTTCAATATCGCCGTGTTCTGCAGCAAGCGTTCTCCTGGTTTTGATCGAAGTCTTCCATGCTGGAGTGCCAATGTATGGGATTCCTGTGGGGTCCTCAAACATGGCCTCGGTCTCTTCAAGCGACTTACCAGACGTTTCTGGAAATAAGAAGAAACAATGGACGAGAGCGGCGGCATTGAATGTGCCGAATATCATGTACGTTCTCCAGGTGATGTTCGCGAACGACGACGGCGTAAACAGACCCAGCGCCATGTTGAAGATCCAATTCCCGGAAGTGGCGAGACCCACGGCCTTTCCACGGAATCGGAGCGGGTACAGCTCGGGCGGGTAGGCCCAACTAACAGGGCCCACGGTCGGAGCGTACGAAGCGACGAAAAGATATGTGCAAGCAATGAGTCCCTTTGCGGCAGATCCTTCCAATCGCATGGATTGCTCCGGCTTTTTCCGTTCGTTGAGGGGTAACCATTGACCATGTGTCGCCATAATCGCCCCATTGGCGTACATAAACACCGCCATGAGAAGGAAGCCTACTAGCATCGAGTTTCTGCGGCCGTAGTAGTCCATAAAGAGCAGAGCGGGCAAGGTCATGACGACGTTGATAATATACTGGATTGAAGATGCTAGGAGGTTGGAATCTCCTGAGTAACCGGCCATGCCGAAAACGAAGGTAATATAATACACTGGGATTGACATTGTCAGACGGTTCCATTGGCGGGAAACAGGGAAGCCAACGAGACACAGAAGGGGAAGACATACTCATGACATTCATGCCGGTTAATTGCGACCAGATCTGAACCATGAGCCCAATCAACGTGCGATTGATCATCCTGGGACGGAAGAGGTCTAGGTAGGTAATGTTCTTTGCCTGGCTTTCAACTTCGCATATGTTCCTTATATCCTGCAGTTCGACAGCAACGAAGGGGTGTGAACGGTCTCCTTTGGCATGAACGCGAGCGAGCACTTCGTGGGCTTCTTCCCAACGGTCTTTGCTGGCTAGCCATCTAGGGGACTCGGGCATGACGAGCATTCCTAGGTGCAGGAGGAAAGCGGGAATCATTTGCAAGCCCCAGGGCACGCGCCATGCTTGAGGGTCATAGTTGTAAATGCTCTTTTCTCCTATATAAGAGCAACCATAGGAGATACTGCGACAGGGTGATTGGAAGCGTCAGTACAGTTGACGAAGTCACAAACTTCCTCGAACGTCTTTGGACAGTGACTTACTAGAACATGATCAAGATGCCCCAGGTGATAGCCCATTGTTGGAGGCCAACAAGACGGCCCCTTTTTGACGGAGGAGCCAGTTCGCTAATATAGACAGGGACCTGTGCAGACTCGACACCCACGGAAATCCCATTGAGAATGCGGCCGACGATGAGCTGGGCCATGGTATGTGTGGAACAGATAATGGCTGATCCAACGAGCCTAAGCGATGACGCGGTATTACTATTAGCACGGTATAGACGAAGCAGTCTAAGTCAAGAGAAAAGAATACCAGATCCAACAGCCAACGATAATGGAGGCCCTTCGACCGATCCTGTCCGACAGAAAACCGGAGACCAAGGCTCCCAGCCACGAACCCGCCGGCATGGCTGCGACAATCCCCCCTTGGACCAAAGCCTTGGGGCCACTGCACGTACCACTTTTAGGGTCGAAGGGAGGAGGGCCTAGGGGGCCCTGATTGAAGTAACAATTGTACGAGTTCTCATTCTGCTGGGCGGACATGGAAGAAATGTCAAACCCAAACAGGCCGCCCCCTACAACGGCGATCGCTGCGATCACGTAAATGTTGGTGATTTGAAACCGTTCTAGCATATTGGCGGGTTTTTCAACAAGAGACGGACAAGCTTCGATTAGAAGTCGTGAGGGACAGCACGACAGGAGAGACCACTTGCCAGCGCCGGAAGCACGAAAGCATTGATCTATATACTCTTGGGCGTGGACAGCATTGAAATAGCCTTAGTACGGTATGCCTCCAAGGCCAGCCAATTGCCTCGAACTCATCTAGCGGTCATTGGGGCATCCTGTTTTTGCGCTCTGATGTTTTACCAAGTGCCTCCCTGGCAGACCCTCTCGAAGTGACATCGCGCCGCGTTGGATGTCAGTCGGTTACGACTGTTACCCGGCATTCCTTGCTTATGCTTCCAAGCTCATTGGTGGACGTCGTTGGCCAGCTGACAGACCATCCCGGACCATGTCTGCTCTGCTCGTATAGGCTGGTTTATTCCGGCTTCAACTGGTCAACCAATAAGTGCACGGTACTTCGGGCACATCCCCCGCATTTCCAAGTACGAGGAACGAGGCTGTGGAGAGCTAATAACGGTGTACTCTCCAATTGGGAATTTTGCGTGCTGCTTATTTCTGCATGTGCAGGCGAGTTTTCCAGTGTCTTTCGGGTATCATCGCATGGGAATCATTCGCTTAATACTTGCATTCCAACAACACCAGCGAGCTACTTCCATGGGCTAAATCAGGTATCAATGCCGTACCCCGCTATGAAGGGTGCTTCTTAGCCGAAGCCAAAACACGCAAAACACTGCTAATCGATAATGCCCGAGCATATCGATGCTGCACCTAACCGGTACTCATGCAGAGTTTTCCGAGCAATGAGAACGCTGGTAAGAATGATTGGTCGGCGTGAGCTGTCCGTCGGCGGCAACCTCGAATCCTCGACGCTACGGTAGTACGCGACAAGTTTTGTGGCTGTCTTCTGACCAGTCACTGACATCCAAAATCATTGAAATGTCGCTACTGCGGATCATCATACCGGTCTTACCCGTGCACCTGGTATCCTCGGAACCTTTTTGATGAATCGTCGATGGCATGACGTGCAAGCCAACATGGCTCTGTAGGGCTCAAATGCCCGTTGCTGTTATATCCTCGTGAAGCACGCTGGCAGCGCTTTATGTATCGTGCTCGAAAAGAAGAAGCCATGATGTTCCAGTCGATACTCGACGACATGCCTAGTCTAAGGCAGACATGGAATTTCTGAAGTATGATATCTTCGCCAGAATCGTTTAAAGTGGGAGCCATGACAGCCGTTCTTGGGTCTTGGCCGGCATCACGAGCCGTTGCCTTCAACAAACCGGTCTGGGGCATTGTATTCCCATCAATGTGCCAAGGCTCGTTACAGCGTCGGACAAAGGCGCAGGGCAGTATCAATTCACTGCCGTCTGGGCGTCTTGGTCAATGAAATGACGGCCAGTGGTCCCATCTTCAACAAGGTTTCTTGTTTGCCAAGTGGCGTTTCAGCAGCAATTCAGATGGGGATATATGTTTCATGCGTTGGTCCAGATCATTATTATCGGCGACATAGCAATGGGGACTACTCTTATAACGACCTTCTGCATCAATATATACATATGCTGGAGGTCGTCTGCAAATGTCAACATACCCATTCTGTCGTTTCCAGGCAAGGTCCCGGGGATAAATGCGAGTACGAGCAGTGTATGTTCAAATTGAGCATATACATACATGATCAATACTCTACTGACTGAAGATGCACTTCAAAAAAACATACAAACATTGACTGACCACAGCTGGAATATCAGTCAAACATGCTGCTTCGCCTTGACAGGCATGGGTATAATATCATCCTTATCCCTATCCTCATCCCTACATGCACTCCCAATATGACCGCCATCCTCATACGAAACCGACACTTCATTCACCTGGTAGATATGACTAGGCAAAATACCTCCCGTGTCACTATCCCCCACTCCCACTCCCACTCCAGATCCCTTATTATTACCTTTCAGCGCCTGAATAGAATTCGTGGTACTCGCCTTCATGACATCGGGACCCTGCTCGTCCGCTTGCGGCGTGGTCGTCACCAGCGTATCCAGGTCGATATCGTCATTGTGAGTGTTTTTGCCACTGCGTGACCTACCGGCGCTACTGCTGTATTTTGCGTAGGGAGGGAGGGAGTTGTAGTTGGAGTTCTTGTTGGTGGACTCTGTGCCGCGCAGGAATCGGTAGAGGGGGCGGAGGGCTGGGACGCTGATGCACACCATTGTCGTGGTTATTTCGGAATTGGTCCACATTACGGATTCGCTGGTTGCGTCTTATGTTGTTCTGTTAGTTCCAAGGTGGATAATATAATTATTGATACTGTTGCGCAACTCACAGAGATAGTCTGCCGACACACTTAGGGCTTCAAGACCGGTGGTCCGAATGATGCCACAAATTCCAGCGCTGTTGGGAGGGAGTCAGCTAGTTGAAAATATCCAACGATGATAAAAGAGGAGCACTCACAAAATACCTAGACTTAAAGACGAACAGATACTTATTTTCTCCCTGGGCTTCATGTTCAAATTCCACAAAGCCAGCCAGGGAAAAAGGGCGAGGACAATGTCGAGGGCGGCGGACCATGCTAGACCTTATATATCAGTACATAGGTATTCTCCTTAGCGTCAAACGGGCTGGCACTGAGAACGAACAGCCTACAACAATGGTAACGGGAACGAGATTCATCGAACAGCTCTTCTTGGGAACGCGGGCATCCCAAATCGCCTTGGCCGGCGTGCACTGGGTAAAAACGACGATGCCTTGGAAGGTAGCGAGGAACATAATGGTGGTAATCCAAAACCATAGGAACGCCTTATGCCTATAGACGATTTGGGAGCGACATAGTTAGCTGATTTGACAAACTCCAACAGGAGGGATCGGGATCGATCATGATTCATGGAGCAGATAGGCCCACCATTTCTTCACCACGATGCGCATTAAAAATGCAGCAACGGCCCATTTGCTCGTGCCCATTGCAAAGGAGATGACAGTCTGACCGCTCAACAACAGCAGCATGCCATGGGCCATTTGATCAGGAGTCAGTTGGTCGGCATGCACACCCATGCCAGAATGGACGGCTCCGGTACATAAGCCGACAAATCCAACCATAAAAACCTATCAATCAAGAGTTAACGATAAAAAGCCGAAGACAAAGCGAAGGTATTGAGATAGTACTCTGTACTGTACATACCCAAGTGAAAACCAAAAGAAGGTCATCCCACCCGACGCTGCTGCGGATAATCGTCCGCGTGTATAGCCGCAGCACGATAGTCATAAAACACAGTACGACCTCAAACCAGAGGACTCCAACTATCGTTGGACCTTTGCCTTCGAGACCCATGACGAGGATTCAACGTTGAGCGGACGCTGGTGCATCTGGGGTATGACCCATGGGTGCACTTCGTGCGGCCGAGGTCGTATATTATAATAAGCACATACATAGGAGAAGGCCCAGACGAGACATGGACTGGTATTTTGCAATTAGGGCTTTTCTTTTCATAGCACTTATGCTAGCAGAGTCGTCTCCTGTACTATGTATACGCGGTCGGGTAGTCTGAATGATTGCCAACATAAGTAAGAATTGTGACGGTCCTTCCCAATTCCAAACCAATGGTACTCCGTTCGCTGTCAATCAGAATATCAGATTCAGAGCCGGACTATTGCTAACGTAACAACCGAGAAGTGATCAACTGCTCAATCATGAAGAGAGTGGTCAAGAAGATACGGAACCGGAAGACCAAGATTTGCTCCGTACGAGGCAATAAAACAATGCCATTTTCGGGCAGACTATGATAGGCATTGCAAGACATACCTTAGTCGTCATTTACAACATGTTCAATTCGAGTCTCCAAAAAAGGAGACAGACGGTCGACAGTCTAATGATCAGACTGTCGATTCTGCTGCAGCAAGCTTAGACCGGAGTCGATATCCCGTCCTGCACTCCTAGAGACCTACATAGACCACTGGTAGCCCTAACCTAGTATAAGCACCAAATAGTCAGTGCAACTGTCATGACCCACGGCCGTGGACGTTTCGCCCGGCGTCCAATGACAGACGGTAGGCAAGAAGACCGGCTAAAGCTACCCACGGAAACTGATTGCCATTATTGCATATCAGACAACAAGTTTACGTTGTAAGTATTAAGTTCGCGGAATTTTTGACCCGTTCTCCTGGACCTAGCGAGGTGATCAGCAGCTTCTAGACCCGAAGGCATTCCGCGGAGAGACGGTTCGGGAGACCGGGAATGGGCCGTTTTGGCGGGGAGATCGTCCGGCGAGGTGGTTTCATAAATAGTACGGAGTACAGCCTGACAAAAAAAAAAAAAAAAAAAAAAATAGATTAAAATCAAAATTTAATGTCTGTTACCAGGATAATAAATAATATTAATACTGCACGGAAAATTTTGTGCTCTAACAAAGCAGCCAATTACAACGCAGTTAAGCAGTAACTATCAGCCAATGTACAGACGCCCGCAAAAGCCTGAATTGGGCTCTCATTAACTCCAAACCGCAGCCGCCGATCTAAGTGCTTAGGTCCGAGTCGCCAGTAGGAGAATCGTCGACTAGAGCATCACGAAGCTGCATCTCAACCGTGTCACCAAATCTGGTGTTAATCTCCTCAAGACTCAATCCCATGGTCTGTATTAGAACAATAAAGGTCAGTTATACGAGTCCAAATTAAGCACAGCATGCTTATTGACAATTGACAGCTTAGGTACAGGTAAACCAACCTCGGGGAAAGTGAACATAATCACCAGCGTCATCGCCGTCGTAACAGCAACAAACACCATGTAGTACTTCCAGCCAATTGTCTGCAGTGCAACACTGACAGGCGCGCTGTAGGCAACAGCATTGGCAAAAAAGCTACCAAAGACTATGGTTGATCCCTCGCTGCGCAGTCGAGTTGGCCAAATCTCGGAGCCGTAAACGTACGCGGTGCACTCAATCGTCGAGGTGAAAAAGGTACCAAAGATAAAGCACATCGAGGCCGCCGCGTTGATGCCGGGTGGGTAGCCCGAGTTGAGGTAGTACTTCTCCAGAGCCCCGAATATGGCTATAATGGTGGCGCACCCGAAGCCGCCCGTCACTGGGACAAAAGTCAGCAAAATCATACTGGGAACGTGTTCAGCGTTAAAGGGGTTTAAAGCACCTAGCAGTTTAACTCGTCCAAGCCGATCTAAAAGGAAAACATTGATGCCACAACCAATCACGGCGGCCACCGCCCAAACGACCCCAAGACCCAGTTGCATGGTGGTATCAAACCCCAGCAAGCCCATGAGCGTGGGAACAAGGTTTCCAATGGTGGTGATTCCCGTTGCCTGACCCATGGTCCACAAAAGGATAGAGCACAAAGCTCTCCTCCGATGAGACGGCGTGCGCAAAATGTGAATAAAGCCACCGGGTGTTTGTCTCTCTGCTTCGATTTGAGCCCTGATCTGTCTTGCTTCTGCTTGAGCAAATACGGCACCGGGGTCGCGCTTGGTGCGGTGCAGATACTCCAAGACCTTCAAGGAGTCATTCTCGCGCCCATGCCCCATTAGCCAGCGAGGTGACTCGGGGAGAAAGCAAATAGTAACTAGGAACAGGAGGGCCACTCCAGTGAGGACAATGTAGATAAGTCGCCATTGAACCGGCGACGTCACAAAGCTAAAAGCCAATGCGCATATGGCCGCCAAAATATAGGCTGTGACAACTCCTACTCCGTGCAGCCCGACTAACATGCCACGCGTATGAGGAGGCGATACCTCACTCATATACACGGGGGTATTGGCAAAGACCATGCCGGACCCGATGCCACAGATGACGCGGAAGACAATGAACATGGTGGCATTGACGGAACCAGCTTGAATGGCAGCCGAGATGACAATGATAAGAGCTGCCGCAGCGTTGCAAATGCGCCGGCCAAATTTGTCGGCCAGTGGTGCTTGCGCGATAGCTCCGACGAACGAGCCGCCAAGGAATCTGAACCAGTGTCATGTCAGGTCACCAAAATTGCCAAAACTGTGCTGCTATGCCGACATACCCGCTAAGCATGCCATCTTGCAAGGAGGCTTTGTTGGGGGTGGACAAGAATTTGGCAATGAACGTCGTCTCGGACAGCGAACCGGAGAGAGTATTGGCAGAAAAGCCATACACGAAGCCCCCAAAGCAGGCTGTGGCAACGACCTAATGAACATTGGGTCAGTAAGAACGGAGTTAGTCATGTTAGGGAAAGTTAGCCACTGTACCAAGATCGTGATCAAACTCGTCTCCGGCGCCTCAGTCGGTTTGACAATGCGTTCATCCAGCGACGGAGCCTTCTCGGGCTCAGACTTGGTAGGGGTCTTCTCTGCCATTATGGGCTGTACTATGTACAAAGCAAGCAGTGACTTTTGTCAAGAATGCCGGTCAAGTATGCCAGAATTTGGGCTGTATCAGCTGCTAGCCCCTGGCAATCCGTACATGTATGCTCAAGTCTTCACACACAGAAGACTTCGAGAACAGGACATAATGATTAAAAAAACGGCCGTGATAGTGCCACCACCAGTCATCATGACCGTTATTACCAGGAGTAAACAAGAGTTGGAGTCCATACGGAGTCTGTGGAGCAGAGAATCGCGCCGAAAAGGGATCGGCATGATAGAGAAGTATTGAAGCTAATTGCAATAATGCTGCAAAGAGACGAAAATGGTCAGGTAAACTGCATAGCCATATGGTCAGCAAAACAAAAGTACAGAGGTGGAATATCAACTTAGGGTTGCCAGGAACAGTAGCCCTAAGTAATCTCTTCGGAATTTTGGGCTTCGATGTGATCGTCCAAGATCGTCTCCAACGGGCACTCTCCGTGAAGAGTGGACTGGATACTCCGCAACGACACAAGCTAATTTATATTAACATGTTGGTGCATGATGGACCCAATCATGAAGAAATTTGAAATCTCCTTCCGTGCTGGAAATTCGATCACCCTTACCGGCCGAGGTGCTCTACCTCACCGGCAGGGAGAGGAACACATTATTTAGAGACGTCTTCCTTCTTGATATACGGAGCGTAGTTTCATCAAGTTCGTACATAGTATTTGTTCTCCTATTCTCAGTTGCCGAAAATGAGCGTCCCCGAAGCCCCCATCTTCCCTCTTCTAAAAGGCAAAGTCGCCATCGTCACAGGCGGTGCCCAGGGCATGGGCAAAACCACCGCCCAAGTGTTCTTACGAGCCGGAGCAAAAGTGGTCATTGCGGACGTGAAAACGGACCAAGGCGCACAGGTCGCAAGCGAGCTGTCCGTCCACGGGGACATTCGATTCGTGCCCACCGATATCTCGAAGTCGGAGGATGTACAGAACCTCGTTGTGCAGACCGTCGATGCCTTTGGAAGACTGGATGTGGCCGTCAACAATGCCGCTCTGTCTCCCGATCAGACGTCTTTGATCGACTTTGACGAGTCGTACTGGCGTCGGTTGTTAGATGTCAGTCTGACTGGGACCTCGTTGTGCTGTAAATATCAAATGCAGCAGATGCGGAAGCAGGAATCGAAGGGTGCGATTGTAAATATCGCTTCGACAAACGCTTTCAAGCCCGAGCCGAACATGCCAGCCTACACGGCTGCCAAGCACGCTTTGCTGGGTTTGACCAAGCATGCCGCGTCGGAAGGTGGCCCACTTGGTATTCGTGTAAATTCCATCGCGCCGGGTCCTATTTTCGTAGGTTTATTCTTTAGATTACTTTTTAGATTTTCGAACCACGCTAACGATTGCAGAGCGAAATGTCGGCAAAAGCGCTCGAAATCATGGGCACAACTCAAGAAGAGTTCGCTTCCCGAGTGACCAGCTTACATCGGTTTGGACAGGCCCACGAGGTGGCTCAAGGCTCACTTTGGCTAACGTCGGATTGCTCGTCCTATGTGAATGGAATTTGTCTGCCGATTGACGGCGGGACGCTGTCTAAGTGGTAATCCGTTAATTGAGGGATAGACGAGTATTAATTGGTGCTCGGAACGACAATCATAGAAAATAATAGTAATGGCAGAAGTGTCTGGACTCTGGACTAGCTCGGTACAGCGTACAGTAGCATGAAACGTAGTCTCATAAATATAAAGTCAAAAGTACAGACCAGCGCGATGTGGACCATGACCCATAGCACGGTGGGATTGTCCTAACAGTATGCACGGCTTTTTCCGAGTTACCGTACGGAGTAGACCTGGAGAACAGTCGGTATCAGCGGACATGAGCTGCCAATCTTCGTTTATGGAGATTTATAAGGGGAATGTACCGTTAAATCAGCAGTACTTGCCAGTTCTCAAGTAACCACAACTTCTTGCTCACTGCCAAAACCAACGGTAATCATGGCCAGTACAGTTCCTCACATCTTCCAAAACAAGCTTGCCCTGGTAACAGGGTCAGCGCGAAGTAAGCCAAATCCTATTTCCCGAAAGGCCTGATATAGCAACTGACGCCTCACGGTCACAGGTATCGGGGCCGCCATAGTATGTAACCTGGCCAGCAAAGGCTGCAATGTAATCATCAACTATGCCTCGACCAACTCCGACTCTGCAGCCACGACCCTAGCTGCCGACCTCGAAAAGACTTACACAATCCGCGCCTTGCCAATCCGAGCGGACGTATCCTCGCGGGAACAGTGCGAGCAAATCATATCCGCCGCAAAACACCACTTCGCCAATCCCGCGACGGGAGCTTTTCAAATCGACATCATCGTGCACAATGCCGCCATATGTTACTTGGGCCCAATGCAGGAAGTCAAAGAGTCCGAGTTTCAGCGCATGTACGAGGTGAACGTGCTCGGGCCCATTCTACTCACTGGTGCCTGCGAGCCGTACCTTCCAAGAGACCGTTCCGGGCGTATTGTCATGATGTCCAGTATCAATTCGAAGGAGGGTACGGAAACCACCACTCTTTACGCGGGTACCAAGGCAGCTCTTGAGGCTATGACCCGCGTGTGGGCTCGTGAGCTGGCCGAGAGAGCCACAGTCAACGCCATCAATCCGGGACCTGTCATGACCGATATGTACCTAACTGCGCCGGAGGATGTGAAGAAGATAGTTGCGCGTTGGATTCCTGTGACGCCATTGACGGCAATCCGCGAAACTGACAGCGACGAAGCGAAAGAGGAGGCCAGAAGATTCGGAGGAAGAGCCGCTTATCCACAGGAGATTGCGGGTTTAGTAGCAAGCATTTGCAATCCAGAGTTCGGCTGGTGCACGGGGAGCATCATCTCGGCCAACGGAGGGTTGTCATTTAGCATTTGAAGACTGTTCTTTCACAGTGCTAGCCACTGGAGTATTAAGCTTTCGCGAAAATCAATCCCTTCGGTTTCATCGTCAACCGAAATAATATCAAACATATTATTGAAGACAAGACCGCTATTAGTGAATAAAGATCGTGTTCTCCCAGTCGGTGGTAGGGAAAGAAGGACGCCTCCTCCATCGCACTCAGGAGGAGCGTTGTAGACATTCGAGAAAGAAAGTGGACAGGCGCTGTTCGTGGATTCAAAAAGCGAGGACGTCTCGTATGGCACCGTACCAGATTCGAGCAACCTGCATACTGACGTGTTCGCGGACAAAACTAAGAACTCGTGGGCGAGAGTCCATCGGTCGACAAGGCAAAAGGATTCGAATCCTGGGTGTATTTTAGTCGTCCGCCGGGACCGGTCCGGTCCTCACATTCACGTACACAAGGCTCTTGTAAGACAACGAGATGTGCCCCGGATTCGTAGGCCAGGTTTAATGCAATCTCGTAATTACCGCCTCCTCTGCCTACGTTGGCCTGAAAGACTGAAAGACTCCTCTCATGAGGTTCAACCGCTATGTACGCCGAAGTACCCAGTTAGCAACGTGCGATCGACGCCAACAATATCACAGTACCAAGACATGCACAGGCATGCCGAAGTGCGTTATCTGCGCCAAACCGACTCACGACGGCCTGCACGGACCCCACGCGGAAAACGACCCCTCGTGTTCAATTGACTCCTCTAAGCTTATTACTCATTGGAGGTGTGCTCGCAGGTTGGATCCTGGTGTCTCAACTCCGTCGTGGTCTTTCGGCGACTCGTATGCTTGTCTCGGGGCAGATCGGGGAGCCTTTCGGCTAGTCCTGGCAGTGCCCGTCGTGCAGCGGTTCGGCACAAACGACGCACTTCGCTATGCGTTGCGTGCACAGGTTTGGTGTTGTGGTATCCGTGGCATCGAGCGCACGTCGCTAACTGGGTACGTCGGCGTATGTAGGCTAGCCTAGTGGTTAAACCGTCACGGCTTGCCCAAAAGAGGCGGATCCGGTCGTGGTCCGGTGAATTTTTAACGTTCTTCCCCTTTGAGGTGAGGGAGACATAACGGTCCCTTCGCGGGTGTGTTCGTGCCGGGAGCGGAGATGTCGCGAAGGAATCGACGGCCTTGTACGAAGAAGCTGTGTGGCAGTCTTTCTTGAGTTCGCGACGAGTGCGATGCCGGAAGTGAGGTTGAGAGACAGTCACATGTTGCAGCAACCCTAAATTAGGTCTAGCCCTACTACAGCCCTAACATATCAAGTCAGAAAGATCGACGTCGAGTCAGTTGAAATAACAGATCACATCACCGAAGTCGGCAATGTCGTGCATCAAAGGGTTGCTTGCTTATGGGCTGTAACATAGCGGTCCTCCGGGAACATAAGCCCCTACAAGTAGGGCCTAGTAGCCTACAGACACAGTACGAATCAGACGATGCACCTGGGCTATGTACAGTACTGGGTAGCACTCAACCACAGCCAAGATGCGCCTAGGCAGTTTCTGAGCGGGGAATCAGCCAGAGAAACCGGTTGAACTGCAGAATATTTGAAGCACTGCACCTTGCTGCAGTACCTGACCTCGAGGCATAAATACCACCACTCCCGGCTTGCTTTGCTTCTAAGCCACCGGCCCCGTGCAGTCGATGCCGGCACCATGAAACTCCCTAGCGCCCTCCGAACAGCATGCTCCATTGCCTTGGCAATTCTCCCATATACCCCAACCACAGCCACAGCTGCCAGCACGGCGAACCTCCCTTCATACCCCCTGGCAGTCAGAAACCCATACCTATCAACCTGGGTCCCGGGACGCAACATCCTCAGGAATGCACCAACCGCCCAGCCCCAATTCTGGACCGGCGAGAACATCACCTGGCCTGTTTTGGTGCGCGTTAATGGGTCGACGTACTCGCTCTTCGGACTTCCTGTCGCTGATTATTCCGCTAATGGCATCAAAATTAAAACTGCAACCACCGTTTCCGTCAAATATACTTCAACACACACCCTGGTTAACCTAGCTGCCGGCGTGGCGCTGGTTACTCTCGACTTCTTCTCGCCTGTTTCACCAGGTCCCAGGCACACGGATTATCTGCGGCAGTCTCTTCCGTTCTCGTACCTCACCGTGAATGCGACAACTGATAGTACCGATCCGATAGATTTGCAGGTCCTCACTGCCATCGATCACACCTGGACGGCGCAGGATGGCAGAGCCGGTCTGAACTTCACGACCCAGGGAGATACCGGGCTGTTCTGGTTCTTCAACCCGGATCAGATCCCCTTCACCGAGCGTAATGACAGGGCCACTTATGGGTCTGTTGTATTTGCTACAACCACGGGTGCTAAGAACAAGGATAAGGTTACCGCTGCTTGTGACTCGGCTGCTCATGTTTTTGGGGATTTTGCCAGAAATGGCCGTTTGGCGACAACCTCGTCTACCTCCTGCTCGGGTACCGATCTGGCTGCCCTGTCGAAGGATGTAGGTCCTGTCAGCAAAGGCGTTTTTGGGAGTGTGACGTTCGCCGTGGGATTAGATCGTGAAAATACTATCAATTACCTCGGCGTACCACAGACAAGCTATCATCGTTCCAAATGGCCCAGATTACCGGATGCAGTACAGTACTTCCTCCAAGACCACGATGCCGCCGTTGCCGCATCAACGCGGTTTGATTCCCAAGTGCGCGAGAAGTCCGAAGCCGTATCGACCATTTTCGGTGAAAAATATGCAGACATTGTGGAAGCGAGCGTACGCCAGGCATTTGGAGCCATGGAGCTTACCGTGAGTCGTTACCCCTTTTGCACCAGCCCAACTCACGAGTCTTATTCCGTGCAGGTCCCCCTGGACAACTTGAAAAGTAAGCCGTCAGTCTTTCTGAAAGAAATATCCAGCAACGGCAACATCCAAACAGTCGATGTCATCTACCAGACATGGCCCATCTTTGTCAATCTGAACCCGGAGTACATACGACTACTCCTGCAGCCAATCGTCTCGTATCTCGAGCGTCCCAAATCTCACGGATGGCCGAAGCCGTGGGTAATCCACGACCTTGGGTTGCGTATGAATTGCCACGCCAATAACTCAAATCCACCATGCTGACCGACTCGTTAGACTATCCCAATGCCACCGGCCATAACGACGGCATAGCAGAATCTCTCCCAGTCTTCGAGTCGTCATCCCTGTTCATCCTATTGTACGCATACCAGAAATTCAGCGGAAACGACACCTGGACACGGAGTCACCGACCACTCCTGGAAGGCTATGCTAAGTACCTAGCCGAAAACACCCTCTACCCAGCTCGCCAACTCACCAGCGTGGACGCAATCCGGCCAACGGCCAACCAAACAGCCCTCGCAATCCAAGCCACCATAGGCCTAAAAGCCGCGAGCAAAGTCACCGCAAACAGAACATACGACGCCCTGGCTACTTCATATGCCAAAACAATCTACCACGACGGACTAGGTCTAGACGGCAACAACGCCTCCGACAGCACGCACTTCACCTACAACTACGGCAACGGAAGTACGTGGAACGTGCTGTTCACTGCCTTCTCCGACGCGATGTTGGATCTAAACACCTTTCCCGCCGAGGCATGGGAGATGCAATCCGATTGGTACCTCGGACGGATCCAGGAGGCAGGTTTGGCTTACGCGGGACCGGAGTCGGATACCAATTATACTGGCAAGCCGCTGACATGGGGCATTACCGACTGGAGTAAGTTTGGTTCTCTTATCTCCGATAGCCTAGCAGATGGTTTCTGATATGAGATTCAGACATCGTGGCCGCCGCGGCTTCATCCACAGCGGTGCAAGAGGCGGTGGTTAACACCACGCACGCATTCCTGACCAACGGCCTCAACGACGTCCCGTTCGGCACTAAGTATACCGTGACGGGTCCTAACGCGGGTAAATGGGTTGGGAATAAAGCGAGAGGCACTGTTGGTTCTCACTTTGCATTGCTGGCATTGCAGCAACGATCGTAGTGCTCTATCAATGTAGATTTCAGCCAAGAGATGATGTATGTAGGGATCACTGCAGATTAGATTAGAAGAGCTCAAAGTTTGCATTGCACGTCCAGATTTGGTCATCATGACGAGGAGTGAACGAACTATGACAATCGAATTCAATAAACAAACACAGTCGACCAGTTGACCATTGTTAACCTGACAGTACCGTCTGAAGTACCGGTAACCTGTGCGACGTCGTGGGCGACATCAATATCATTGATCAATCCGAACTCGAGCCCAATTCGGAATATGGGAATACAGTCAATAACCCCCGTTCACCAAATCCCTTCCTCTGTCGCGGACGTGATTTGAATGAGTGTCAATAGGGCAGGCCAGTTGACGACAAGAGCTACCGCTAACTGCCAGGACGACATGGAAGACAGCCGTCGCTGAGAACCAGACGGGTTCAAATTCGCGAATAACATATTCGGAGATACTCCGTACATAGGTATTGATGTTATGCGGTGCAGACTGCAGCGGTGGTAGGTATGATACTGGTGATAGGTGCACTTGCGCCTTACCTACCAGCGGTACCTACGTGTCCGGCTGGTTGTCGAGATGCAGTATGTTGCAAGTTCTTTGTCAGTTGACATAGTATGCATTTGTATGTGATGTGAGATGCTGATGGAAAACGCGACAGGCTTAGGCAACGGTGCAACGGTTAGATAGACGACAGTTAACAACCTCCAGTCTCTTGGCTTCACTTGCTTCGCAGTTTCAACAAACGCCATCAGGTATGTACATATCCATGTACATATATGAACGATGACCGTCCCGTTATATCGCATACCTACTTTGTTATGTAGGCTACCGTACCAGACCCCTCCGTATATACTCCGTACATCATCGCCTCCCGGACATAGCCCGCTGTGGCAACATAATTCCCGTCTATCCTCGTCAATTGCCAGCGACGTTAACCCGGACGATCGGATGAACGTGTACATACATATCATATCAAACGATATATCATACATGCACGTACGTACAGTAGTACATGTACACGTACTACTGCCAGGCCTCTCCAGTGAGCGTGTGAGCCTGTGAGACAACTGACGGGCGACGACGGAATGACGAAAGACATAAAGAACATGAACGCGTGAAGAGGTTGACGAAGCCTTACAGATAACTAGTACAATGTAGGTAGTGAATATGTCATGGTGAAACCGGTTCGGAGTGGTATGTGGCGACTGAGATGCATCAATCAATCGTGCGGAGAGAGAAAGAGGATCAATCCAGTCAGTAATCGGGCGGGATGCGGCTGGCGGCGGCTCGTCTCTGCCGCTGCTGTTCATGCCGTTCATGCCGTTGAGGGGTCAATCGGGAGGGGCATCGTACCGATCAGTGTAACAGCATAGGATTCTAGTAAATAAATAAAAGTAAATACTGGGATCTGGCCATGGCACTAACTAAACTGTAAGAAAATATTTATTTACATTATTAGGATGCATCGGGTATTTGCGTGTGTGGTCTTGTGAAATATTATACATATATGCCATGGTCCAGCCATGAAAAACTCCTCGTCCTTTTGCAACAAAATCAACAAACCCATCGTATACGAAAAACCCTCTGTCAACTGCTGCCTGCCTGCCTAAACCTGGCTAGTATTAAGCGGCCTCTGCGCCTTAACCATTTCGATTTGAACCCAAATATAAGTCACCGCAGCCCAGATGATAATAAAGCCAAACAGAACCCCCAACGATAGCCCAAAGGCGAAATGGAACTTGAGATTCCATATCACCGCCGACACACACCCGATGTACACACAGACGCCCCAGATCCACCATAACGTAAGGAGGAAGATAAAGCGGCGGAAGCCCTTGGAGGAATCGTAGCGTTCGTTGTAGCGGATGCGGAACTCGCGGTCCTGCAGACCGTCGACGGCGACGAAGTCCTCGCCGGCGTAGTAAACGAAGGGGCGCACCGTGGTGCCGCGGGGTTGCGAATTGACGCCGATCGGCAGTTTGAACGGAATGAGCGTGAGGAGCATCAGGCCACCGAGGAACGCCATGAGAATGGAAGGAGAGTAGAGGTATAGTTTCGGAATTTCGCGGGTGCTACCGACCACGAACGGGATCAACGCTACCAGCAGCGCAACGCCGTAGACCCACGATGTGGCATCGAGTTCGTATCGGTTTCGCGAGAGTAGAGGAGCGCACAGGTCGGGGTGTCGGAGGAGTCGCCAGACTCGAGCCAGCAGGATGTAGAGCTCGCCCAGGCCGAAGAGGATAATGGCATAACCCAGGATGGCGTCGTCGAATTCGGGTTCGGGGTAGGGACATTGCTCGCCGCGTTGGTTGAATTTCACACAATCGCGCTTCCAGGATTTTCTATGTACATTGAGCCAGATGTAGTAGATGATGCACGGAGCCACGAGATCGAAGCAGATAATGAGCGGAGGACCGATGACAATCCAGATATGGTCTATCATGCGCGGGGATTTCTGAGCCAGCTTCTCGCGCCCGTAGGGAGGAGGTGGTGATTGCGGTGCCATATCGGGGGCATCGAATGTTGGTGATGAAAGAGAGTATAAAGGTATATAGTAGTGTATATTAGCACATGGGCGGTTTTCTTTTTCTTCTTCTTTTATTCTTCTTTATTTTTTCCCTTGTAATTCCCTTCTTCTTTCTTCTTCTTCTTCTTCTTCTTCTTCTTCCTCTTCCTTCAACCAAATCAAGTCAGGTCGAGTTAGAGTCAAATCAAGAAAAAAGGTGGTAGTATGATAGTAGTGGTAAGAATAGAGAAAAGTCGACGAATCCAATCCAGGAGATTCGAGTATAATTGGAATAACTAATGGGGATCACCGATCAACGACGGTGACGAAAGCTCCACGGTCGATCCGAGGATATACCGAGTCAGTGTTGATAGTAGCGATTAGTTCTAGTAGTAGTAGTAGTATAAGTACGGAGGAGTAGCAGTAATAGTAGGGTGGATGTGGATTGTGCCCGGATGCATATGTGCGGCTATATCTTTTTTTGTTTGGATATGGGTGAAAAATCTGCAGCTAATAATAAAAAAAGATACATAATTATATGAACCAGAAACCGTTTAATTGTACATCTTGAAAAGAGATCTCTTTTTTTTTTTTTTCTCCTTTTCTTCTTTACTTCTTCTTTCTTCCAATATCATATCAAGGTATCAGGGTTAGGGCTAAAATGAATGGAATGGGTTCCGGGACGAGCGGAAAGCCGGCGGCATTATGGCATAACAACCACCAGAACCCCCCAAAATAGCACGATAATACGAACTTCTATGTGTATAAAAGTCTATATCGGCAAAACCGGCCTTTTATAATAATAATCTAAGTTAATCAAAACAAACCCACTCAAAAACAGCGTATAATAATAGAGTATAGCCATCTATGCCAGGGAAATCCTACAGGCTTAGCAATCTCATCGGATCGCCCGGTCCAACTGAATCATGATGTAAGAAACCGTTTCTCATAAAACCAACCCCTGTCTTGTGGAAGAGAAGAAGAAAAGAAAAAGAGAGCTACAGTGGATATAGATATATGAATTTATTCCTATCGGAGCTTTGTACAGAAAGAGGGTCCAGGTCCCCTTTAGGCGTGTAAGAATATGACAGGTCAAAGTCTATCTGTCTTTGTTAAATGCCCTAAAATCCCTTTAAAATAATCCCCGTCATTTACATACCTCTTACTCATACTCCAGTAAGCAAGCGGTCGCTTCTGGCAGAACCCGTTTAGGGTCCAACCCACTCGAATGTTCAAATTCAACTCAACTTCTTCCCCTTTGCCGACACGGAAGCTGTTTTTTCTCCTATGGATCTATGGATCTATGTATACGGAATTATTCTCTCGACACCCGCTGTCAACCATCAAATTGATTACCGCTCGGCCGAAAAATGGTGCGCAAACACCAGGTTCGTACCGAATTTGGTATACATATATAGCTACTGGCACCGCACCCATCCATCCACGACACCAGACCGGCTCCTGACTCCATCTCATCTCCATGGCCAGTGATGGAAAACACCATTTTTTGGACCGTACGGTACGGATATATTGGACTCCGTACATATGACTGAATGAATTGAAAATGCCTCGTCTGCTGCTTTCTGTCTCAGTTCTTTGGAGGGATCAGGGGGATCAGGGGCCACGAGGTCCGTGCTCCTCACGTGACAAGCCCCACTTGCAATAAAGTCCGGCCTATCAAAGGCAGAACAGAAGATATAACAGAGCCTCCAGTTCAAGTCGATCCTCACATTCCTTCGCTGCCGCAGCCATCCAGCTCCTTGTTAAAAAATCACATTGCCGCGTTTCTCTTGTCTGCTCCTTCCTCTGGTTCCTCTGCTCCTTTATCCACGAGACTGGACCCTGCTTGGATGTGCAGAGGCCATCCTCGAAGGCCTCATATGCCTGTGCCTTGCCCGGATTAGAAAACGGGTTTCCATGATGGACCGGAAAACCTTGTCAAATGTGCTTTTTCGAATCGTTGCCGATATGTCGGTATTGCTTGCCAATGATACGCCCAATTGCTCCCTTTCCTCTTAAACCGCAAAGGGTCCCTTTTTTATTGGCGATAACTTATCGCTTCCAAACTGATCGGATCGCGAACAAGCTTGACGTAGACAGAATCGTGGAGCTCGACGGGACGGAGTATGCCATCTTCGCTTGGGCGTATTGAAACGCGTCAGCGGTTCCTGTTGTATGCACACCCTCTCGGCGATGAAGTCGTCGGAGTCAGCGGTGGTAGTTTCCGTCGTGGACTCGGTATCATATTCGCTTTGCAGCCGTACAATAACCCAAAGGGTGCTGTGCTTTGCCGGTGGATGCATTAGGTGTCGTAAGCAAGTTGAACTCGACGTCCGGAAGCAGGGATCCCCACTTGGATTCTGGTGAGAGGTTGGCGGAGTAAGCACGTAACATTGTTTCGACAATATTCTTGTTCGAACGCTCAGGTTGCCCATCAATGATTTTGGCAATGCTGCGGTTCTTATTACGCGTCCCAACCACGGCTGAGACGACTGACGAAAGGTCTGGGTTTTTTTTCTCCGTAAGCAGCATGGCCTTATGCGCTCAAAATACGAACAAAGAACAAGCGTTCGCTCTTTACTGAAGCGATAAACTAGTCGCTCAGCTTCGCATCTGGTGTCCATTGGATTCGTCTTAACTCGACACTCGATAGTAACAGACGCCTGCACGGAGTTGCTTAGTCAGGATCATCCATTCACATCGGCGACCGCCGATACAGCCTTTATCCACCGATTTGAGCAAGGTGACACCTGCTTTTGACCCAGCAGCAGATACGGTAGATGCTCGACCTTCGTAGTTGTGCTACATGAACACCCGTCTGACAGTCACGACTGCAACACTCCACTCCGATACACGTCGCGGCGAACCCCGTGGCAAAGTGGTCCAGCTGTCGACGTTACAGTCGAAACCAGGCAAGCTGTTCTCAGTGAGTCCGATCCGATAGTGATACTCGGCTCCCAAGGCGTAAATATATGATACGTCGGGACGATACAGCCGGCATTATTCCTCGGAAGACGAACGTCGCCCAGCTCGACTTCAACTGAACGACAACAATAACGTCGACAGCAGGGATTCGCCGTGATGTGTGCTCGCCACGATGTATCGGGGTCGAGAGTTGTAGTCGTTGTGACTGTCAGACGCGGATTCAAGTTGCACAACGCGTTTTCCTTCTGTCGAAGGTCGCGCGTTTATCGTATCTGGTGCTGGGTCAATTCCAGTCTCAGATATCGGGTTATTTCCCTTGCTTAAATCGGCGGATAAAGGCTGGATAGGCGCTCGAGAACGTGAATAGATGATCCCAACTAAGCAACTGGCCTTCCGCGCGGGCGTGCAATTGACACTGCTTGGCGTTGTCCACACACCCAATCCATGACAATTGTATCCTGGTCGAACTCCTCACTCCACGGTAACGACTCATGAAGAGGAATGTCGATATGCCAGGAGCGCTTCGGTTCGAGCGGTGTCTATCACTCGTAAGTCGAGAGTCCAGTCTGGTTGAGCAAGCTGTTCGATTGACATGTAGCCTACCGTACCGTATGGGACATGGCGGCTGGACACGACTCTTTCGACACTCGCGAAACGCAGAAAAAGATTTAGACGGCCTGGCCGCCCGGGTATCTGCGATAGAGACCTAGGCGATCTTCTCAGACAATCCTAGACGAATCGCGACATGCTACCGATCTGAGGTGTTCAAACTTCAAAGAGTCGAGGATTCCTTTCAGGGGTCGGTGGTGGGTCCTCTGTCTCACCGCCCTCGCTTACTGCCAGCGCTGTATCATATCATAGCAGTCCGTCCCCAAGAAGCCTGACAGACCGCCAGGAATATCACCAACGACTCGCCAGCAATGTCAACAAATTGACCAAGATAGATGTCAAACTCACCATTTACATTCGCGTCGCCGATTCCCAGCCTTAACCGGCTGAAACCCAGCAGAGCGCTGGCCCGAGCCAGCTTCTTGCTAACAGGGAACATTCCCACGGATCTTCTACCTAACACAGATGATGGGTCATGGCGGCAATGGACGAGATGGACCGAGAAAACCCAAGAACAGAACCGTTTATTTATTGCGACAAATGCAGTCAATTGTTGCTGCTAAAATAGGCAACGAAACGCCGACAGCTTGGGCGCCAATAGCGTCGATAGTGCTACGGCCGTGCAAACACCACAAAACCCGTCCATCAACCGAAGATGGACATTCAGCATGAAGCTGACGATATATATCGCGAGATGACAAACCGATCGATGAACCAATGTTAGCTGTAATATGGCTAACGCCGCGTCGATTCACACCAGAATGATAAAAGAGACTGGTTTGCGAAGACCGCATCGGAATCCACATTTTGACAACAAATACCGGTAACCATTTACGATCCCGGGAGATCAGCTGTCAATAGCACGACTTGATTTGATCCATTTTACTTCAAATCCGAACCTGACATGGATTTCACCCGAACATCCACCGTCAGCGCAATGACAATGACCAGCAGCCCAGCGACCTCAGCTCAGGATCGTAAAGGATATGTTGTTATAAAATGAGGATTCTGAGTGGTCTTCGCAGTTTCTTTATCATTTGCTGTGATATCGCGTTGTTTCTTGCGGTAGATATATCGACAGCCCCGTGCTGAATGTCCATCTTCGGCTGATTGCTGCAACGAGTGACTGGAATTATTGCAATCGAGTCAATCTGGTTCTTCACGCATCGAAATACCCGTGGATATGTTCTCTAATGCAATGTACTGGGAAAAGCCCTAAACATGAAGGGTACCTACCACCGCTGCAATTAGGGCACGCCAATAGAAATCATAACCATATATATTCCGTTCCTCACTCGTCGGCATCAAACCAAATAACCGGGGTATCAAAAACAACAACCACCACCACCAACAACATCGAAACGAACCAAAATCAATAAGTATCCTCATCCCCCCCACCACCACCAACGCCATCCATAAAGTTATCATCCCCATACTCATCATCCCCGCCATCAAAATACTGCTCCGCATTATAATCCCCGCCCATCTCATCATCATCCTCCGAAAAGTCATCGTCCACAATCTCCTCCTCCTCACCCTCCTTCTCCTCCTCATCCCCATCCAGCAACTCGCGCTCCTCATCCTTGTTCTCCTGCTGCTCCTCGTCTTCCTCGTCGTCGACCGCCCGGCGGCGCTTGTTGATCTCCTCGGTTTCTTCGTCTTCTTCGAATCCGCGCTTTATGCCCGCTCGCTGCGTGAAGTCGCTCATTGATGCGTCGGGTTTGAATGATGGTTCTATCACGCGCCATAACTCCTTAGGGAAGAATCGTAAGACTGTAGAAATGAAAATGATAAACCCGTTAGCAACTCCCAAGCCACCTCACATGCACACAACCCGGGTTAAATGGATGAAACCAACCAAACCCCCTCCGCCTCAAATCCGGAATCGTCCTCTTCTTCCTCTGATACCGGCCCGAGTACGACGGCATGCCGTTGAACGGGTCGAACAGCGCTCTGTTCTGATCCCCCTTTCTGGCTGCAGAGGACGCAACTTCCAATACTGAGTAGTCCGGTCCTTCGTGGAACTTTTCGCGCAGGGCTCGGTAGGCGTCGACTTGTGCTTGTTCGCGCGTGCTTAGGGGTCGGGCGTGGGGGAATTGGTATTTCTGCTTTCTTGTTAGTCTGGTTTTCTTTTCTTTTTCTCCGGTTACGTTTTGGACTTTTTTCTTCTCGGGTTGGTTATCATACTTACCGGGTACAATGGTGTCGGTGCCGTGTCTGGTTCTGCGCCCGGTTCGGTTTGCCAGGTGAACTCGGCACCGGGGAGTTTTCTGCCTTTTCCGCGGAACATTATGAGTAATTAAGCATATATTAGAAGAACGACTCGAGGATTTGTTGAAAATTGGAAGACTTCCGTCGGCCTGATGCCATGCGATGACAAAAATATTGCTCGAGCTCCTCACCGCCTTCCAGTTAAAGCTTAGATTGGAGATTAGGGCTAGTCTGCTCTGACCCTAAAGTAACCTAAAACTGACCTCACTTGGTTACTTTCTATGAGAAAGGAATTGAATCATTATTTGTTTTCTATCTCGTATCTCGTAACCAGAACAACTCCATCCCGACGCTACCATCACATCCCAGTAGCCTCCACCGTCGCAGAGTAAGCAGCAGCCCCCCAAGGGCCCTCATTAACCCGCTGCCGAAGCGTGCGAATGATACCCTCAATCCCACTCCCCTGGACATGCATATCCTTCAGACGATTATACAAAGCCACGAGAACCTCATACTTGGCCGTAGCAACCTTCCACACCACATTCTCCTCATCCCCCGCTCCACCACCCGCGAACTCGGCGTATGAACGCGGCGGCTTAAACAGGTACGGAAGCAGGGTTGTCAACGCCGGCGGCGTGAGTGCCGCCCAGATCCCCGAGGTCGGGAGTTCCCCCTGCGTAACTGCGGATGACCTGTTGAGTTGGTCTTCGGATGGGAGTTGGAAGCGGGAGGCGGACGCCGACGACGTCACCTCGGGTGACAGGGTTTGCCAGTTTGCGGTTATGATGGCTTTCATGAATGAGACTGCTGTTAGTGCGACTTCCTTCATGGCTAGGATATCGGCTGCTGCGACGATATCAGTCCAGAGGGTTGCATGGTTGTTGATATATGTGAAGTACAGGACACGAGCGGCTGCTGCTTCCTTGTGCCAGTCTGTCGGTGTTTGTCCTGAGGGGTTTAGTTCCATTGTCTCTGGTGTGTCTATTTTTGGTGGTCCGTGGAAGATCCTGCCTAATGTATCGAAAGCCTCCCTGTTCGGTGGGCTAGTTGGGACGCTTGACAAAGGATCCAGTGAGTTACCTCTAACCTTCACCAGCAGTACCCGAGGGAGAGACGAGAGGATGTAAAGATGACCAGTTGGTGAGTGTCCATGTGCCCAGTGCGAAGACGGGATGGAAAGAGACCTGGTGATGCGCGACAGAATTCCTTCCAACAAAGCTACTGGGCTCTGCAGAAAGTGGTTGGGGTATAGCCGCGCGTACTGCGCGACGTAAGCCGTAATGGGACTAGTGAGGTAAATAAGGTCAACTGAATCAAGCTTCGACTCATCCACGTAGTAATCCAACACCCTCGAATGTAGGCCCTGCGAAACGAGGAAATCCAAAGCAGGTGACGAAAGTGTCGATATTGACTGTACGGAGCTTCGAGCCACAAGACCTGGAGTGTCAATCTCGATAAGCTCGCGGTAGAAATTCAACAACGTCATATGCATGAGGACATCCTTTGTGTTCACCATCCGGCAAGCCGCGAAATGCAACAGACTGCTACAATGATACTTGGCTTCAATATCTGGCACCTGCGAGCGAGAGATTATATCCCAGCGTCGTCGACCAGCCTTCACAAGAAGATCCATTAACCGGCCTTGGGCGATCGTCTKCTTGTGAAGGMCGCTTCGACAGCGAACCCTCCCCATCAAGACTGCAGCAGGAGAAAAGAAGCCCGTATACGCGTTTATCCGTAAACACTCGTCTCCACATAAGTCCCTGTCCCTCGTAGGCCTCTAAACTCGCGCGACCAGATTCCACATTCTCCAAGGCGCTCGCCAGGTCAATCTCCAGGAGAGCCCAGATGGTGTCGATAGCGGCCTGGGAAACAGCCGTCGAGTTTGTCGAGAGCCATAGCTCGAATAAAGACACGACAAGCTCCGGATTTCCGGCAACTATAGCAGCGTCACTCGGGGCCCGGCCGGCTTTGGATAGTAACGATAGGGCTAGCAGATTGATTGGTGGCGACGTAGCTTGGAATCCGGCAATGAAGTCGACGGAGAGTAGGTCGGTGAAAGTAGAGTATGCGGTGGCTTTGATACCGAGGGTTGTTATGGGAGTTGGGTCTTCTTGGAGAACGACCAGAAGCTGTGGTATTTGGGATAGAAGTGCTGCGGTTATGGAGCGGTCGGTGTTCTCCGTCAACTCCATGGAAAATTTGTCGAGGAGAGTGAGGTTGAGAGGCGTTGAGGGGTCACGCTGGACTTGGTCCAGGTGAGCTTTGACCGAGTTATACGACGAGGGGACGGTCATGGTCGTCTAGTCTTGAGTCTTGAGGTTTTACCTCCGTAGAGATGACAAGTGAAGGTGAAGATGTCCGAAGGATGAAGTAAAACAAACAAAACAAACATAGCAAATAAAGCAAACAGTGCAAATGTTCAAACAAGCCAAACACAACAAACAAACAAACATACCAAACACGCTTATCAACGTCCATCTTCAATCCTCCAAAAAGTCCAACTCCAACTCCAGCATCAACAACCAACATCCCCCTAATAACCCCCTCCAAAACCACCCAAAATGACCTCCCTCGTCTCCCAAAAAACCTCCGACTCAGGCCTCCACATCCAACTCCACCCCCTAGTCCTCCTTACAGTCTCCGACCACATCACCCGCCATGCCGCGCGCTCTCAGAAAGGCCCCATAATCGGAGCTCTACTGGGCCAACAAAACGGGCCGGAAATCACCCTGGAAAACGCATTCGAATGCAAGGTTGATTATAACGATAATGGCGAGGCGGTTTTGCCGTCTGCGTGGTTTGGGGAGAGGGTGAAGCAATGTGAGCGGTTAATTCGAACCAAACCAGCCTACATATGCATATATATATAGCTAACAATATATGCACACAGTCAAGGACGTCCACAAAGACCCTCCCCTCGACTTGGTAGGATGGTGGTCAACATCCCCACCCTCAGGACCGAACCCGGCACACCTCCCGATCCACCAGCAAATACTGCAGGACTTCAACGAATCCGCCGTATTCCTCGCCTTCCACCCGTCGCAGTTACAATCCCCGTCTGAAGCCGGAGGCAAGTTTCCATTAACCATCTACGAGAGCGTGTACGAGGGTGAGAATACCGGGTCCGGGTCCGGGACCGCGGAGGCAGAAAAGGCCGAGAATGAAATGCAGATGCAGGTAGACGGAGCCAGCAAGCAACCGCTTAGTATCCGGTTTCGCGAATTGCCGTATTCCGTCGAGACCGGTGAGGCGGAGATGATCAGTGTTGATTTTGTTGCGAGAGGTGGCGGGAATGCTATGGTCGCTACTACGCCAGAGGCTACTGGTGCGACTGGGAAGAAGAAGGATGGCAAGGATGGTGGTGGTAAGGAGCAGGTTGTTGAGCAGGTTCTCTCGCCTGACGAGGAGGATTGTACGTTCCTTTTTCCCCAGTTGATTGGTTAAACACCAACTAACATACGCAGTGATAACCTCCCTAAAAACCCGCATCAACGCCATAAAAACTCTCCAATCCAGAATCTCCCTCATAAAATCCTACCTCTCAGCCCTCCCCTCCACCTCAACAGACCCCAAAGAACCCTCCCCACAACAACAACAACAAGCTCAAACCCAACCCCAAAACCAAGTCTACCTCTCCCACCCAACCCTCCGCAACACAAACTCCCTCCTCTCCCACCTCTCCCTCCTAACCCCGCACGACGCCCCGTCCTTCTCCGCCGAGACCATCGCTCAATCCAACGACGTCGCCCTCGTTGCCATCCTCGGTGAACTCGGTGAGCATGCCCGTGCTATGCGCGAGTTGGGGAGGAAGGTGTCTGTTGTACAGAGTTCGCGGAGTTCGGGGGCGCGTAAGCCGCAGATGGGCATGGGTATGGGCATGGGAATGGGGATGGGGATGGGTGTAGGGTTTGGATCTGGTCGTCAAAGGGGGTTCTTTTGAGATATTTTTATAGTGTACTGATGTTCCCGGGATTATGTATTTGCACGATGAAATGAAACAAGTTAGACATGAGACGGACTTTTCTCTATTCTCTTTATTGTAATCGACAATGCTATGTAAGCCAGGTATACCTAACAGGAGAAGAGAGGGTATAAGTGGAATGACAAGAAGACTGGATATCATAAACCAACACGAGAGACAATGAGGAACTTCAAACAAGTGACATACCCATGAACCGCTAAAAGCTGCCAATTCACAAGAAAGAAAACCAAAAATAGAAGACACAAGGCAAAATTTAAGGATACGGAGGCGAATGATACGGCGAATGCCAACCCGACGAATGCTGCTGCTGCTGCTGCTGCTGAACCGGATAAACATTCTCAAACTCCTCACCCTCACTCGACCGCGACGGCGATGGCGACGGCGACGCAGACAACGGCGGAGGACGATGATACCCCAACCCATTCTGATTCATATCCGACGGCCTTAAGTCCGGCGACGGCCGCAAATCAGGCGACGAACTCTGATAATACCGACGATCATGAGACGGGACCGCGCCTAGACCCAAATCACCACCACCACCACCACCACCGGCCGAGGCCATGGGATGCGAAGTCGGGTCAACCTGGGCATTAGCGAGGAGGACCTGTTCCTCCTCGTCGTCAGCAGGGTGATGGTGAGTCGCAGCGAGAGCAGACCCGGGGCCTTCGTAGGCCGTAGACGTGGTTGTGGGACCGGGGAAGGCCGGTTTGAGGCCGATGGGTTCGTCGACGGGGTGGTAATAGCTGGGGTCTTCCATGCGGTGTTTTCGGCCGACGAATAGCCAGCGGAAACCGCGGCCGACGGCCTTGAGAGTGTCCCAGGGGTTGTAGGCGTCGAGGAATGCTTTGATGCCCAGTGGGCCGCCGTGGTAGGTGACTTTGTCGGTGCCGTAGAGGTCTGTGTCATGGCTAGCAGCGTAGGGTTTCCAGGGGAAGGCGAATAAGTGCATGACTGAGAAGATGGCCATTTCAATGGCGACTAGTAGGCTTGGGATACCGACTTGCAAGTCGGTGATTGCAAGTTTTTTGGTGGGCTTTATTGCACCCGAAGAGACGAGGAAAGATATGAGGGTCTGCAGATTGGTTAGAATCTGTGTAGTCCTTATTGCTTCGGTCGACTTTAACTTACCGTTTGCCAGAAACACAAGAAGACCACGAGTTTGATCGATAGAATCTTCAAAAAGGGATGATATTCCTTGATATCATCTTTGATTTGAAAGAAGAATTGGATGAGGCAGTACATCGCAATCGAGACCGAGGTAGAATTAATGACGAGGGTCTGATACAGGGTCAGCAACTCCAGACATTCAAATAAGACGAAGTCTCATAAACATACCCAAATGTGCGAATAGGCCGGACTCAAAGACTCCTCACAGTAACGTTCCCCCCATTCCGTGAGGACAGCAACAACAGTCATCATCACTCGCAGACAACAATACTGAAAGATACCAGCCCAAATAATCTAGAAACAGAACAGTCATCAGCACGCTTCCGGGATAGCAAGACACACCCTATACCGGTATCTTTATTCCTTACATTGAACCAAGTCAACCCACTGCGCGGAACTCTCCAACACCCCCTATCACCACCGCAGCATTTCCCGAACCAATTGATCGGACAAAACCACTGCTTTGGCTTAACGCCCCGAAAATACTCCTTTTGCGTATGCAAATCCGGAGCAAGGTAATGACAGAGCAGCGAGAAGAAGGCGGCAATAGTAAAGGACTCGTAGCAATCGCGCAGAACCTCAAAATAGACGTGCTTCCTGTAGATGTAGATGCAGAGGAATGAGACGATGGAGTACATGGGGACCATGAATAAAATGCGGAGGATGCTGCGAGATGGTCAGCTACGCCCATTGATCCTAATGAGGACATCATAACTAACAAGCGCTGTTCGGTTGGCACGCTGTAATGCGTTGCATGGCGTATCATCAAGTAGAACGACATCAAAAGTGCGAAAGCAGCGAAACCACCGCTAAGGTAGATGCTCATTCGATGATACGTGATACCGCCATTCCAGAGATCCTCCTCAGAGACTACCGCACGGTCCGTTAGCAGCTTCGTACATGTAGTCAAGATTCCAAATCCGAGAAAAGAAAAGGAGCATACCCTGTATATGGTCCAATGCCGAGTAGCAGCCCATTGTTTAAGAGGTAGAAGCGACAACAAACAGGCCAATCCTTCGGATTATAGACTCCCTCCAGCAATTCAGGGATTCAATCGACGACAATTCCGTCTATCTCGCTGGATTATCCAGGGAGTCTGAATTATCCCGCGACGTGAGATAATCAGAGCGGCTCAACTCAGCAAAAATATTTACCCCGAACAACTGAACCACATCAGAAAGACAGAAAGAAGAACGAGTTGACCACGGTAGGCCTATTAAATAACTCTCCGGAAATCTCACTCGCGAACGACGATGACGATCGGCAGAGCAAACTCAGACGCCAGGGAGCTTCCTGAGAGGTGATTGAAGCGCCGAAGAGGTTCACTGTTTACTCCGCCATAGGGCAGAGTCGCGGATTGACCCAGGAATGAATGCTGCAGGGAAAGGCTGTGCTGTGAGACAAGCCGGTAAGAGATTTATTTCTATTTCCGGTATTATTATTAGATCCGATTCCGCTGTGTTGTGGCTGGGAATTCCCTCCCTGCAGGTCTGACTCTGAGGCGTGCCTTATGAACTGTTGATCTTTGGTGGAAGTTGGTGGTCGTTGCGCGATTACCGAGTTCCCTGCGGGAATACGGAGTATCATACTCCTTAGCTCCTTAGTTGATACCACAAGGACAAAAAGGACAAAGTTCAGTAAGAAATTAGGCTACGAACTAATTGCTTACAAGAAATGCATAAGTTCTCTAATTTTTTTTTTTTTTTTTTTTCATTCAGTGACCTGTCAAGTTGGACACCATGGACCAATCACATTCATCCCTCGTTAGCTTGATGACCGCCAGCCAATAAGAAAGAGCGCGCACAAGGACAGCTGCCCTACAACACATCGCCGACGAGCTACAGAGTCCAAAGTATGGTCCAGGAGGAATTCTAGTAACTATTGTACAAATCCATGATAGTAATAAGAAACACATCTCAGTACCCAAAAGAAAGAAAGAAAGAAAGAAACAAAACAACCTCAATACCGATCCCGCCTCCAAGAATCCCCAAACCCACCACCTCGTCCACCCCGTCGACGACGCCGGTTACCCCGACCACCACCACCATACTCCGGACCATTGTCAACGAAGTAATCCGTATCCTCAAACGAAATCCGTCTCGTTTCACTCCCTCCCCGTCGCGAAACGGGCCCTTTCCGGATCAAATCATCGAACCGGTCCAGACGCCGGTCAACCACCTCCCGAGGCACCGGTTGGTAGTACAGTTTCGGCTTCGTCGTGGTTGACTTGAACAGTTCATCTAGCGCTTTGAAGCCATGTCCAGGTCGAGATCTGGCATCCGCGCGCGGGCCGCTGGGGGGTTCTCGGTTGGCGAAGCTCGCGCGGGGTCCCGTGGGTGGCGGTCGCATGGTGGTTGCTGGTGCCGAGGCTTTGGGGTCGACTTCGCGCAAGACGGCCTCCGTGCCATCTGGCGTAGACTCGTATTTGACCTCCCATCGCGTCGAAGAGCCATTGCGGCGTTTTGCGTCTTCTTCCGTGTCGACCCATTCGCGTAGTTTGTCCTCGGGGATGAAGTCCACGAACAGTGTCTTCCGGTTGCGTTCGTTGGGCCAGACAGTACCATGGAGTGCTGAACGGACTCGCGACGCCGCCGAGATACCGCTAAGTTTGGCAAAACAATGCGTCTTGATGGGATCAAGATAGAAATCCTGGACTACATCCGCGTTGGGAGAGTCACCAGGAGACGATGCCAAGCTGGCCAGGTGGTTACGAAGGGCAACAGGCTGCAATGGACGCATCAATCCGTCGATATAAAGCGCCGCTGTTGCCGCGTGCACTGCCGGCTCAACCTCTGCATCATTCATCGCAGTATCACCTGGTGGGGAAGTTGCCCGCACGGGTTCCGGTTCAGGGGCGGCAAAGAGATTCTTAAATCGGGCGTCAGCGACCGGCTTCTTAGATCGCACCTCCTCCGACGCAGATGTACGCCGTGCAGAGTCGACGTCCTGTGGAGGTTCCTCAGCGCCTGCATCATCCTGCAATATTACCCGCGGGCTCTCTCTTTCCGTTTTGGCCTTCTTTCTCGCAACATCCTCAAATGTCGGAGCGGGGGTCTGGCTACGACGCCTCCGTTTCCGCGCATCCTCAAGGGCTTCATCGGGGGGGACAGATATAGACGAATCAGTACCAAGCCGTGCAGGCTGTTCCGGAGCGCCTTCAGTTGCACCCTGCTCCGGCTGACCGTCTGCCGCAGTGGTTTCCTGAGAAGGAGCTTCTGCCATTGTAGTATCTTCTGCCTTTTCTCCATCTGGTGCTGCGGGTACGGAGTCTTGAGCCGAGGGAGCTGGAGCTGGAGCTGGAGCTGGGGGCGCCTGCTCAGCCGGTTCGGCAGGTGGTTCGTCTCGGGCCTCCGGCTCTGCCCCGGAGACAGGTTCCGCGGTAGCTTCAGGCTTCGACTCAGTCGCCGTGTCCGTTGGAGCATCAGCTTTAGGCTTCTCAACCGTTTGCTCCTCGTCGGCTTCTCCGCGCTTCGACTCGGTCGCTCCCTCTCCCTCTCCCTCGGCAGCAGCATCCTTAGTATCTGTCGCTCCGGCTTCGGCCGCTTTCTCCTCCTCCGCACCCTTTTCGCCTTCGCCTTGTGCAGCCGGAGGAGCTTCCTGCGACGGGGGAGCTTCCTTCGACGGAGGAACTTCCTGCGACTCCTCAGGCTTCTCCTCAGTCGTCGGCGCGTGCGTCTCCGGTTTTTGCGCCTGTTCTTCGCCCTCTACCGTGTCTCCTGACTCCGTCGCAGACGTACCTCCACCGGCGGCAGCACTGCTATTGTCATTCTCGACCAACTTATCGATAAACTGCTGTTTCAGCCTGAGGCCTGTTTGCGAAATGTAGCGTCGTTTCAACTCTGCCTTTAAGTCGGCTACTTTCCATGTTGAGTAGTCGGACATTGTAGTGGACGGATCACGTCGACGCGTAAGACGTGGCTATTCCTAGAAGGATTAGTGGAATAAGAAGTTGACTTTTAATGAATCAGCGACTTAGGTCATCTCTGGTATAGATGCTGGTGAGTTGAGTCGCATTCCAAACGTCAATGGGACTGGGAGAGTGCAGGCAGTTGATGGTGAAAGAAAGCCTTAAGACGCGCGGAACTTTGCTTGGAGATTGATCGAATCGGTAGGTCCAAAGTTGCCCGATCCGGTTTAGCCTGCTACGGTAGACCATGGAATCCAAAGACGTCGTATTAATAATCATCGGAGTTTGACGTGTCCCGATTCGGTTTAGCGTGCCAAGATTTATTGATTCCTTAGGAAAAAGACAAAAATGCGGAGAAGTGGGTCTACTTTTGACAGGTCCATGCGGAGAATCTCATTTTGAATTTTTAGAGACGACAAACATTCTTGTTGCCTTGCATGTACATTCCTGGTTTTGCGAAGGAAACAAGGTTACAAGCTATTCAGACATGAGAGCGGCGGCAAGCGAACATTACACGAAACGCAACAGGAAACCGTAACTTTTCCCTTCAGAGGCCCATATCCAATCCAACAACAGACCCAATCAATACCGAGGCCACCATGAGTCCATGACCGAGGACTGACCACGAATAATGGTACGGTGAATAATGGTAATACCGTACCATTAGTTACCGTGAGCCGTGGTAGCAGCATGAATAGTCCTAGAAGCCGCCGTGGCAGTCGAAACCGGATTAAACGTGGTGCTAGCAAAAGAGCAGGACCGGACGAGGTCATTGGCATCTATGATCAATTATATCCGTTAGACACTGACAAGAAAACAAAACAAATAGGAAGAACCTAAAAAGCAAAGAAAAACCTACCATTATCATTCCCATCACGACTGAATTGAGCAATGCAAGAACCACACAGTGGTATGTCATGCGCTGCGTTGCGGCCAGAGCAGATGCAACGGGTTTCTTCGGTGCCGTCGTCATCGGTCTTAGCGTCGCAGGAGGAGGTGAGGTTGACGACGGGGGCGCAGACGTCCTGGCACTGGATTGGGACGTCGTTCGCGTCAACATCGCCGGCTGCTACGATGGCGGCCAGGGGGAGGATTGAGAGGAGGACGGATTGCAAATGCATTTTGGGCGGGAAGTTTCGAATGAATAGGATAGTTGATACGATGAAGGAGGCCACAATAAGAGCAAACTGTTCGAGTAAATTCTTAGTTATCAGAAGCTAACTGAATGGGATTACTTGTGTAAGAGAAACCAAGGACGGCAGCAATCAAGGACGACAGCAGGTTATTTATACCTAAAGGCGAGTAATAATCGAGCAGGTTGCTAAACCTCTTTGGAAAACTCAACCACTTTCATCAGGCCTAGACCTTTTGAGCTCGGCTCCGAGGGATCCCTGCCACATAGGCATAAATTAACTTTGAGGTTCGTATAGAGGTATCGTTTGTTTCCGTGTCCGACGCATTTGTGGCTTGCGCTTCTTGCGGCAACTGATCTTGCTAGTCATGGCAAAGACCGAGCTTTAACGATAACAACCCCGGAACCGTGCCTTGACGAACCCCCCTCCTTTTTGGATGCTTAACAACAACCTTCTGTGGTTCGTCGTAAGGATTCAGGAACTGTAAGTATCGACGCTTCTCTCTGTATCATACCTCGGAGGAAGCACTGTAATCGTCTCCACACTAGCTCCTCTATTGAAACACATACACCATACCCGCCCGGTCCACGCTCACCGTCATCCCGTACGGGACTCGCAATACCGCCAAGTCTTGGATCGAATCCAAATGACTCTTCAGCAATTGTTGCTGCTGCACGCTAATCACCGTGCTGCGTGGTACCCGTCCGCCGCCTCCTTTTTTGCCGTTCTTGCTCCCTCCGCTGCCACCACCGCTACCCCCCGTCGTCGCCAGTGGGAGATGCTCCATCGTGATCGAGAGGTTGGGGGTGGCTTGCCAGTGTTCGTACTGCGCTCGTCCCGTCGTGCCACTGCTGTCTGCCGATTCCATCTCCAATCCGCTCACCACCGCCGACTGCTCTGGCCGTGCCACGTCCCAGAACCGTATCGTTTGGTCGCATCCCGCTGATAGGATGAACCCGCCCTTGGTCATGTCCTTGCCCTCCTCCGGCGCGTCGATGCCCACCGCCAGCGCGCACGTCCCCATTCGTTCTCCCCCTCCTGTCCCTGTTCCCGTCGTCGCTGATGACATTGATGATGACGCTACTTCTCCGGTGTTTGTGCGGCCGGCCTCCAGTCCCACCGATGTTGGTCCTGCTGTGGCAAACCGACTCAGCATGCCCTCCGGTCGGTCTCCGTCCACGCGCCATGCCGTGTAGTGTCGCGCGTTGACGTTGTTACTGCCCTGGTGCGCCGCCCCGTTGGGCGCTGCCTGGTCCGCTCGCTGCATCGAAGGAGACGCCGCACGATACACCTCTCTGCATTGCACCTTTTCAATGTCCCACACCGTGATTTCATTCCCATGGCTGCCGCTGCCTCCCACGCACACCCATCGTCCGCGTCCCTTTGTTGGATGTATCTGCAGTCGGTGAATCGTACCCATTCCGGGCACACCCCACGCTCTCAACCGTACGCGGAACCGGAGATCCCAGAGGTCCAGGATTCCGTGGGTAGTGCCAAGCACCAGCCAGTTGTGTTTTCGATCACAGCAAAACGTCGTTGGCGTCCCGTGGTGCACCGGATTCTGCAAACTATACACAGGGAGCATGGTCTTCATGTTCAGCGCCACGATGCGGCACGTATTTGTTGCTATGAGAAGGATCGATTGCGCGTCTAGCCGGAAGTGTTCCATCCAAACGGCGTACTCCGCGCTTCCGTCGTCAGCCACCGCGGGGAGTTGATAGTCCCGAACGAGCTGAAGCTTCCCATACCGGATACTGTCGTTGGTGCTGTGATAATCAACTTTGACAGCATGGACGCTTCCATCGGTAGCTGCACTGACAAAGGTATACGTGTTCTCAACGAACGTTAAGCTCTTTACCTTGGCCCCGGCAACACCGTGCCGGTGAGTTTGCCTCGATCGTGGAGTTAAGTTTCTTTCCAGGCGCGTTGAATCCCAGACCTTCACGGTACCGTCATCAGAAGCCGTCACGAAGAAGGAATGGTCGGGAGCCACAACCACCCGGTTGACCGGCCCACTATGTTCCCCAAACATGACCACCAGATTCCCTTCGGGCCTCCATATTCGATTCGGATCGTGACCGCTGGCCCTTTTGATTGGCCGTCTTGTGTCGACCTCCTTGACATAAGGGCCCAGGTCAAATAAATCCGTAGGGTAGTTCTCTGCAAAAACCGAGTCCAGCAGTCGTAGTACCACAGGATCATTGCCGCCATAAGAATGACTGGCGTGGTACTGCGGCACCACGCCTACTTCAGGCGTCAGTCGTCCGCGTGCTGGCGATGAAGCAGAGGATTTCGGTGTCTCCCGCTGCGCCGGCACATCGAGCTTCCCCAGGACATTTGCTGAGCTCGTGCTTGTTTCCGCAAAAGCTTTTGGATTCTCTTTGCGGTTCAACAGGTTTATCGCGCTTGGCCTTTTCTGGATACCAACGGCCACATTCTGTACCATAGGATTCTGACCATCCGCTTTAGGCGATGTCGAGTCGCTCGGCACAGGGCTTTGCCGACTACTAGAGGCTCTGTGTTCCAGTTTTGAGTCGTTAGGAGGTGATACCGACTCAGAACGAGTTGGAGCGTTAGGCGGCGAGTCGACCGGCGACGGCGCATCAGAAAACTCCCCTTTGTTGTTGCCTTCTAAGAGATCCCGTCGATGGTCGGAAAATGCCGCTGCCCGTTCTCTATGCTGTCTGTCTAAAGCCGGTGTATTTTTTGGTGGTCGGGTACTCGAGCCTCCTTCAATCGTTGTCGACGCGTCAAGTAGCGCATCCGCAATAGTATGGTGTCTTTGTTCCCCAGTCTTGGGGACATCGGCTTTTCCCAATGAGGACCTCCGTGGCTTTACATTTTGGATTCTGTCGAAGAACACTGTTTGCGGTGTCACTCCACACTGTGTTAAAGGGATGACATCGGTCAAATGAGACGCCGTTCCAAGATCGGAGTCCTTTGTATGTCGCATGGACACTCTCCAAATGTACTCCTTGAGCGCAAGAAATTTGAACTCATCTTCCGGGCCCATCCCCAAACTCCTCAATCGAGAAAGCCATTGTTCATCCTCCTCGTTCTTGGGTTGGGACTGGAGCGAGAAACTGGAGTTTCTTTGACCACTCTTAAAAGTGTGCGCAGTGGTGCTGCTCTGGTTAAACATGCCGTCGCGGCTTGTTGACTTCCAAAACTTCCCCTTTTCGGTTTTCGATGCCCAAGTCAAAGCCATTTCATAGACACTCCTCGTAAGTGGTCGTTTGCTGGCATCAAGTATCTCAGCCTCGGAGAAGTCGAGAATGTCGACCTTAAGGAACGGTCGAATCATGGGAATGAGGATGGAGTATTTGTCTGCGACCGACAGGTACTTCGCCGAGTTCGCAATAAACTGCGCTGCAGATTCACGAATCCAGATATTTGGGTGGATCAGAAAGCGTACCGTAATCTGTAGTAGATCCCAAATCGTAGACCGTTGAAACAACCCGAAGGTGGCCATGGACGCGAGTGAGCGTATGACCCTTTCTACGACAAACTCTTCCGGTTCCGTCATTGACTGGATCATCAACGGCAAAAGGTACTGCTCCAGGCTGATGCTTCCCACATACGTCGCAACTCCAACGACTGCTTCAAAGAAGGCACATTTCAAAATCCAGTCCCTATCGTTCAGATATGTATTCAAATGACTAAGGATAACCTCATTGGTTTTAAGGCTGCCAAAGAACACACAAAGACTTGGGACAGAGCCCAGAAACGCTCGGCGAACAGACGAGTCACTGTCAGTCAGGAGCGCCTTCGTATGGACTTCAAAGTAGTCCAGGAGGTCAACTCTTGCGACATCGTAAAGATTGTGGTAAGTGGCGTCCTCAGTCCACCTTGGCTCCGAGCCTGAAGGTATTAGGGATGTCAGACGCGTATCCGAGCGCAGCGCTTGGAACATGTCCAGGAATCGAAGGGAAGACTGTGCCAAAGACGCTATGCACGACGCGTATGCGGCGCGGACCGTAGGGCTTGGGTTTGAAGTTGAGCTTGGGATGAACGGCTGCAAGCGCGGGAATACGTATTCCGAGAATAAATAAGCGTTGACTGGAGAGACCACCTGGACCATTTCCAGCAACTGCGCGAGAGTGCGTATGGCCGCTGTTTTCACAATGTCCGCTCGGTCGTTCAGTAGAATCATGACATAGGGAAGAATCCGGTCCAGTTTTGCTTCATCCGACAACCGTTCGGCAAAGGCAAGTAAAATGTCGCAAGCTTTAACTCGCGCAGAGGACTTGGCTGTGTTTCGCAAGCTCGATACGACGAGTGTCAAGAATATCAGCACACCATCATCCACCGGAGAATGTGATCTCGAAGTCTGATGTTCATAATTGGGCAAATCCAGCTGAACCGGGAGACTACTGCTAGCAAGCCTGGGACTCGTCACGCTCGATCCATCTCGGGTAATCCTCGGCGCTGAACCCAGGAAGTAAGATATCTTGTCGAAGTCGAAATAAATCCGCTCTATTCTATCGTCCGATTCACCTCTATTTGCCGATTCCGCGTCGACATGCGCTCTGCCTGAAGACGGATCTGTAATGAGTGACATGTATTGATGGAGGAAACTGTAGAAGTAGTCCGGAAATGCTTTGTTTTTCCAGAAATTCAAGTACTCGTCAGCTGAGTATCTCGACTCTGGCTCGAGCTGAATCATATGGAGAATCAATTCCCGAATGTCGGGGTCCTTGATCTTGGACAATTGGCTATGTTCCGGGCTGTATTCTCCTTTTCGGTACTTGTACATCTGACTGAGAGTGAAAATAGGCGATTCCAGAAATAGCTCCGCGATGACACAACCAGCACTGAAAATATCCATGGCCCAATTAACGTGCCGTCCTCCGGGCTCTTCGCCAGCGACAAGAAATCTCTCTGGGGCCAGATAGCAGGTACGCCGTCCTGAGGTGTCAAAGTAAAAAGAGAAGTCTGCCGGATTGTCTTCCGGGAGGAACGTTGGCTTGAAAGACGATGAGAAGTCAGACAAGTATAGCCAGTTCCACGAAGTAACCAAGACGTTCTCCGTCTTGATATCTCCATGAAATACGTCGATAGCATGGCAATCTCGCAGTGCGCATAAAAGCTGGAAGGCTATCCATTTCTTTTCAACGTCCTCTAAGAAGGGGCGTGTGCTGTCTTTTTGTCAGCGTGAATTCAACACAACGCGAAAAAAAAAAAAAAAAATAAAAAAWAAAAAWAAAAAATAAAAATAAAGAAGAAGAAGAAGAAGAAGAAGAAGAAAGCAAGCCAACCTCATTCGGTCATATAAAGAACTGTTGATATACTGGCGGACAAGATAACCACTGTTACTGGTTTCTAAAACCCGCTGATAGCCCAACGCGTTCGGAACATCCGCAAGTAATTTGCGCTCCCCTGGTATCAACGTTAGGAAGCGACTCTTGGGAAAAATAAAGCATCGGAATATTTACGAAGAATCGCTTTGATGTATTGCTCCAGTTGCATGCTGGGATAGGGTTTCATGATAAGCTTCACGAATACCAAGCCATTTTGCTGTCTTGCTCGTATGCTTTTCATAAATCTCCCACCACCCATAGATTTCTCATATACCAGGTCTGATAATTCAGGAACATCGATCCCAGCTGACCCTGCTGAGAGGGTTGTAAGGGAATAGCCTTGGCCCATGGTAGTATTGACGGGACGACTTCATCTCACTGAAGCCGAAAATGATCGTCTTATTCTTCACGTCATTCGATTCCGAGTGTATGGATCACATACACAGCATACTTGGTAAATCTGCAATCTCAAGATTAGAATAAGTACAGTGCAATGATGACCAAGGACAAGCTGCGTCGAAAGCGAGTCGTCGTTGTTTGAATGAAACTTGTTGCGAAAACGGCAAAAACGTGACTTTCAATCATGTCAAGGATCACTAATCAAAAAATCAACGGGCGGTGAAGCTAACCGGATATGTGGGCCGCCCTGGCCCGTGGCCCGCCCCGCCCGCCTTGGTGCCAGTGCCCGCGACTGCGCGAGATGCACACTGACTTGGCAGGGTAATGATAGCAGACTCAGGGTTTCTTTGTCTCTTCCATGTTTTGAGATTCATGCAAAGCAGAGTCTTGCTTAAATTTGCTTGTTCCAGCTGCTCAAGTGCTCAGCATGATATTTCTGCCCTCTTTGTGCGAAGTACGGTTATTGGTCGTGCCGTCTGCGACTAACGTATGTCGTGTCTTCTCCGAAGGATGATTGAATCAGCGTTTAAATCTTAAGTTGTCGAGTTGTCATTGTCGTAATGCTCTTCTGCAGCTGAGCATTGGAACAGCGGCGACTATCGATATCTTCTTTGGCTCATTATGGCTTATGCGGGCCTAAGTTTTTCTATATCCTCCTCGCTACGCGAAAATGGCATGCCCGAGGTCCCAGTCATCGGGGATAGCGAACCCCTTCTGGAGGTGGTTCGGAAACTGTCAAAGTATGGGATTTTGCTTGGACGTCTATTTCGTCTAGCTATCTAACATTTGTGCTGCCAGTTATCTTTCACAGATCATCCCTGATGTGTCCTATACCTTTGAAGAGATGAGGTCTGCTCCAATGATTCAATATCTCAGGCCGTTGATAACGTCCTTGGTGGAGGATTCCCATAATATGTTTATTATTTCTGCGTTGCTGTAGGTCACTATTTCTCACTATTAATTGATTGACTGCCTTACTAGAGAGGTATTCTGAATGTTTGAAATGAAAGGATTACCAAATGGGAATTCGACGACGTCCCTTCTCGCGACCAGGAAGTTTACCAGACGCGGGGGTATGCTTGTGAATTCGTCGCGTGGCAATTCCTATGCCATCTATCAGAACGGGAGACCATGGAGTTCCTACTCCAAGAGCTTCCTATTCCTAAACGGAACTCTATTACTTTGAGTGATGCTGAAGGAGGTTCCTCTGGGTTCACGTGGCCTCCTGGATTAGGAGACCGTTCTAATAAGGCTCCGAACGAGAGGATGCCCTTGCTATGGAGCTCATCTTCTTCTCTTTATCGCTTCTTAACGGGCCAAGGCAGTGGCGATGATTCTGTTCCGGGAACCCAAGTTGACGATGAGAGTGCCCGTGCAAACGAGCACCTGTCCTTCTTCCTCGGGCTAAGCGCATTGGAAATTGCGACTATTGCTCACGCCAAGAAATTTTTAAGCCAAAACGTTGTCCAAGAAGTGATAGACGACATTTGGAATGGGGAGATTATTTTTTGGGACTCGCTGAGTGTGCACTCCAAGAAGCAGCCCAGGATATTTAACAAGAGGTAAGCCGCAGGAGGTCAGCATAAAGCCGAAAGGGAACTAATCATGGGCCGTGGTTAATCTCTCGTGCTAGATCGACGGATCCCTATTCACGCCTAAGAGTGCCTGCTTACCGGAAGACGTTCGAGGCTGCTTTTTTCGTATCCTTCCTCATACTGTACTACGCGGTTTTGGTGGAGAGGAAGTCGACTGCAATTGGCATTTTTGAAACTTTCATGTATATTTGGATCGCCGCGTTTGCTTATGACGAGATAAGTGACATGACGGATGCAGGAATTGTCATGTACCAGATGGATTTTTGGAATATGTGGAACATGGCAATTATTGGCACTGGAATAGCTTTTGTCATTGCAAGTGAGTTATGCGCGAACCTTAACACAACTATGCATCTTTGGATGCCCTCCCCTCACAAATCGTTCCGTTGCTGACCCTAACGCTATCAAGGGGCTGTGGGTCTTTCCAAAGAGAGCGCTTTTATTACGGACCTCTCGTTCGATATTCTTTCGTTAGAAGCGCTGTTCCTTGTGCCAAGGTAGGTTTTGGACGTCACCAGTATCGCTTGGTTTGGTACTGACGGCTGGCAGGATTTGCTCGCTTGTGAGCTTAAACTCGTACTTCGGTAGCCTGGTAAGCAAAGTGAACAGGCTAATATAACTCCGAGTGCTGGTGGCAATTGCTAACGATTATTCGTGTATACGGCATAGATACCGGTTCTGAAGGAAATGGTACATCCTACCAACCCTTGTTCCTTATTAGAACTCGAAGACTAATTGAGTTTCAGACGAAAGCCTTTTTCCGGTTCATGCCCGTCGTCATTGTGCTGTACATCGGTAGGTGTTCCTTAGCCAGAGGAATCTTCTCGTAATAGGCATCAATGCTAACACGGGGCTTGCACAGGATTCCTCACTACTTTCACCATGCTTGCGCGCGACCGGCTCTCCTTGTCAGAGATGTCTTGGATTTTGGTAAAGGTTTTCTTCGGGTATGGCAGGCTAGTTGACTATTTGATTGTGATCACTTTCCCTGAAGACTAACGTTGCGCGGCAGGTCCGATACTTTGGGATTAGTGCGTGTTCTTTTTGTTCTGTACGTTTTTTGGAACGTTCATTACTGATCGTCCGCTGTGTCGGTTGGCTGACAGGACATTGCTCATAATGTAAGTACTAGCAGGTGACTGTCACTTTAGACAAGCCGAATGCTGACTTTTTGCTTATAGATATCCCCAATCTTTGGCTATCCATTAATGTGAGCAGAGCTATTCTTCCAATGCGATGACACGCACCATGGCAAACAACACGGCGCTTCGTGCCATCTTCCGAAAAGCGGAATTAAATGGCCGCTGACAGAACTGAAACTCAGGCTTGTTTTTATTTCCATGACGAATATGTTACTGATATCATCGTTGATAAGTCTTATGAGCATGAGCCTAGAAGGGGTTCGAATCTCTGCATCCTACTGTTTGACAAGCGCTCAGTAAAATGCTAACCATTCCCCGTGTCGCAGGTCATGTCTCATGCCCGTGAAGAATACCTATTTCAGTATGTTAAATCTTCACTGCCAGTGGGTGAGTTGGTACCATTGAGATTGCTAACCAAGCGCAATTGTACAATGTAGATTATCCATTTACGTCCTTGAGAGCAGTAACTCCCGGAGATTGACATACTTCATGCCACCCATGGTCAGTCAGGACTTCCCAATTTACATATAAAAGACAAGGGCACAGAAATCGTGCCACTGAATATCAAACAGCTAATTGTAAGCGCGGTCAATGGCTACAGAACTTGATCCCCCTCCTCTGCATCCGACCAATGCGACTTTTCCTATCCGCAGAATCAGTCAGGCGGGCGCGCATTCTCCTGCTGAGGGTGACTCATTTTCCATTCGTCGTCCTAATCCTGGCGTACGAATTTAGCCGCCAGCATATCTTACGACCAAAGAAAAGTAAAATGCGAGGCACCAGCAGCTTTCGCAATCACCCTCCGTCCTCTATGTCGTCGCGTTACGCATCCTCCTACCCTATGACGGCTGCCGAAGAGCCCGGCAAAGAGCGGATCATCCAGCCAACTAACGCAGGACAGCATCCCGACGCGGGTGGGTCTCGAAGAATGGGACCTGATATGGTCGACGAGGTAGAACGGTTACGGTCCCAAGTGGACCGGATTGCAGCGACCATGGCCTGGCACAGGCGCAAGTAACGGTCAATGGTAACGATAGTGGATCGAGCTACTAGGGGAACTCGTCCCGATGAAAGGCACGCACTAAGTCGATTCACAGGTTGTGATAAAGTGCATTCTAAAATTGGAATTCAGACGCAGCATCAATCGTCTGCACGTGACCTCGTGTTCCTAGGTCATTGACGTGCACCTACATCCGCGGACATAGCGATCTAAGGAAAACCATACAAAACGATAAGTTATGATATTGAATGAAGGAAGCTGCTGTCAAGGTACGTTGATCGTACGAAGAGAAAGTAATAATAACTGAGAGATTTTAGAGAACTGAAACGACAGTGCATGCAAAGAAACCGGCTCCCATGCTCAGAATACGTTAAAGCAAACCATGTTTGTGCAAGAAAACGCCAGCTCGAACATAAAACCAAAGAAAGAGACGGAACCAGAAAACCCATTAACCCAAAAAGCAAGCACCCCGTGCATTCATTGCCATGACTCTGAAAGTCAGTCATAAAGTCACATTACCTCGGAGGGAGAGTATTCATAGAACCAGGAATTGAACTGGCTCCCCGAGTGAGAACCGGACGATGGCTCGGATGGAATGGAGGCCTAGGACCAGGTCCGGAATCGGTCAACGTTCCAGGTCCTGGATGCCTCTGATGAGGCGAACGGACAGGTCCAGCCGTTGACGACGCTCTACCCGCGACGTAGGCTAGGTTACTGAACGACGGGATCGGCGTGGGATTGGGACGGAGGACAGGTGGCTGGGATTCCAGGATATTCAATCCACGGGCGATTTGAGTCGGGGCTGGTGGTCTACCGAGCGTATAATGCCCGCTTGCGGGTCCAGCCGAGTTCGCCGTCGTCCGGTGGTGTGGCGTTTGATGTTGCTGATGGGCACCACTAACCATTGTAGTTCCCGTCGGCGGGTTACTAGGGAAGGCAGGCAGTTGCTGCGAGTATGGCGAGTGTGACTGAGAGTGTGAATGCCGTTGCTGTCGGTGGCCCCTAGAATCAAATCCCCCCACCCAATCATTATTTGGTCGCGCACTAGAGGTACCCTGAACAGACGGATACCCTCCATAATCGGCATTAGACCGTGATTGAGCGATTTGCTGCGAAGGCTGGGTAGATTGGGTACGCTGAAAGTCCCTACGTTGAAGGAACAATGAAATAGCCTTTTCCCGAGCCATCAAAACGTCTCGCGGGGATGATCCCGTATAATTCGGCCTTGACGGAGGAACAGCTGACGCCGATGCGACCCGCTCGCTGGCAAGCCGCTTGCGTGGCTGAGGATCCTCCGGTTCATCGTTCAGGATGCTAACTAAGTTAGACCGTTTAGCGGGCACTTGACGTGGAGTCTCGGACACTTGAGATGGTGTAGAAAGAGGCTGAGTAGTTTCAGCGGCCGAGGGCGAGACAACTTGTTGCTCAGTAACGCCGCCATGTTGTCCTATAAGTCCAAAGTACTGCCGACGGCCGAAATCATCGTGTCGTAAAGGAGAAGCATTTGTCTCAAAGTCTGGAGCCAGTCGCGTCGGCGACGTCGATACCTTATGCATGCTAAGGCGAGACGCGGACATTGTGAGCCAAGGCCGCCTCTGTTGCTGCATGAATGCTTGTTGAGATAATGAACCAGCTCGCTGCACAGGAAGCACTGAAGATGCATGGGTGTCGAGACTAGGTCGTATAATAGGCCCTATCGATTCTTCCCTGGGTTCTGAAACAGACTCCTGGCGGGGAGGAACTTGCATCTCACGATTCCTGGATGTAGCAGAATGATCCAGCACCGTGGGTTCTCGTCTCTCTTCGGTAACATAGCCCAGATGAGGGCCTTGGAACGGCTGCTGCAATTCCACATTCGGCCGAGCTGCTCGTGGCGGTTCATCATTAGGGGGCGTTGTTGCAGCGGAAGTCTCGGCAACAGGCGTGGTAGTAGCCTGGGCAAGAGGCAGATACCTGGTGGGATTGTGGTCCTTCTCGGAAGCAGCCTGTTTCAAATGCATTGAAACCGTCTGAGATGGAAGCACAGATGATGCCTTGTCCTTCTCTTGAAGACGGCCATCGGGCTGAGCACTGACTTCTGGTTGAGGCGCTAACATAGGTCTGGGAATCCCAGGAATTGGAATTTTCCTTGGTAGAGGGCCTGTGGGCACACCACGCGCCTTCCTTGCTTCAACAAATCTTACACAATCCGTGAGATAACTGTGGCCAGAGTCAACCAGTCCCTGAAAGTGATTCTTGACCTATACATCTGTCAGTTGATCGTCAAACATGCAGAAGCCATCGATTGCAAAGGCAATATAATGAACCTACCATGGCAGTGGTTTTTGTCTTCATGAAGTTGGATATGCCCTCAAAGTCTCGACCAAAGTGACCCAAAAGAAGCGGAAACCCCCGTTGTTCATGAAAGGACCAGTGACTCGTCGGCTGGAGCGACCCATAGCCGGTTTCGACGGACTGCCGAGAGACAGAAGCATCGACTTCTGCGTCCGGTTCTAAGACATACACACTTTCTCTTGCGCGCGCCGGACCAGGTCTATTTCGGGGATGCGACTGTTCTTGGGAAGTCTTGTCCGGGTGTGCCCAGGTCTGCGCAACCGCCGCGCCAGTGTGTTGTTCAACCTTGGCCTCTGGGACCGCAGCAGCGGGAACAGTAGCCGTTGCAGGCAACTTAGAAGAAGCCGTTTGTTCCTGTTGGGGTCGCAGTTGTGGTTTCTGCGGTTGCGGTTGTTGTTGCTCGTGTAATGCCTTCCCACGTCGTCCGCTGCGGGAGCCCGTACCTGTCCTTCCACCTCGCCTACCGGCTGGCTTTTCAAGACCATCTGTATCCTTTGCAGTATGTCCACGACGGCCACTAGGGCTATTCTCTGTGTCGACACTTGACTCTGCGAATGTAGGTGCAGCCGCGCGCCGTGGGCGGCCCGTGTCCGTCACCATAGGCGGCTCCTCGTCGGCGTCGAAGCCTTTGTTAACAATACCAAGATTCACCATGAGAGCATCGGACTTTGGACGAGCAGATCTTTTAACTCGGCCTCTACGAGACCAGCGCTTATTCAGCTTGGCTTTGTACTTGATCTCTTCCTTTGTCATGTAGTAATGCATGATACACTCGTGGAAATCACGGCCAGGCAACGCTTCCGTGATCTTCCACCACTTTTTTGGATACGCCATGAAAGCATCCGTGAACCTGGCGTGCTCCTCTTCCATAAAATTGTCAGGCGGGGGAAGGAATCCAAATACTTCCAATGCCCTGGACGGATCAACAATGTTGTTAGCGTCCTTGTAAACGTTAGCCTCCTTCTCGCCCGGTTCCAACATATCCGGGACGATGGCCTCTTTCGCCAAATCTGGATAGATTCCAGCCATCTTCTCCCTACGGCGATCAAGTTCCTGGTGTGCTGTTAACTCCGAAGCTTTGAGAGCAAGCTGAAAGTCGAGTTCGCTGTTACCCTTGTAATGTCTTCCTTTGGCACCCGGAGTCGGTGTTGGAGTTGGGTTGGATACGGGCGGCGTAGCTGGGATGGGTGTACTAGGTTTCTGTTCTTCTCCATGGTCAAGTTCCCAAACATTCAATCGCCATGGTTTGTAATGAGACAGGAATTCATCCCGCAACATGTCGTTCTTCTTAGCTATTGCCTTCCGTCGCTTCGACAACTCCTCGACGAAAGCCTGTTTAGAGCGCTGATGGTTCATTTCGTTTTCTTGATACACTTCCAAATCGGACAGAGTCAGCGGTCCGGAGACTAGGAAGGGCAGATTTTCGACACAGACCGTACCTGCCAGAGATGGTGGTCCACATTCCAACTTCCCCGGTGACGCCGAAACATCAACGTCCTTATCTATTTTACAAACTGGGGCGGGAATAACTCTGTTAGGTGTTTCGAGGGCTTCCACGGGTGCAACCAGTTCGACAGGTTCCTCCTCATCATCGTCTTTCTCGCTCAACATTTCGTGTACTCCCGTGAGTTGTTTCGTAGCCTCCGGGGGCGATGGTATAGCTAATGGCAATTCTTTTAGGTGGCGTTGGTGGATGCAAGACATCTTCGGCTGGCGTGTCACTTGGCCCTTTCACATCGTCGTTGGAAGATGAGCTTTGCGATGGTTTCTCTGCGGGCATGCTATGGGCTGAAACCGTAACAGAACCAGAAGCTGGCACCTGCGGAGCAGATGGAAGATGAGACTGCTGTGACGGTGGAAAGAACTCTTTGGAATGCTTCCGTGGATTGCGTTGCGACGAGTATCTAGGGAAGGAGGGCCAAAGACGTAGAAGGCCTTCTCATTTGGTTCGCGGCAGGTTTATCCAAGGTATTATTCGTAGAAGGACTTGGAGCTGCAGGAAGCGCCGGTGGAGCCACGGTTGCCGCGGTGGTGTTGACGGGAGCCCGGTTTTCAGGTCGACTTACAGGGGGTTCCTTCCTCCAGACGTCAGGCCGGCGATCTCGGCTGCCGCGTTCTATGCGCCGATCCACATCTTCACGTCGGTCAAGGCGATCACGTCGGTCTGGCTCACGTTCCTTCTCACGATCACGAACGCGGTCCAATTCGCGGTCACGATCTCGGTCACGAGATCGTTCTCGTTCTCGTTCTCGTTCTCGATCACGGGCTGCAATACCATCACGGTCATGACCTCGCTCCCTTTCTCGGTCCCGGTCGCGGCCACGATCCCATCTGCCATCTCTGTAGCGACTTCTTCGTCGAGCAATTTCACGATTATCCGCATAAGGAATACGCCCCCTTCCGCGGCCACCGTCCCCACCACTACGACCACGGCCACGGATTGGGCCACTTAGGATGAAGTCGAAGTCCATGAGATCCATCAAGAGACGACGAAGAAACCAGGCTGTCACGGGAGCCGCGTCGCATACCAATCATGTCGAAATCTCGCACAGCAGAGTCTCCTGCATCGCGAAACTTTCTAGCGGGAGAGCGCGAACGGCCACTCCCGAACCCAGGCGTGAATCTCTAGGATCAAAAGCTCAATCTCGACTCCTCCACTATCTGTCAATATCACGACGAGATGACGGAGGACCATTGAGAAACTCGCGAAAATAACAATCCCTGTCCCTTTCTCTGTCTCTGTCACGCTCATGGTCCCTATCTCGATCCCGGTCGCGAAAGTCTCCAGGACCGAGGTAACCACGTCCACGACCACCAAACGGTCTACCTCTGAATCAACGCCTTGGGACAGCGAGGCGGTTCTCTGCCTGAGCAGAAGATAAAGAGCCACAGGGACCGAGTCACCGAGAGGGTCGACGGTCGCCGAAACGCTGAGGAGGAGAGCGGTCACGGGGGTCGAACCCGGACGACGGCGGGAATCGAGAAGACATACCACGAAGTCATGCTAGCCGGGGTGTGGAGCAAACAACGACTTCAAAGAATTAATAGTAACCGCAGCAATTGAATCCCGGTGCAATTGCGGTTTGCATCGTTGAGTTGAGACGCGCGGTGGTTGTGCGAGTTGAAGAAGAGTTGGTGGAAGTCCGGCACGTGATCCGTAATTCTCCCCACTCCCCAATGGTCCGTGACCTGTCACTTAAAAATAGTTCAGCCTTTTTTGGAGAAGAGGAGTAAATCCGATTGGATGGGGATTTATGTGCCCCCTACAATGTACCAGTCTGGCACCTGGCTAACGTCACCTCAACTTAATCGAGATTTACGTACGGGAGTATCTCCCACAATACATATGGAGTATCACGATAATTAGCACTTCAACGTTCAGCCACTAACATAGTAGTAGTAATAACTACTATAGACTATGATAAGTACAAGACGATACATTCCATGTTGCAGACTTGTAGCTGACTTTTGTACGTTGAGCTATGGCCCAAATCTCGATGGTTTGTATGATATGTACTCGATTTGAATTAAGAATTAGAATAAAGGATGTAGATACATTGATTATCACATATATATATATATATATATATATATATATATAAATAAAAAGCAAAATAAGAACCAACATC